>OW626784.1:4400833-4742153 GCA_939628115.1 Tribolium freemani | reverse complement strand
TGCCCCTAAAGTCTTTTTCAAATCGGTTCAGGGATTTCTGTTAAAAAATTAAAACCAAAAAAAATCGGTTTTACATCTTCAGTTTTAAAAATAAAAAAATAGAAACAGTGCTTTTTTGACGATATTATTATTACATAAGTGTTAAACAGGGTTTAACAGACTTATTAAGTAAGTTTAATTGCTTTGAATGACTACAGGGTGTTTACAATGTATTCACAAACTTTTTAAACTTTAGAGCGTTTTATTTTGCTTATTTCAAATGGCAACCCCTGTTTATTTTTATATCATTCGATGCAGAATTAAAAAGCGAACATTTTTTCTTATTACAATCCCAATGTAAATTCTAACAAAACTTGTTTTGTCTGCTATTTTATTGACAAATTTAATAAATAAAAGTCGAAGATGGCTCCAACCCTGTTTATTTTTAGATCATTCGATGCGGAATTAAAAAAACAACATTTTTTGTTATCACAACCCTATTGCAAATCCTAAAATTTTCGGAGTTATTTGCCAAAAACATTAACCATGTTCGACTTTTAAGACAGAATGAGTTTTTAGCAAATAAGTCCGAATGTGTTAGAATTTACAAAAGGGATGTGATAACAAAAAAAATTGTTTTTTAATTCTGCATCGATTGACACAAAAAAGAACGATGTTGAAACCATTTTCGATATGTATTCATTAAAATTGTTATTAAAATACTGGACAAAACGAGTTTTCAGCAAATAACTCTGAATGTGTTAGGATTTACGTTAGGGTTGTTCGTTTTTTAATTCTGCATCGAATGATATAATAATAAATAGGGGTTGCCGTTTAAAATAAGCAAAATTAATAAAGTTTTCAAAGTTTGAAAATAAATTGTAAACACCTTGCAGTAATTTAAATCAATCAAGTTTTATGAATAAGTTCACTGTTTCTATTTTTTATTAATTCTTAAAAGTAGAGGTGTAAAACCAATTTTTTTTGGTTTTTATTTTTTTTTATTAGTAATCCCTGAACCGATTGGAAAAAGACTTTAGGTACATGTTAAAAAATGGACACAAAAAATAATAGCATACCATCAACAAAAATTATTATTATGACCTCATACTTTTTGGGATACACTTTGTATAATCAAAAACAATTTCCTGAAATGTGTCCTAGAGTATAAATAACATCTAGAAAATATCAAAACTCCAACTTTAATAATAACTGTGCTACAAAAGACGGAAGCAGGGCTGGACCACCCTGTAGATGTCGTATGATGTGATCAACTCGTAATTTGGTGAAGCAGAAAGCAAATCAGTGCAATGAAAAAACATTAAGATTAAGATTGCTTCAGGATACGCAGTTCTCCTTGTTTGCTAATCTTGTCGAGCCTCAAAATAAAATGATGTAAATCGAGATACGTCTCGAAAAGTCAATAGAATTAGGATTAGGGAGTTTATTTTTGGTAAAAAAACACTCAAGACGGTATTATTTATGTTAAAGTTTGTTGCAAAACTAGCTTGATTTTCTAGGTTTATTTGCATACTAAACTTTCTTGTTGTTTCAGAATTTCGTACGAGCATGACTGCGTAAGAAAATTCTGCGAGATTATTAGAGGACGGTAGGTCAATAACTTTTGTGTAGTAGATATTTGAAATTTCGGTCGTTTATTTTTCGCAACACTTACAAGTGTTGTCACAAAGGGGATCAACCTCTTGGTATTTGGTAATTTGTTCAGTTTCGAAAGGTCGGTTTTGCTGATTGTGACTGACCATTTTAGTAAAGTCAGCCTATCGAAGCTTAATAAAACTGACAGAATACGAGGAGCGGAAGTTAGTCGGTTAGTCGGATGAGTCGGTAATTAGAAGAGGAGTTGGTTGTGACCAGGGACCCGGACCCAAACGAAATAAGGGTTCCGTTACGGTTCCGGTTCCAGATGAGTAAAAATTTTGGGTTCCGTTACGGTTCCGGTTCTAAGTTAGGAAAAATTTTCGGTTCCGTTACGGTTCTGGTTCCAGATGAGTAACAAATTTTGGGTTCCGTTACGATTCCGGTTCTAGATGAGCAAGAAAATTTTGATGCCCTTCCGATAGTAAAAAAAAATAAAACAGAATACGTGGGTTCCTGTTTTGGTACCGGTCTGGTTTCCATTTCTACTTTGGTTATAAATATGTTTAAGTTTAATTCCTTAGTCTAAAGTTGTTCTAATTATTGTACAGGCTGTTCCAAGTTTTATGGCTGAGGCAAAAATAAATATTTCTAGTCGAGTAAAAAAATAAATTAGTAGCCTAAATGATAGAGCATTATTGACGCTACCATTTGATACTTTGATATAGTGCAAATTTTTTTAAGTTATTGCTGTGAGACATTAAAAATCAATTTTGTATTTTTTTTTAAATTATTGGCGTATTTTCTATATGATAAAATTTCTTTAATTTTTAGGACCGTAACTGCTAAAATAGAATGATGCAAAAGTTGATAGATTTTGAGTAATTGACAGTTTAATATTGGAGATCTAAAAGCTCCAATAATTTATGGCGGTATTAGTGGTATTGTGGCAATCAAGTCAGAATTCCTTGACAATAGACCGCTTTACCCCGGAAAGATTGTAAACATTATAGCAAACCTTGTTCTGTGTACCACTAAGCTTGCCATAAATTACCGAAGCATTTCTATCTTTAATATTAGAACGTTAATTATTCAAAAGCTATCAATTATCGCATAATTCTATTTTAGCAATTACGGCTCTAAAAATTAAAGGAATTTTTCCATATAAAAAATACGCCAATAACTTAAACTAAATTTTTACCAAAATTGGTTGTTAATGTCTCACACCAATACCTTACAAATTTTGAACAATATCAAAGTATCAGATGATAGCGTAATTAATTCCCTATCGCTTAGGCTATTAATTTATTTTTTTACTCTACTAGAAATATTTATTTTTGCCTCGGCCATAAAACTTGGAACAGCCTGTATTTCCTAAAAATGGTCTAAGGTACAACTGGAACTGGTGTATAAATTTTATATTCTTATGATAATTATGTAAAGAAATGAATAATATTACAATTGTAGTTGCACACATGTGTAATTAAAATGATAAATGAAAATTTTACTTCTCTTAATTGAAAAAATGATCCAAATAAAATAAAGGTTCTGCCGTAACGGTTCCGATTCCGGTTTCGGTTCTAGATTATTGAAAACATTTTGATTCCGGTCCGGTAGCCGAAAACAATATACTCAAAATAACGGTTCCGGTTTCGGTTCCGGTTCCCCACAAAATTTAGGTTCCGGTCCGGTTTTTGGGTTCTTTTCGGTTCGGTCCGGGTCCCTGTTGTGACCTGTGCCCTACTCTGGGGATAATAATGTAAGTAGAGCACTTATTTCGTTATGTAGTTTGTAGGTAGTAAAATATTATTTTTCCACGATATGTCACGGGTCTATCCCGTGGTAGGGGTTAAGATAAACGACAATGGTAGAAAAATAATATTTTATTACCTAACCCAAAAATAAAAATAAGCATACTTACTACTTTTCTTCATTTCTTGAATTTTCACCGTGTTTCCCTTCTCTTTCTCATTTCCTAACACACCGCCTTACGTAATTAAATGAACCGGGAGTGATAACCTCTGTGTAACAAGTTTTTCCTCCGCACCTCTTGTGCTTCCTCTTCGTGGCTACTCCACCACAGACTTGACAATACCCCTTTTCAAGACTTGTGACCTCTTTGTCCCAAGGTTTTCTACTTGGATACCTCCTGTGTCCTCTTCTCCCGGGCAACAATTTCCGCAGTCCCTTTTCTCCCTTTTTCTGTAGCTATCTCTTCCTTGTCCTATTTTTTTTTCCCAAAGTCAAAATCTATATATACAGAGTGTTTCAAGTTTTAGGTCCAGTCAAAAAATAAATACTTCTAGTTGTCCAAAAAGAAAAAAAATATATCTCAAACGATAGAGTTTCTAACACGCTTCAATTTGATGCTTTAATGTTATACGAAGTTTTCATGGTATGAGCGTGAATTGTGAAAAACTAGATAAAAAATTTTTTGTTTCCAAATTATTGCAATCGTTTTCTCATAATAAAATTCCTCCTATTTTTTAAGTGAGACTTCCGAAACTGAAACAGTAAAAAACCCAAGGCGTATTGAGCAATTGAAATTTCAATTTGCAAAAGATCATAAATAAATGTTTTATCTTAGTCACCTTTGAAAAAACAGAGCTCGTGTCTTTGCTTGATTCACAAAAAATTGAAACGTCATTAACTGTCAGACTAAAATTTTACTTGTCAATTAAAAAAAAATGCCCTTTTTTTTGCAAATTGAAATTTCAATTGCTCAATATGCCTTGGGTTTTTTACTGTTTCAGTTTCGGAAGTCTTACTTAAAAAATAGGAGGAATTTTATTATAAAAAAATTATTGGAATAATTTGAAAAAAAAAATTTTTTTAATGTAGTTTTTTGCGTTTTACGCTTATATCATGAAAATTTGGGATATTAGCAAAGCATCAAATTGAAGCGTGTTAGAAACTCTATCGTTTGCGATATATATTTTTTATTTTGGAATACTAGAAGTATTTATTTTTTGACTGGACCTAAAACTTGAAACATCCTATATATATAAAATTGCTTGGCCTTACTGACCAATCAACGCACAGCCTAGACGGCTAAGGATAGAAACTTGAAATTTTTACAGTAGATAGCTTTTGTAACGTAAGGGTGTACTAAGAAAGGATTTTTGGAAAATCGCCCCCTAAGAGGGTTAAATAGGGTGTTAAAATTTGAATAAAAATCCGTCATTTTTTAAGTTATATCTTTGAAAATTACTATTTGGGCTTTCGGTTAAAAATGAAGAAACACGTGTTTCCGGATTTTCGAAAAATCAACCCCTAAGAGGGTTAAATGGCGTAATAAAATTTGTATAAATATTCGTAACTTTTGAACTTACATTAATTGAAGCTGGTATTTGGGCTTTCAGTGAAAAGTGAAGAAACACGTGTTTTAGTTGGAAATGCCAACCCCAAGGGGGTTGAAGACGGGTTAGAATTTGTACAAAAATCCGTAATTTTTAATTTGTATCCATGCAAATGGTACTTGAGCTTTCGGTTAAAGATGAAAAACGTGTGTTTAAGAACATTTGGAATTTCCACCCCTAAGGGGGTTAAATATAAAAATCCGTAATTTTTGAATTTATATTTATAAAAATTGGTATTTGGGCATTCGGTGAAAAATAAAGAAACAGGTATTTTATTATTTTTAGAAATTCCACCCCCAAAGAGGGTTAAACATAAAAAAACGTTATTTTTAAAAAATGGTATTTGATCTTTCGGTTAAAAATGAAGAAAGACGTGTTTCTGGATTTCTGGATCAACCCCCAAGAGGGTTGAATATAAAAATATGTCATTTTCGAAAATTTCAGTACACTGATATGCCACGTTTCAAGAAAACTGTATTTTTTCAGTTTTCTTTTCTCAAAATTCAGCCTTGTGTGACAACGTTGAAATCTGCATTCATAGAGGAATCTTTAAAAAAAAACAAGTTTTTAGCTTTATCCAGAAGGAAGATACGAGGATGTAAACACAAAAATTGTTCGATTTTAGGTTATTGTGAATTTTTCGCTAAAACGTCTTTTTCAAATTGAAGGCAATTTCAAATCCAAAAATGACCATCGGATTCGAACTCAGTAGACAATTTTACATAACAATCAAGTGTTTTTAATAGTTTTTTAAAATTTTACATTTCATCCCTTGACATCGCGTTATATTTAATCACCCTAAACTCTGTTCATCTGAATAATATCAAAAAAAGTCAAGAGAACATTTTTATGTAGAATCTTATGCTTTATAAATTTTATTTCAAACTTTTTTTCTAGCTCTTACCGATTTTGAATAATCTTTAAAAAACACTTTATTTTCGTTATTTCAACCCCTCCTCGAGTTTCTCGGGGGTTGAAACAAAAAATTTTTTGACCAAATGTTTTTAAATGCCATGCGATTACAGTGACTTTATTAGAAATAGTGGCGACAATAGGCCAGAATAGACGCCATATTGAGGCAAATTAAACAGCCCACTAAACTTTTCAAATGTTGTAAAATGAATTGATCTCGCTAAAATTAAGATTGAGACTTTTTGTTACAACTGCATTTGGAAGAACTATATCACTATACGATATCACAGTACTTATGAGGTTGATTCTGTAAGAAATGTAAAAATCTAGTTGAAAATTTTCCTCTTTATAGCTGCTGTTTTTTTACTTTATTTAGATACTGTGAAATGTGAAATGGTGATTAGCTTTAAATTATTTTTAACTTACAGTACATTTTAGAACTATCTGCTTACTTCTTAAAGTGATGAATGAATTTTTTCAACAATCTTGGGAAATCGTCATTTTTGAATCTATATTAATGAAAAATGGTAGATCTTTCGGTTAAAAATGAAAAAAGACGTGTTTCTGGATTTTGAAAGTTCCACCCCCAAAAGGGTTGAATATAAAAATATGTCATTTTCGAAGTTATAACCAAGAGAATTGGTATTTGGGCGTTCGTCTAAATATAAAAAACGCGTGTTTCAGGTTTGTTGAAAACTCCACTCCAATGGGGTTAAACAAAAAATTCTTCATTGTTGAAGTTATACATATAAAAAATTCTTTATTGTTGAAGTTATCAATTGATATCTTAGACATTCGGTTAAAAAGGAAGAGGCGTATATTTCAGGATTTTTAGAAATTCCACCCCCAAAAGAGTTCAACGCCAAACTCCTGCATTTTTGAAGTCATATCCAAGAAAATTGCCATTTGGACTTCCGGTTAAAAATAAAGAAAATGTGTTTCAGGATTTTTGAAAGTTACATCCACAAGAGGGTTAAACAGGGAATGAGTTGAGAACAAGCAAAATTTACTCGAGTTCGCATTGGGTCACGGTTTTAAAGTTCACAATAAAATTTTGTGTTTCTACTTTTTGTTATACTAAGTTTTGCATTGTTTTTCTGTTTCAAAATGGTAGGGGACATGCGTGCAAAGCCGTGGGCAACTGCTAGTCTAAAATATTTTAATTTTAATACCACAAAACAACATTTTCTTCTTCTTCCGGTTTTCATCACTTTTTTCGTCTAAACGCCTTTTCGACACTTCCAAAATCATCTTTTCCGCCGTTTTGTAAATTTTATTTCCCTTTTTTTCCCAACACTCACCTCGTGTTTCTACCATGTCGTCCATCCTAACACCCTGATTTTGACATAAATTTTTAAAATTACGAAGATCTGTGAAGCAAATATGTTGATTTACTTCCCGGAAATCTTAAGGGCGCTTCCACCATATGTCAAGGGTCTATCCCGTCGTAGGGGTTAAGATAAACGACAATTGTAGAAAAATAATATTTTATTACCTACAAACTACATAACGAAATAAGTGCTCTACTTACATTATTATCCCCAGAGTAGGGCACAGGTCACAACCAGGGACCCGGACCGAACCGAAAAGAACCGAAAACCGGACCGGAACCTAAATTTTGTGGGGAACCGGAACCGAAACCGGAACCGTTATTTTGAGTATATTGTTTTCGGCTACCGGACCGGAATCAAAATGTTTTCAATAATCTAGAACCGAAACCGGAATCGGAACCGTTACGGCAGAACCTTTATTTTATTTGGATCATTTTTTCAATTAAGAGAAGTAAAATTTTCATTTATCATTTTAATTACACATGTGTGCAACTACAATTGTAATATTATTCATTTCTTTACATAATTATCATCATAATATAAAATTTATACACCAGTTCCAGTTGTACCTTAGACCATTTTTAGTAAATACAGGCTGTTCCAAGTTTTATGGCCGAGGCAAAAATAAATATTTCTAGTAGAGTAAAAAAATAAATTAATAGCCTAAACGATTGGGAATTAATTACGCTATCATCTGATACTTTGATATTGTTTAAAATTTGTAAGGTATTGGTGTGAGACATTAAAAACTAATTTTAGTAAAAATTTAGTTAAGTTATTGGCGTATTTTTTATATGGAAAAATTCCTTTAATTTTTAGAGCCGTAATTGCTAAAATAGAATTATGCGATAATTGATAGCTTTTGAATAATTAACGTTCTAATATTGAAGATCCAAATGCTTCGGTAATTTATGGCAAGCTTAGTGGTAATTAGTGATCAGGTCAGAATTCCTTGACAACAGAAAAAGGTTTGCTATGATGTTTACAATCTTTCCGGGGTAAAGCGGTCTATTGTCAAGGAATTCTGACTTGATTGCCACAATACCACTAATACCGCCATAAATTATTGGAGCTTTTAGATCTCCAATATTAAACTGTCAATTACTCAAAATCTATCAACTTTTGCATCATTCTATTTTAGCAGTTACGGTCCTAAAAATTAAAGAAATTTTATCATATAGAAAATACGCCAATAATTAAAAAAAAACAAAATTGATTTTTAATGTCTCACAGCAATAACTTAAAAAAATTTGCACTATATCAAAGTATCAAATGGTAGCGTCAATAATGCTCTATCATTTAGGCTACTAATTTATTTTTTTACTCGACTAGAAATTTTTATTTTTGCCTCAGCCATAAAACTTGGAACAGCCTGTATAATAATGAGAACAACTTTAGACTAAGGAATTAAACTTAAACATATTTATAACCAAAGACCGGTACCAAAACAGGAACCCACGTATTCTGTTTTAATTTTTTTTACTTTCGGAAGGGCACCAAAATTTTCTTGCTCATCTAGAACCGGAACCGTAACGGAACCCAAAATTTGTTATTCATCTGGAACCAGAACCGTAACGGAACCGAAAATTTTTCCTAACTTAGAACCGGAACCGTAACGGAACCCAAAATTTGTTATTCATCTGGAACCAGAACCGTAACGGAACCCAAAATTTTTCTTCATCTGGAACCGGAACCGTAACGGAACCCTTATTTCGTTTGGGTCCGGGTCCCTGGTCACAACCAACTCTTCTTCTAATTACCGACTCATCCGACTAACCGACTAACCTCCGCTCCTCGTATTCTGTCAGTTTTATTAAGCTTCGATAGGCTGACTTTACTAAAATGGTCAGTCACAATCAGCAAAACCGACCTTTCGAAACTTAACAAATTACCGAATACCAAGAGGTTGATCCCCTTTGTGACAGTGTTAAATCATTCGATTGGAAGTATGACATATATTTGTAGCGGACGTGATTCTTCGTTTTCTTATATCGTTGATAAATTCACATATATGTCAAACTACACCTTAGGGATGTTTGAAGTTGGTGCTGGAAATGCTTTCTTGTAAGTTGGAAGTTTTTAAAGTTGAAATATATTTCACTGCAAATCTCAGTGCGTATGCGAAACACAAAAATACTTTTTTCAATTCTGATATTTCCAACTTTTTATTGATAAGAATGTTAGGTTTTGGGCGTATTGATTTTATCAACGCTTTCCAAAAGCTCAGCAAACTTTCAAGAGATTAATGTTATTTCCGGTACTACAGCTTGTTAAAGTTTAACGTATCTGTAAAGTCCCAGACTGCAGTTATGTTCTATTATTTAAAACAGGATTATCTGCTGCGAAATTGCTCTTTTATTGTCTTTGGAATGAGACCTGAGACATTATATATACGCAAAAATTATAAAACTACTGTATTACGAAGGGTTGTTTGAAAATAATGCAGAATTTATGTTGCCTTCTCTTTTTCGTTCTCCAAGATATGCTTTAACTACAGAGTCCAAATAGATTTTTCTCGTTCCAGCCACTTAAAATTCACTCGTCGAACGTACAAGTAATTGCAAAAGGTAATAAATTTCAATTCAGCTGAAGAAAATCAGTCGCAAGCATCTACTCGCAACGTGTGTAATTGTGAGTAATCGAGTTTTGGAGCTACAAAATAACGTGACTGTCTTACAGATCGACTTCGATTTTATCTTTCACATATTACATGGCTACTGAGTTTTCTAAATTCTAATCAAACATCATTATAACTTATTATTACTTTAATAGTTACCATTTTATAAGTATTTCGTTAAAAATTTCAAACTTAGTACTTTTATTAATGTATCGATTTTTACGGTGACATTATTATGAGAGGATTCAAAGCTTTAACGAGAAAACTAAGTTTAAAATTTTATTTGGGAAGTTGTAATAAAATAAACTTTACTTTATTTGTGACTATTTTTTAACAATGTGTAATTTTTTGGTAGTTAACCAGACACCAGACAATCATTTCAGACTTTTACTCTTTTAGTTTCATAATGAGTGTCGCAGTTTCTTAAAGTCTCAATCAACTTCTCAGACTCATAGTGTTCTAGTGTATTATTATTATTAAGCACATTAGTTTTATAGGTTTTTATGGATAAAATTAAATTTTATACATTTTATTCTTCGACACTATCAAAATTTCTGATTTTTCTCCTATGTAAAACAGTTTTGACGACTGTTTGGCATTTCTCAATACGAAACGTCAAATTATTTTTAACCGATTTAAAACAATTTTAAGCCTTGATGAGTCTAATTCGAAGAATAAAATGTTGTATCCAACTCGTTTTCGTGTAAGTCGGTTCATTTATTTCACCTCGTGGTTGATAAACCACTCGTTTTCACTCGTGGTTTGATAATCCACTCGTGAAATAAAACGTCCGATTTACACTCAAACTCGTTAAATAAATAACTATTATCGTCTGTATAATAAATAACTACTACTTTTTCACTCTTTCACATTTTTAATGTTTTACTTTCTCCGTCTGTCAGTTTCTTAGTATTTCAGTTTTTCAGTTCTCAAGTTTCTCCGTTTCTGTCTTCCATTGTCTTAGCTTATAAGATTTTCAACTTTTCGTTTTTATAGTTTCTCAGCTTCGAAGCTTTTCGGTTTCACTTTCTTACTATTTCAACTCTTAGTTCCTTAGTTTCTCATATTCTATCATACTTTTAATTTGTCAGTATTTCAGTGTCGCAGTTACTGAACATTTCAGCTTTTCAATGTTTTCAACTTCTCAAATTTTTAGTTTTTTAGTTCTTTAGTTCTTTAGTTCCTCAGTTTTTCAGTTGTTCAGACTATCAGTTATTTATTTTTACAGAATTTTAGGTTTTCAGTTCTTGAATGTCTGAGTCTTTTTTATTTTTTAGCTACTTAAAAAGACAGTTTTTCAATTTATTAGTTTTTCGGTGTTTATACTTTTCATTCTTTTAGTTTTTTAGATTCCAGTATCGTAGTTACTGAGTATTTCAGCATTCATTGTGTTTTAACTATTTAGTGTTACCGTTTTTCAGTTACTAAGTTTCCCCATCTTGCAATTTTTTTAACCCTTCAGTGTCTTAACTACTTCGAATGTCAATTTTTCATTAATTATTAAATTCTTCATTTTACAATTTAATATCTGATTGCTTTCAATCACTTACTTTCTCATACTTACATTTCTTGGTTTTTCAGTGCTTCAGTTTATAATTTTCTCAGATTTTCCGTTTCTAGTAAGTTAAGAATTTTTAGGTTTTCAATTTTTCAGTTGGTTGTCTTTTGCTTTCTTTTAGTTTCACATTGTTTGAGTTAACCCAGTTTATTAGTATTTCAGTTTGTTTGTTCCCAAATTTCTGAGTTTTTCAGGATCTTAGCTACTTTTATTTTTTACAATTTTTTAATTTTTTTACGTTTTCAGTTTTCCAATGTATCAGTAACTGATTTTTTCAGTCTTTTTTTGGGTTTTTCAGTGTTTTATTCTCGCAGTTTTCTACAGTCTCATTAAGTGTTTCAGTTTCTCTTTTCTCAGCTTTTTAATATTATGGTTTTTTAGTTTTTCAGTGTTTCAGTTGTTCAGTCTATCAATAAGGTGCCTACTTTGTTTCTTAGTATTTTAGTTTTTTTTCAGTTCCTGAATTTCTAAGTTTCTCTGCTTTTTAAACTTTTATAATATGATCGAGGTTTTCACTTCATTTAATATTCTAGTTCTATAATTCTATAATTTTTTAGTTTTTCAGACCTTTGAGTCACTTTATTGTTTCTTTTCATTTTTTATTGTTTTAGTTTACCAGTTTCTTAAAATTTCAGTGTTTCAGTTTTTATGTATTTTCCGTTTCTCATATTTTTATTTTTCGATGTCTTAGCTATTTAAATTGTTAATTTAGCAAATTATTGATTCTCATTCTTTAGTATCATAGTGTCTTCTCTTAGTATGTCAGTTTTTTAGTTTATGATTTTTTTTATTTTTTAGCTTTTCCGTTTATAATAAGCATCTTAGCTTTATAGATTTTCAGTTTTTCAGTTTTATAGTTTTTCACTTCCTCAGTCTTTTGATGTTTCAAGTGTTCAAGCTTTTAGGTCTCTCAGTTTCTTACTATTTCTGTTTTTTAGTTACTAAGTTTCTCCTTTTATCGTACCCTTAGAATTTCAGGTTTAAGGTACTCATTTTTTCAGATTTTCAATCTCAAAGTGTCTTAGCTTATTATTTTTTCAAGTTTTTCATTTTTGTAGTAAGTTAGAGTTCCAGCTATTTATTTCGCTTTTTTCGTTATAAGTTTCCTCGTTCCTCAGTTTTATAATCTTTCAGTGTCTTAATTGTTTAGAATCACAATTTTTTAAATTATTAATTTCTCCATCTTTTACATTTCTATAGTATTTGTTTTCTGTCTTTCAATCACTTATTTTTTCAATGTTTCAATTTATTATTTTTTGAATTCTCTAGATTTCTAATAAGAGCCTCAGCTTGTTACTTACTAGATTTTATTTTTTTTAGTTTTATAGTTTTTTACTTTCTGTCTTTTAGAGTTTGAGTCAATTAGTTTCTGTGTTTAAACTTTTTGATCTCTCATTTTTTTAGTATTTTAGTTTAACAGTTACTGAGTAGTTTAGTCTTCAATGTTTAAGCTATTTAGAATGTCAGTGTTGCAGTTTATTAACCTTTCTATTTTTTTTTTAATTTAATTTTTTTTTAAATCAGCATCTAAGTCGATCATATCATGTGATACATTGTTGTAATCAGGAGCAAAGAGACTTTTCAAAAAATCAAATATGACGTCCATAAGAAAAACCAAAATTGAGTATTGTAACTCTGACATCAATTACGCCCTGGAAAAGGCAATGACAGATTTAGATTTATTGTAAAAAATTGCCTGAAGAATGTCTAATTTAAAACCGTTTAGTTCTTTTGGTTTTCGCTTAAAAAAATTAAAACAAAAATTAAAAATTAGCCTTTTACACAATAATTTACAAACTAAAAATAATCATTCTGACTCATTCTCATTCTCATTCTCATTCTCATTCTCATTCTCATTCTCATTCTCATTCTCATTCTCATTCTCATTCTCATTCTCATTCTCATTCTCATTCTCATTCTCATTCTCATTCTCATTCTCATTCTCATTCTCATTCTCATTCTCATTCTCATTCTCATTCTCATTCTCATTCTCATTCTCATTCTCATTCTCATTCTCATTCTCATTCTCATTCTCATTCTCATTCTCATTCTCATTCTCATTCTCATTCTCATTCTCATTCTCATTCTCATTCTCATTCTCATTTCCTGGGCTTCCAGCGAAATTTTTTTAATTTTAAATTTTTTGCTTTCTCAGGCCTTTGGTCTTTCAGTCTTTTGGTTTCTCAGTGTACGAGATTTTAAGTCTTTTGGTTCTTAGTGTTTCAGCTATTCAGTTCCTGAGTTTTTTAGCTTTTCAGGATTTTTGCTACTTGTATGTATTTAAAAGGACAGTGTTTCAATTTATGAATTTTTCCACGTTTACAGTTCAATTACTTTTTGAATTCTCAGGATTTCAGTTTTCCAGTTTTCTACAGTTTCAACTGTTTCAGTTTTCAGTCTTTTACACAAGTCACAATCAAAAGAACTACTAAGGAACAATTCACTAAAATTTTTAGTTCTTGAAATTCTGAGTTTCTCTGATTTTTACCTGCTTTTAATTCTATAATTTTTTAGTTTCTCAGTCTTTTAGTCACTTCGTTTTTCAGACATTCATTCTCTATTTTCTCAGTGTTTCAGTTTCTCAGTTTTTTGTCCTTTTAGTTGAATCTCAGCCTATTTTATTTTCAATTTTTTTTAGGTTTTCAGTCTTTCAATTTTTTAGTTTCTCATTGTTTCAGTTTTTCAGCTCCACAATTTCTTAGTTTCTCATTATTTCAGTTTTTTCTATTATTCTATTCTCTCAGTGTCTTAACAGCCTGTAATATCAGTGTTTCAGTTTATTAATTTTTTAATTTTTTAGTTCTACAGGTGAGATGTTAACTGTATTTTTTGCTGTAACTCAAAAACTATGAATAACACAGAAATTAGCGTTTGCTATTTAATACATACTTTATTTTTTCTCCATACATGTGATTTTTTCCGATTTTTTCTACAATTTCATATAATTAAAATAAATTTTTAAAATATTTATTACCTTTTGATTTTGAGTCTTTTTCTACAACAGAGGATGCTTATCTAAACAATGTTTCATGCAAAAAATACGTAAAAAAATTGTTGCTAGCTCTAAGATTACGTAGATTTTAGGGCTGGTTTTAATTAGTTCTTGAAATACAGGAAAAATATATACTTTTAGTAGACTCATCTCGTAACTTTTTTCTTTTCAGTCTGTCGGTCACTCAGTTTTTCAGTCTCTTAGAGTCTTATCTCTTTAGAATGTTAGTGTTTCAGTTTAATAATTAATCACTTCGTTAAAAATTTCAAACTTTAATATTTTTATTAATGTATCGATTTTAATTGTGAGCTTTAACGAGAAGTTTTCACAAATGTAGAACATCATTTAGTAAAATATAATTTTCTTGATTATTTCTCTAAACGCTCTAAAAGTTTGAGAATAATTTTATGTTTACTATCCGTTTGTAAGCAGAAAAACACCCTGTTCCTAGCAACGCGGCTTTTCGTGTACAGGAGGTAAACAATTATTTTGCTTGTTAAAAATCTTTGTAGCAAAACTGCAAAAGTAGGAGATGCTGGATTCACTATTGTTAAATGAATTTCAATAAAAATGCATTCAGTGTAAACCTAAAATCCAACGATGTGTATTTTAGCAAATTAAATCGAATAACAAACACGTCAGGATGAGCGATCACTTTAAAAACTTTATACGATTTAATTAAATTAACTTTATATCAAATGGTTTCCACTCGTACAAACGTCGATTCCTATGTTTGCAGATTTTTAATTAACCGATTACGTTGTGTTTATTTTTTTAACAAACAACTCGATTAAAGCAAACAAGTGTAATTACTTTAAAAGTTTTAATGTTTTGAAAGAGATTTTGTCGGAATTAAGGCAAAAAAAGATATCTTAAATGCGACAGAGCATTACCATCTTAATGGCAACAAATGATGACAAGACGACAGCAATGTTGGCCTACTGATAAGAAGTCGGCCGCTTAAAGAGGCTTAACCTTTTGCAAATATAAAATTGATCGAAAAGATCCATTCTTTCAATGTTTGTATATTTTTTATTTAAAAAAAAATTGCTAGAGGTTTAAATATTTGAGTCAAAAGGAACGGAACAAGTGGTATTTCCAAACAAATCGCGTTATTAAAGCTGATGGTGAGATACGTTTGTGTTAGAAATTGCTGTTGTGCAAATTGTGTAGCGAATATTGACTTAACGTTAACACCGTAAATTAGTGTGTTCCAATTTAGTCAGATACGATTATTACACGATAACAACGTGTGATAGAGGCTTTGACATCTTAGTTTAGGAAACTGTTTCAGATCAACCCAATGAACAAAATAACTCCATCTTCTTATAGGTATGAAGTTATATGCGAAATAATAACAAAGAATTCAGCGCAATAAATCGTATCATTTTATGAATATTGTAATTTCATATATCCACTTTTTATGTCTTAATAAAATAATATCGGTGGTTTTATTTGAAACAGTTCGCCAATCTCTTTTATACAAAAGCTGTAAAAATAATGATGTCGTTTATAAAATGGATTAAAATACCGATTTCGATTTATACAGTGCTGTCAAAAATTCGTGACAAATTCAACGTTGATAAACATCGTTGTCAGTGGGAATGAAATTGCTTTGATCGTTGTAATAAACAGTCCCCCATCAAAAGAATAATTAAGTTACATCGTTCTTCGTGGTTTGTGAACAAGCGGATAAATGCATTGGAAAATTCTGAGATTTATATCCATTTCTAACTACTTCTATTGTTTGATGAAATTTTCATTTGCTACTTATGATTAAAACAAGTTACTGTTTTTTGTAATAACTTATTAATAGTACTTTGTTTTCTTACATTTTGGTTTCTCTATGCTATGCTGTTATTTAACTAAAGAAAAAATTTAATATTTGCTTATTGAGGTTTAACGTACACTCAGAAAAGTAAAAAATGTGGTGGTAAACCGACCCTCATTACCCGGGTCCTCCTACCAAACCACAGTTGTAAATCATCTGCGAGTGGAAAGTAATAAAAATGCATTTACATTGAGTTTCAACATTTTTAGAATGCGTTTGTTGGCAATTAAATTTTAATTTAGGATTAATTCCGCGTTTGTTAATGCAATCTAATGGCAACTTAATTGATTTTAACCCGGAATTAAATTTTAATTCGCTTTGTGGGAACTGACCCTAATGAAAACATTAAAATTTAATCCACGATTAAACTAATTTGACATTAAATTGCCATTAAAATGCATTGACAAATGACAAATTAATCGCGATTAAAATTTAATTATAATTAAAATATTCTTTAAATCGGTTCTAAATATTATTAAAACAATAGTTTAATCAAAAGTATGAATCAAATGAATAATAATAATAATAATAAGCCTTTATTGAAGAAGAAATAAATAAAATGAAATATTCAAATTCTGTGGGACGAAGTCTAGCCGCACACTACTCAACTCAACCCCAAAATAATAAAAAAAAAAGAAATCAAAGCAATGTCTATTATTTTATTCGTGTTGGCAGTAGCAATGTGAATAAATTGTTGCAATAAATAAAAATAATAATAAGGTAGTGCCTCCGCTGCCGGCAACGGTGTCCAAAAAATAGAGGGATGGCTGCCGGCGTTTGTTGACTGCGCAGCAGTGGCGCTTTAGATCCTTCAAATGCATAACCTTACAGTACAAAAATGATAATTGGAATTTGCAAGTACGTAACATGTGTTCAATATTAGTTCTGGTCGTGGTTTGCTGTGGTTTTCTCTTTCTAGCATGAACGTAGGTTGCGTGATCAGTTCATATGGTTTGCTATCAATTGTCTAAATGTTGTCTTATTTTTTGCATTTAGGAGTTTTTGATAAAAATCACATTGCAAATCATGATAACTGTATGGAGACGTTCAAGAATTTATTCTGCAAGCGTTATCTCAGTTGAACGTGTGAATTTTTGGCCGCCTTTTCGTAAGTGGCCTGCACCTAACCTACTTTCGTGCCTGTTTTAAAACTCAAAATAAACAAACACTGGTAGATAAATGAATAAATATTGTTATAAAAGATGTTGAACATGTCTACCTCCTACTTCAATGCACCTTGAAACCCTTTTTCTTACAGAATTGCACACATTTTGTTTACACATTTGTGCTTTCCACTACTTCATCGGGGAATTGCTCCAGATAATCATTGAGAGCTGCTTGATTTGAATAAGTCCACACCCCACCAACTTTTGTGCCATTTCTTAAATAGGCTTCCACCATAAATTGTTTTTGTTCCAAGGTAAAAACCATTGCGGAGTTCACGTGAAAAGTCCAGAAAAGAAGAGCGGGCCCAAGCCGGGCGCAAAAAAAAGTCGACAACAAAAAAAAACGCACGTGGGGCAAAAAAACACAGCGAAAACACTTACAAGTTGATTTTAATTTAGAGGAAGACACAGAAACTCGAAAAGTATGCAAGAGGTTAAAAAGCGGAGCACTGACAGCTGTCATATGTGTCACTATTTCTAAGACATACGTTTTTTGTGACAATTGCCACACATAGGCGATCTGACCAGAACAATTATTGAACACTTGTTATAATAGTACTTTGAGAAATCATATTTTCAAATATTTTTTGAGAAATTTTTTTAACAAAGAGCGATTTGTGAAAATTTTTTGATAACCTAGAACTGTTAGAAGAGTTAGACTTCGTTTAAAAAAAGATTCAATCAAAATTGTGGTGGAAACACGTGATTCAGAAAAAAAACCACCAACACTCCTGATGATGCTGGATAAAAAAAGGCTTTTATGAAACAAAGTAATGTTACATAATGAATAACCGGTATTTGATTGTTCACAAAATTTATCAATTAAACAAATCGTAGTAGTAAAGAAATTGAAGCGACTTCAGTTCAGTGTTATTATACGAATAATGGTCTAAATGATTTTGATCCAATATCGTCATACTTCTTGAAACCTTATTTTTTAAAAACGAAATTATTTTTTGACCGATAAACGACTCAATTTTATGGCCGAAAATTTAGAGTACAATGTATGTTGTACATACACGCAGGGTAGCTTTAAAAAATGATAAAAAGAAGCAAAAATATTTTAATTTGCATTATAAGAATGGAATAGTAAGTGTACCTATACACTACATTAGTTAAATAATTAGCAATAAGAATAACAACTAATTTCTGAGATATACGTATTTTAGAGAGGTTTAATCGTTTAAAAAAACATTTTAAGCTAAGAAAATACAGCTTTGTTCTAGAAAAATGAAATTAACAGCAAATTTTAAAAAATCTCTGCCGGCAGCTATTCCGGACACCGTTGCCGGCAGCTGGGATGGGCGCCGTTGCCGGCAGCGGAGGCACTGCCTAATAATAAACGAAAATTTCTTATAACTTTTGACTAAAACAAAATTTTAACAAAATTTTCAAAACTTTTCCATGTACTCTTTCTCTACCTCTAAACACATACCCCTTGGTAGTTTCATAATAGTTTTTTTTTTTTTTGGCTTATGTACAAGAGTTTCTACCGAGCATCTCACCACTTCACTTTAGAATCGAATTTATTTTTATTGTACCACAGCCAATATTTTTGATTTTTTGGAAGACAAGCGTCCAAATCAATGCCCCTTACTATCTTGCATTGATATTTGAAAAATTAAGCATTCCTTTTATTCCAGGATCCGAATTAGGGTCCACCTGGACCGATCTGCTTACCGGGTGAAACTTATTTTTTATCAAATATAATATCTAAAGGAATGTATCGCGGATGGGTTGCCTAAAAAAATATGTTCAAGACTATGATTAAGGGGGCTAAAAAGAGTCGAATTTTAGCCATTTTCCGCAGTGTTTTACATCCGTTTTAAGTAACATTTTTGAAACTGATTTACATGATACATTCTTCTACTTGGACTGTAAGCGAAAAAGTTTTTTAAAACGCAGTCACTGGGTTATTTAATTCAGAAAATAATTAGGAAATCTGAAAAAATCTGGACTTTGAAAATTATTTCCCATCAACAATAAGTGTAGCCAAGTAGTGGACTCTTAGGAATAAAGAATGATTCTTATTCTTGAAGGGAAAAAAATTTCAGAGTACTAGATTTTTATTAGATTTTTTTAATTTTCAGAACTTTTTTCTGAATTAAATAAAGCATACAAAATAACAAAAAGAAAACTGTTTTTCTTGACTCAGACAAACCGGTAAGTTTGAAAAAAAATTGCAGTATTTTTTAAGACAAATCCTTGAAATTTTTTGTTTTATCGATTTTTTCTTTAAATACTGTATTCTTTTTTTTCAAATTATTGATTTAAGCACCATATTAAGGAATGATTTAGAAAAAATTGAAAGGTAGATAGAGAATGGAAAAACAAATCGATCAAGTAAAATTTGAGTATATCGAAAATGCATAGTTTTTTCAAAAAATGGTTTTGAACTTTTGGTTCCAAATTTTGAGAACCGCTGAATTGTTATGATAAAAATTAGCGTGTACTTTAAAATTATTGCTAAAACAGCATACGTAAATTAAGTTCTTGGTCCACTCAGTAATTCTTGCATTTTAATATGTGTTTTTTATTAAACTTAACAAAATACAAAAAAAAGAAATGTGCTAGAAACGGGATTCGAAACTCCCTCATAAATAAACATGCACGATTTTGAATAATTCGCTAAATGTCCCTGCACTACAATGAGCATTTTGTTTAAGGAAATTATTAACCGCTAATAAACTACCATAAGCCACACAGTGGCTCTCAACAGACAAATTTTTAACTTGTTTGACCATATACATTCGCATAAAAAAATGTTGCTAAGCCATTCCCTAACACACTGTATGTCCCCGTAGAGAAAAAAGTTGCATTTTTACTTATTTTACATTTTGTATATTAAAAAAAATATGAGAAACTATTGTTCCTATAATATTTTGGATAATTATGGTAGTTTGATCAATTCACTAGTTCATTATTATATCGAATGAAACTGAAAAATATTAAATCTAGTTCTACTGAATCAAATTTTATATTGGATAGTGTACATTTGTGTTTTCAACTTAATGTCAATCCGTTTGTTTAAATGCACAAAGTTGTTATTTGCTGTTCAATCCCACGCTTTCAACAAGCCTAGAGAACTGGTAAATCAGTTTTACTAATTATATACTTACACAAACATGCATTTGTGCTCACAGAGACAGTACCACATTGCGTCATTTATTACTGCCATAGTAGATTTATTCTGCTTTATTAGATTGGAATTGCACTATAACTTGGAAACTTTATGTAACTTGTAATAATCACTTACTTAAGATTGTTTAATGTTTAAAGTTGTGTTTTTTACACGAATAAACACTAAAAACTCTTTAAATTGTTTTGTTTCTAAAAAGACAATTTTTAATTCATTGGCAATTCTTGCAAAAATATCTTTATTAAAATCATGTTTGTATGTAAAAATTTCGAATAATTCATTAGAAAGCACTTAAAAGTTTAGCATGTGTCTTAAGTTAATTATGAAAATGAATTCCTCTATTTACGTTTCTCCGTAATGACCCCTTTAAAGGGCCAAATTCTCCAAACTTTGCGAGTCGAGAAGTCGACTTTAATTAGAGCAATTCAGGTATGCCAATTTTGAAAGGATATTACGAGAAGCTGTCAAATTATAGTAAAAGTTCTCTAAGATAACAAGAAATAATCAAGTATAGATATCTTAAAGTTTTGAAACTTTTAAACAAGCTCAAATTACTTAAATAATAACTTAAATCAGATCACGTAGAGTTCGTATTATCAAAGTTTTAATAACTCCAACAATTAAAAGTCTTAAAGATCGCTAACCAGTATAATAGAAGCTTCCATTATTAACAAGTGTCTTAAACATAAAATAAAAAGCAAGTTATGAAGACTGTGGTATTATGTATTCACCCCTTGTTCGTACCACTGAAAGAGCAACGAAACACATCTACCTACTAAACATTAAACGCGCAATAAATTCCAGATATGCTCATTCAAAAAAGACGTATATGAGTTTCACGTTCAAATAAGTTTAATCTACTAAACCCAGATTTGAAGTCAAGCCAGGTTACGTTGAGCTAATTTGTTACAGGAAACCTCCAGCTCACCAAGACATTGTTATTTGTGTGGTGGGAAGAAGGAAATTAAAAATATTATTATTTGAGATTGTTGAGTGTGTTTTGTTGCCATATTTGAAGGAAAATATGCCAATTTCATGGCTAATTTCGTTATATAAACGCTAGGGAGAAAATCTCGACGATGGAAGTTAATGGTTGAAATTCAAACAATATGGAGCTAAGTAAGTTAAATTGAGTGTATCGAACGTGAAGAGGAAACCGACTAGGCTAAGTGCTTTCTTTAATGGGTAATTTAAGATTTTTTCAAATGTCGAAATGCTTCAGATAGATGTGGCATATTTTTAACACTAAAGCTTGTATATAATGTATTCTGATAGTAAAAACAAAATTTATAGTTGTTTATTATTCAAGACGATAAAGATATTGTTTAAGTTAAGTTCAAGAGTGACGAAGTTACGAGTGGACGTATTTCTCGAGTAGATAAACAGTCCTTATCGTTGTGTATTATACAACATTTTTTTCTATAGCAGATTTCAAGCAGACTTGAAGTTTTCTTTGTTTATAAAAATAAACATAATTATTCCTACAATTCACCCTTAAACAAAGTTTCATAATCGAAATAAAGGGACTTTAAAGTTGATTTAAACTGTCAACAAGTCTAATCGGCACATTATAAACAACATTTAATTTTAATGCTCCTTTTAATTCGATTATGAAACTGACTCTTATTGTTAATCCGTTAATCCTTCAAATTAATATGTTAGAATTTGTAAAGTTAATTGAATAAAACAAACTTAGATTTTCTTTCGGTTAAAGCGCTATTTCATCTACTTAAAAGAGTTGATAAAGTAATAATTTACATCAGCTTTAGAAAAAAATATACAATATTTATCCCGGCGCATCCACCATTTGTGTAAACAATTTTTAAATTTGTCACGAGATTTCGACACCTTGGAAAAGGTTAAAAAACTAAGACTGTTAGTTTGTTTGTAATTTAATAACGATTTTTATTGGGATGATGTAAAATAAGTTTTAATATGCAATTACAATTTGTCGTAAAACAATCAAATACCTTCAGCAAAAATTTTGTTTAGAATATTGTTTATGCATTTTTAAGGGGAAGCTTTTTGAATTGTGAATTGTCTACAGGGACATTTTTTTAACTCTGAACATAGCCCTATGTTCAATCTGAAAAAAAAAAACATATCAAAGCATTGATCTAATTTACGTTACCAATAATACGTAAAGGTAATTATTTGATGTCGAGTTATCTGAACCAATTTGAAGTGATTTCGAATATTTGTTAAAGTATTTTGTCATTCCTTACATGTTACTATTACCTGATGATTAATAAATTTCATAAAAATTAATCTTTCTTTAATTAAATAATCTTGGAAGATTTAATTGACAAGTTGAAATTTTTGACAGCGCGTATAATAATTAGTTGCATAGCAATACTCGCAATGCGTTGATCTGTTTTTTTTTTTCGGATTGAACATAGGGAATAATGGGTATGTTCAGAGTAAAAAAATATCTCTGTATATGATTTTGAGGAATATTTTTGCTACAATAATTTCAGTAACTTGTAAGTTTTATTTTTTGTATGTTTTGTATTGTATTGATTTGTGTTACTTTCAATTGATGTCTAAGATTAATTCAATTCTTCGATGACTTTTTGGTTTCTCCATAACAATTTTTGTAAAATGTAAGAAACTCAAAAATGTGTTTAAAGGCTTGAAAAAAGTAGAAACAACTCCTTTTTCGTCTTTTCGATATTTTTTTAAGTTATTTGCTCACAAACAACGAAATCGAGGGAAACAGGCTAAGTAAATCAGTTTTTTTAAATTTAATGTTTTTGAAGCGTATTTTGTTTCGACCGGATAAGTTTCAAGTTAAAGAAAACTAAATTGACTAAGGCAAGGTGTAATTAATATCAGTTTCGATCGATGAGAAAAATAAGGTCGAGTTGTATAAAAATTTAATCATCTTTAATCCTGATTTAAACTCCTAACAACAATTTTTGTAATAATCGTTACTACATGGGTTTAAACCAGGATTAAAAAGGACTAATTTTTTATACAAGTCGATCCTAGTGTATTAATTTCTCGAGAAAACAAAAGTTTCAATTTATTCCGGTTTAATTTTTTTGATTCTACGGCTTAATTTTTGAATAAAATGTTATGCAAAATTTTCGTTTTTAACTGAAAAACAAACCAAACACCCCAAAAAGGCAAAAAAATGAAATTTTCGAAATAATTTTTGTTTATAGTTTTTTTTTATTTCGGCTTAATTTTTTTGATTTTACGGTTTAATTTGTGAGTAAAATTTTGTGCAAAATTTTCGTTTTTAACTGAAAATCAAACCAAACACCCCAAAAAGGTAAAAAATATGTAATTTTCCAAATAATTTGGTTATTTTTCGGTTTTTTTTAGCGACATCTCCAAACATAAAATTTTAACTCAAAAACGGAACGAGAATTTCCACCAAATGTTGTAGTTTTTCGGATTATTTTGACGAAATTTTGTTCAAATTTCAAATTTTTTGGTATGATTTTTTCTCAATTTTAGGTAATTTTGTTGAAAAACACCTCAACGAGACTCGAAGAAGGTTAAAATAACACTCGTTATATTTAAAATGAGCGACTTTTCGGTTTGCAAAATTCGTGATTTTTCTCTACATCCTTGCGAAATTTCGGAAAAAAACAGAGATTTTAGCTCTAAAGTGTGCTGAAATGCCCAAGAAAGTCAGAAATAACATCACTGTTGAACAAAATTTGTAAAGAATTAATAAATGGTTGAAATAATTTAATTTACACCAACTTGAAGCAAAATTCCAAAATCGCGGAATTATCACGATTTTTTGTCTAACTTGATGAAGTTTCGATTTAATTTGTTTTAAACAAAATTTTGAGAGATAATCTTTTTGGCTGCATCAGTATCAAAACATTTGGAAAAAAGTGATTGTACATTCTGTTTTTTACAAGAAACTGAAAATGTTACTTTAAACACGTGTTTATGGCTTGAAAATATAAATAATACATTTTTTGAGCAACTTTTTCGGCTTATTTTTGAAGAAATTCTACTCAAATCTAACGAACTAAATTAAATTAAAACTTTGGCATGATCTTGCAAAATAAAGCTTAAACGCGTTAAATAAAGTAAAACAACATCAGTTTGGATTACATTTCATGATTTTCCAGACAGTGATAGCGAAATGAATCAAAGAAGATTTGTGTTGATCTCAAAAAATGTGCAAAAATTCTCGAGAAAAAAAAACAGAACTAATACCACATTCGGCCCATTTTGGTGATTTATGGCATACTCCTAACAAAATTGTGCCTACTAATAATTAGATTTCTGGCTGTAAAATGTGTTAAAATACTAACATCGTGATGTTTCGGTATTTTCTAGCAAAATCTCGCAAAAACCTAGGTTTAACCACATTTTTTTAGCTAGGGAGTGAAAAGGTACGGATAACACAATATCTAACTATATTTTTTCACGCAATTTCGCATAAAAATAAGCTAAAGCGAGTAAAATACCACCAGTTTCGACTTATTTTTGTAAATCTAATGCCCGGTTTCTGGTAGGATTAAACTTGAGTTAAATTTTATCTCTCTGTTACTTGTTAAATGCATTGGCAACTTATTTTACCTATTTTATGTTTTAGCGAAAATTGAAAATGTGGTTCATTTTATGTCGGTAGGTTCTTTTCAAAATTTTCTGCGATGAAAAATAAGCGAGATAATCACTTCGAAAGGAAGAAATCCTGACGTCACAATCGCCTCTCATCACAGTGTCTTCTTATCACTGAACCCTCTCATTCACTAAAAACTTGACAGATATTTGAACATTTTCCACACATCTTCCACAAATTAAAAAATTAACCACTTTCTCCACTTTTTTCTGTTCTAAATTTTGTCTTGAATTTCGCAAAAACATCTGAGAAATTTTGTCAAGTTTATCAAAACTCTGTTAGTGTCACTTAAAAGTCAAAAACTATTTTATCTTAAAAATGGATCAAATGCTCAAGGACGTCATAATTCCAACTTTAAATCGAAATAACTTGAGTTAGAGAGCAAATACAGAGAAACGGTTTTTACTCCTGTAATAAGCGTTTTCAGTACTATCATTTAAGACAAAGTTGTTTTTTAAGTTGCCAATGCGTTCATCGGTGAAACCGGGTTTAAGAGTATTAGGTAGTAGTATTAAGGTAGTGCGTACCTGATTGGCATTGCTATGTTTGAACTTAGGTTTAAATTTATCTCTCAGTTAAATATGTTTCCAGAAACTAGGCCTTAGACGTTTTTTAACTAAATTTTGTTAAATAAATAAGTGTTTCATTCAAAAATGAATTAAATCGAGTGGAATATGCAAATAAAATATCAAGTTTAATCTAATTTATTAGCTGTTTCAAAACTATAAAAATGCCAACGTCCCATTTTCTCTCAAAATTAGCTGTTATAAAATATTCATGTACTTCAAAAAAATAATAGCTAATGTAATTTATAGTTTCAATGAGAGATCTAATCATTAATAACTATTTTACATTTTTATCAATCTTATTTAAGAAAGTAATTCGGTAAAATGCGACGTTGGCGTTTTTATAGTTTTGAAACAGCTAATAGTGAATTATAACAAACAAACTAACAAATTTATTTTTTTTTCAGTGTCAAAAAGTCGCAACAAACTTAAAAATTGCTTTATTTTTCATTTGTTCTAACCAACCAGTATAACAAAATTTTTAATAATTTCGAAGGATGATAAATAATAGTTATTTATTTAACGAGTTTGAGTATAAATCGGGTTTTTATTTCACGAGTGGATTTTTAAACGTCGAGTGTTAACGAGACATTTAACATCCATGAGGTGAAATAAATGAACCGATTTACACGCAAACGAGTTGGATACAACATTTTATTCTTCGAATTAGAATCAACAAGGCTTAAAATTGCTTTAAATCTGCTAAAAATACTCTGACGATTCGTATTGACAGTTGTCAAAACTTCCTTACACAGAAGAAAAATCGTAAATTTTGACAGTGTCGAAGAATAAAATGTTAAATAACTTTCAAAACCACTTTATAATTTCAGATAATTTATGGCAAGAACTCTGCTTTGTTTATGGGTTTCGTTTTTATTTTGGGTGACTGTACAGTAAACTAATCTCTTAGTAGAAATGCGACATTTACTGTTGTTGTAAGGAATCAATGACCCATTATGAAAATCTTATAAAAAAAATTTTTTATCGAAAAAGTTGAAAGTTTTAAATTATCTTTTTTGTCGATTGTGTTTGTTAATGTATCGCACTAGTGAATGATATGATTTTGTGTAAAAAATAATGTGTTTAAGAATGTCTTTTTTTTCATTCAAAACTTTTTTGTGATTTTGACTTTTAAAATTTCAGCAAGTGTGCATACATTGTACAGTCACGATGAAAAAGAATGACACCCCTATCAACCGAGCCGGATAGCAAAAGTCCGTCTAAAATCTTTTAGTTCACAAATTTCAACAAACAGGTTGCCTTACAAACTGTCCAGCTAGTTTACACAATATCCAGCTGAATTATAAACCAGCCAAACGTACCCATTAACCGTATCACATCGAAAAGATTTGTGGTTGCGGTTTTAGGGGTGTCATTCTTTTTGATCGTGACTGTACCTAGAACGGTACGTTGAGGTAAAATACCGTGGCTCTTGGCGGCCCGCTCTTGGATGCAATTACACAAAAATACCAGCGGCACTTGGAAAAATACAAAGATTTATGTGTCTCACACATTACGCTTTATCCATTTTGAATCGCCTACAACTGATTATTACCAAATATCAAAGTAACTTTTAATGACAGCTGGGGCATTTCACATGAAGCGGACAACTCAAAAAAATGCGCCAACCTGAAATTTGGTTAAAATTGTTCTCCTAAAAGGTATGAATGTAAATACGCGATGATTTTTTTTTGAGCGACTTATTTAAAAAGTTATTGACTTCTAAAAATTGACCAAATATTAAGCAGAACGTTCTTGTAAACTATATTTCTTATTAAACAGTAAATAGTAAAAAATTTAAAATGGTGCTTTATACAGAAAATTCACTGTTCTTTTTAAATCTAAAATCAAATTTGAAATTTGAAATTTTTTTCGTGTAGAAAACCGGAAGTGAAGTTTCAAATCCGAATTTTAGTAACTTGGACCATTTTTTTTGAATTATTTTTATTTCAAAAAATAGCTTAAAGTAAATAGAATTTACATTATAAGTTAGGAGATACAGTATTTAATGTACGTGATAGGCCGGTTTACGGAAGAAATTACGCGCTTTTGTGTACATTAAGTATTATATCTCCTAAACAAATAGCGATCCCATTTTGCGACTTATAGTGTAAAATCTATATATTATAAGCTACTTTTTGAAATAAAAATAAATGAAAAAAAATAGTCCTAGTTACTAAAATTCGGATTTGAAACTTCACTTCCGGTTTTCTACACGAAAAAAATTTTAAATTTTAAATCAGAGTTCAGAATAAAAAAGAACAGAGAATTTTCTATATAAAGCACTATTTTAAATATTTTGGTATGCATTGGTTTTTTGAATAAAAGCTTCCAAAAACTCTGTGACTCATATTTCGTCAATTTTTTAGAAGTCAATATCTTCACAAATAAGCCTTACACAAAAAATCATTATGTATTTACAATTATGCCTTCTAGGAGAACAATTATCCTGAATATGATCGAATTTCAGGTTGTCAAATTTTTTTCGTTGTCCGCTTCACGTGAAATGCCCCAGCTACATGAAAAAAATGGTTGAAAAATTGGTTTAATTTCAAATTTTATCACCAGAATAAAAGAGTATGCGGTCAAAAAAAATGATTTTATCTTACAGGTGCAGTTTTTAAGTACATTATATCATTGTTTTCGGTGAGAGAAATTAAATTTCTTTCACAAGAGAGATAAAGCTGTTTTTCTACTCACAAGTGAGTAAATCTGACAGCTTTATCTCTCTTGTGAGAGAAATTTGATTTCTCTCACCGAAAACAATGGTATAATGTACAATGGTATAAGATAAAATAAGATAAGATAAAATATCGTATATCACACGTGATCGAAATGCCATTATAAAGCTCGTGAGAAGTGTCAAAATTTACACTTGCATATAATGATGCATTTCTATCACTTATACTATAATTTACTATTATTAGGTCAATTAATAATCTCAACTATTAAAGTCATTCACTCGCTACTGCTCGTGCTTTAAAGAGTATCGCTTATTATTAATCATCACTTAGTTTATTAAATAATTAGGTATCACTATTGTGATTTCGTTTCTTAAACTACCATCCTGCTGTCAACATTTCTGCAACACAACTTGCAATTATACACAATAATAATACAGTCGTTTGTTGTTTAATGTCTGCTGTTGGCAATAATGTGGATTTATTCGGTCCGACGTCCGTTTGCGTCAGAAAATCCAATAAGTGTATTCCAATTTAGTTGACCTTAGCAGACATTTAATTAAAGTGCAGAGTTTGCCATAAATCAGGAGAAGTTGCGTGTTAAAGCACGGCAATCTTTGCAGAGTTCGAAATCAGCCAGAAAGCAAATCGTAACCGCGGTAACTAATTAGAGAGAGGGCAATATAGAGAAAGGTAGAGCAAAGAAATAATGCTTTTCTGGCACACCTGGTGCGATGTTATTAATTATGCCATGCTGAAACTCCAAAGATATGCCGTATAATCTTTCGCAGAAAACACAGCTCTTTTAGAATAGTAATAGAATCGGACAAGGGAGATCTGCTTTTTAGCCGTATCCTAAACAAACTGCAAAATTTGCTTTACTCTTTTAGCTTTGACAAATCCCTTACGGCTGGCTACATCAGGAGGAGAATTGTTCATGTTCGACCAACGTTTTTACGTATAGTATCAAAGAAGTCTGCCTACTTTAGACAAACGCTGTTGAGTGTACTACACTTCGACTGGAAGGTTTCGATGTCGACTACTGGGAATAAAACGTTTCCTTTTATTTTTCTCAAAGCAATTTCTACGATAGCATTGAGGTCAAGCGAGCATGTAATGACAGCGCGAGCATCTTCGAATTAATGAGAGGAGTTAAGTTCGTGTTCTTTCTTTAACTAAAACTATTTTCTTCAGTCTCACAGAGGACATAAAACAATCGTTTCGCCAAGGTTTGAATTAAATACTATCTGAAAGAGATTGTGTTCACTCATCATTCTTTAAAGATAATAAGTACTATCTGTAATATTTGATTTAAAAATTTTCAAACGTATGGTGTAGTGTTTTTTTTACGTCCGGTTTCTAA
This sequence comes from Tribolium freemani, assembly GCA_939628115.1. Classification (NCBI taxonomy): domain Eukaryota; kingdom Metazoa; phylum Arthropoda; class Insecta; order Coleoptera; family Tenebrionidae; genus Tribolium; species Tribolium freemani. The sequence continues at coordinate 4,712,469 of OW626784.1, read as the reverse complement.
AGCAGATTTTGAACAAACGATCAATCTTTAGTCTTGAAAGGTCGCTAAAAATTCTAAAATAAAAGAGACATGTTGCATTTAATGTGTGTAATTTTTTGAGATTTAAATATATTTTTCTTAATCCCCCGTTACCAAATGTCCGATTTTACGTCTAATTTTAACGTGATGTACAGTCACCATAATAAAGAATGTCACCCCTATAAACCGGCCCGGGTAGCAAGGGGCTGAGCGCAAACCACATCAATAAATCTTTTTAGATGTCGTAAATTTCATATCAAGCATTCCTTCGATTGCTTGATTTATTATTTGATTTTAGGCATCAATGATATTAAAATCGTATAATTAATATAATTAGAGCCGGTGTACAGAAAACGAGTTAAAATTTAATTCAACGTTAAATTAATTCAATTAAATTACCATTTACAGTGACAAAAGTTAAATTAGCCGTGAATTAAAATTTGATTGCTATTAAAGGTTCTATAAACCGCCTCAATTATAAAATTATAAAAATTATTCCGCGGTAAAGAATTAATTGTTGCTCTTTGAGTTCAGCCCTTTGTTAGCTGGCCGTGTTTATAGGGGTGACAATCTTTATGATCGTGACTGTACTGTCACTTATTACTCTTTTTGAAAAACTAAAATTGCGGAAATAAATTTTCAATTTACGACAGAATTCAGAAAAATTTTGTACATAATACGTTATGAAAAGACTATTATTGTTTAACTTGCATAGTTTGTCAAACTTGATCACTGCGCTCACTCGTTTTGGCAAACATTATGCTCGTTAAACAAAATCTGACATTTCATCACTGATTACGTAAATTTTTTCACACCTTTCGAGGATTATTTAAAAGTAATATTCAAATTAAAACAATTACAAATATGGGAAAAAATATATACAGGCTGTAAATGAAATAAGTACATTAATTTTAACTGGTAATAGAAGTCGCCAAGACCAACTATTTTTCCTAATAACTTTTTCCAAAACGTTTTAGTTTCTGAGTTAAAATTATTTTAAAATCTTACACAATTTTCTTACACGCCACTGGAAACAAAGTTACCTAGTCGATAAGATTACCGTTTCCAAGCAAGTTCATGAGAATTAAATTAAATTTATTATTACTTTTCTTTGTTGGAGCATTTCATGAAAAGTTCGTCAATTTGTAGGAGGAAAAAAGGATTTTCAAAAATGCGATTTTGAAAAAATGGTACATAGAAAAAGTGTTTGTCTTGTTGAGTTCTACCACTGGTTAAAATTAATGTACTTATTTCGCTCACATCCTGTATACGAATGATGTGACAACTTGAGGCTGTTCTATCTATATACGATATCGAAAAAATGCTTGATATTTATCATGGCAGTACAGCGAATTTTTCATTTTTTTGTTGTAGTGAACTACCACGAGTCCGTGTAACAATGTTTCGTCCGGATTTTCAGTCAGCTTTTGTTGATGTTTACATTTGATTTTTTGGTCAAAGTTTTTGTTTAAATTAGAGATTTAAAATACGCGATTACAAATTAAAATGTTATTTGTACAAATCGATTTATAAAACTGACATGGAGTGTGAAATTTAGATGTACAGTCACTCAAAATAAAAAAGACGCGTCTTAGTCTTAATGCTTAGTTAGAACAAATGACAAATAGAACATTTTGTTCAATTCGTGGCGACGTTTCGACACTTTGAGGAAAGTTAAAGAAAGTAAATTTGTTTGTTTGTTTGCAAATTTAATTCACTAAATTATACTGAACTTAATGTTAAGTATTTCAACCTGTTCAACTCGGTTTAATTCATTTTCAAGATTTGGTCATTAAACGTCTAAATTCTACATTTGGTGGTATTTTACTTGCTTTATTTTATTTTGGTGCGAAACATAAAAACACAAACTTGTGTTACTGTTAAAAATTAATTTATCTTTTCGAGCCTCTTATTCAAATAATCGCAAAATTAGATCCAAAATTAAATATTTTAACTTTGCTTGACCTCGATTGTTTTTGAACACGAAATTCATTGTACATTTTTTTAAACCAATTTTGCGCAAAAGTGTTGTTAAACTCAGCAAATATTGCTAGAGAAGACTGAAAAAGCATCAAGTTGACTTTAAAACACTACATAGTTCACGTTTTTTGACCGGTTTAACACATTTTCCATCCAGAAACTTGGTTATTTTGCAAAGTTTCGTTAAGGGTAAAAAACTATAGTTTTGTCTTAAAATGCTTTATTTCTATATTTAAAAAACAATAAGTATGTTTGAAGTGTATTTTAAGTGTTTTCTAAAAAACAATGTAAAAAATATAAATTTGTTCAAATAAACATTCTTTTTGTAAAGCATTTCTTAAAAATGGGTGAAAATTTGATTATTTTAATTAAGCCTAAAATCATTTGGTCAAAAATTACATAATTTTCCCTATTTTGAATGGATAACACACTAAGATTTTCCTCTCAAAAAAGTTCGCTAAAACTGGCTAATGAAAAATTATTACATTTAATAACTAATTGATATTAACTTTATCTTATTACAGACAATTTGATTCGTTTTTGATGAAACTCAGTTCTTTTCCAAAATATTGTCAAGTGCACTATACAGGATGATTCTTATAGACCGACAAAATTTTATCACAGCTTTCCAAAGACAAGTAGAGACATGTACACCCACCCAAAATGAAAATGACGCGTCCATAAACTAACGCCTACCGTGCATCCCCGATCCCTTGCCTGCAACCAACCCCTGCTATAAATCATTAGAGATCGTAAACTAGTTTTGAGTCGTGTTCCACATTTCATTTATCGTCTTTTGAAATGTTTAAGGATTTCTTGTTGGAAGTGGTTGTTTCGACGCTTTGAAAAAGGTCACAAAATAAATTTGTTGGTTTGTTTGAAAATTTAATTTATTGTTGGACTGATGCAAAATAAGTTTTATTATACACAGGGTGTTGTATACAGGCTGGTGAACCATAGTTATATTTTTTTAAATGGAACACCCTATATATTTTTACATAGTTGGATTCTACGCAAAAAAACAATGTAACTTTATATAAAAATATTATGGGGCTATCTCCTTTCGTTTGGGAATTATTCAACTTTTTGTTATAAAAAAGACCAACATTTGAAAAATCACTACGAAGTCGCTTATGAATATTTTCCGATAAATTTGCAACAGAAAAACTTGGAATTTGGACTTTTAGTTAAAGCACGCAGATAATATACAAAGTGTGTCAAAACGCAAAAAGTTGAATAACTCATTTTTTTCAAATGGAACACCATACATTTTTTTTCATGTATCGATAGTATTTTTGATAAGCTTTCTAATGATATGGGGTTTGCATAGCAAATTTAAAATACAATACAATATAAGAAAGTTTGTTAGCCTAGAATCTAATAAGTCAAATGGTAATTTATTTTTTGATATGTACATTAATAATCTAATTCTTACTTGCATAGAGGAATTTCACTCATCAACAATAAATAATAAAATAAATAAAAAAAAGAAAAATTTCTTTTTTAAATTTTAAAGAAATATTTCAAATTTGCTATAAAAACCGCATATCATTAGAAAGCTTATAAAAAATGATATCCATACGTGTGGAGAAATACATGGTGTTCCATTTGAAAAGAATGAGTTATTCAATTTTTTGCGTTTTGGTACACCCTGTGCATTATCTGCGTGTTTCAAGTAAAAGTCGACTATTGCTAAAACTACAGAGTATTCTGAGTTTTTTGCTGCAAATTTGTTGGAAAATATTCATAGGCGACTTCGCAGTGATTTTTCAAAAATTGTTTTTTTTTGTAACGAAAAATTGAATAATTCCAAAATGAAAAGAGATAGACCTATAATAGTTTACATAAAGTTACATTATTTTTTTGCGTAAAATCCAACTATGTAAAAATATATAGGGTGTTCCATTTAAAAAAATATAACTTTGGTTCACTACCCTGTATACAACACCCTGTGTATAATAAAAATATTTTTAGTTTTTGGACTTTAAGTCTATCTATCGGATAATGAAAACGGCATTCCAATATTTCAATTAACAAAAAAGTTATAGACCGATTACGCACCCCTGGGTCAGCCTGTATATGTATTCTTAAAGTAAAAATTTTTTTTTCAAAATAAAATTGCGTGACAATTAACAAACAGTTAACTTTGTTTCATTAACTTTTAGCGCAATTTTTTTACTGTAGAAACAATTTCCAAAAACCATCTGTTCTTACTAATGTCGGCGTTGTATTTTTAACTAAAACTTAGACCGCGAAAATAGATTTTGCGGACTGTAATGCGGTCGCGAAATGATCCCTTTGCTATCGATTGTAAAAAAAATATTTTAAACCAAAATTGGTTTATAATGTGCTGATTACTATGAAGTTGTTGACAAAACTTTCACATTCTAAATTAACTTTAAAGTCTCTTTATTTCGGTTATGAAACTGGCTCTAGTAGTGACAAACTGATGAAACCAAAAATTTAGTCGTTTTTATAGTTCCTTTCTTAAAGATCCAAAATTTATTGAAGTAACAATTGTGCATAAAACAAGATAAAACAAAAATGTAGTAATGCAAAGACGTCTATACTCTTAATCAATCATTATTAATCGCACAATCGTTTTTGGTAACATTTTTTTATTTCAAAAAATTGTTCAACTTTTTGGTAATCCATTTTTGAAGACACCCGTATTAAAATTCTGACCATTGCCGCAAATTTAGGTTTACTGGAAATATTTGACAAACACCAAATACCACAGAAGATAACGTAAGATCAAAATTTCCCAACTATTCTTAAAATTGATAAACATTTATTAATCTTCTTGGAAGACAAATGAGAAATAAAAAAATTTTTAGGTTCGTCGCGACGTTTCGACACTGAAAGATTACAAAAAATAAATATAAATTCGTATATATAAATTCGTTGGTTGTTTTGTTGTTCACTTAAAAAAAAACTGATTATTTCCGGAAATGAAAAATGAATAAATAAAAGTAATGGCAATTCAATTTAAAGAAGGGATTATTTTTAGTGATCAGTTTTGTTTTGTGGGTTTGGTTTTATGAAATTCAATAATTAATAAAAATTAGATAGATACAAAATACAGTAACAATTTTACTTAAAACATTTTATTTAATAATTAGAAATGGTATTCTAAATAAAATGAAATAAGAATTGCTGTATTTGTTTGTTATAATAGCACATTAAATCTTGATTTGCATTGACTTAGGGCCGGTTTATAGAAAGCTTCATTAAAATTTAACCCGTCGTTAAAAGTTAACAACGCAAATGAACCAACCAAAATGCTTCAATTTGGTCACGAGGTCAGTTAATCATGCATTTAATTGAGGATTAAATTAATAACGCTTCTATAAACCGGCCCTACGAGTAATAATTTAATTTACAAACAAACAACATTTTTTTGACTTCTCAGATTGTCGAAACGTCGCGACAGACAAGGAAATTTTTTTTATTTCTCATTTGTCCTTTAAGAAAATTAATAAAATATTATCAATTTTAAGAAAAATTTGAAAATTCTGGTCTTTACTTATTTCCTGTGGTGTTAGGTGTTGTTAAATATTTCCAGTGAACCTTATTTGTCCTAATTTTAATCTGGGTATTCGCATAAATAAATTACCCTAACATTCATTGACAACTTTTATTATGGTTATATAAAAAAAATAAAAATAAATATATTCATATTTATATATTTTTTATTATGGTTATATAAATTTTTGAAACATTTAGGACTGGTTTATAGAAGTGTCATTAATTTAATCCTCAATTAAATACGTGATTAACTGATCACGTGACCAAATTGAACCGATTTGGTTGGTTCATTCGCGTTGTTATCTTTTAACAGTGCAACTAATTTTAATTGAGCTTTCTATAAACCGGCCCTTAGTAAACAAAAGCGTTAATAAAAACAGTTGTGCGATTAATAGTTAAAACGATTAATAGTATAGATGTCTTTACTTGAAATATAAAATACAATTAGATTACCTATTACTTTTTTGTTTTATACTACGTTTAAAGACGATTAAATTTTTGGTTACAATTTGTAGCAATGAGTTTTAAAAATAATTATTATACTGATTTAAAATATTTTTTTGACAACCGATAGCAAAGTGTCATTACGAGGTCTAAGTGTTTAATACTACACCGCCAGCAATAAGAATTGATAGTTTTTGAACTATGGCGTTCGTAGTACATACTCATTTGATACTACTATGGGTAGAATTTTGTAGGTCTATTTAAGAATCACTCTGTATATTTTATTACATATTTCAGTTTTCTTTTCATTTTAATTATAATGAAAGTTAATCCACTAATCCAAAATATCGTTAATCCGAAGAACTCTGTAGCATGTACATAATTTGCTAGGATTATAGAAGATTTACTGTTTTTTGTCCAGCAACCAACAGCAAGTCATGAAAACATTATTTAAAGTTTGTTAGAAATTTCTGGCAAAGAAACAATTTATTCATACGGAAATATATTGATGATATTTAGAATGTTGAAGCGGTATTGTGTATTTTATTTTTCATTTTCTCTTTTTCTCTGTTTGAAGCTTTTTTTGTTCGGAATATTAACCGAAATGAATTTAACTACTTTTCAGAGTTACTACAGGCTGTTTTGTCTAAACCCCACATTAGAAGTATTGGGAGTTCTAATAATACTAGTTATCTGAAAATTTGTGTACAACCATAATCTTTTAGGTCCTGCTCAAGGAAAATCTTCTCAAGAGAGCAGCACTTCCGGTTATACCGGAAGTCGCTATCAACTTCCTTATTTTAAATGGAATGCTATATTTTTTAATGCGTTTTTGAATTACTAGAGTTATTTTAAGGTAGTTTTCATAAGCTGTTCCTATACCTAAATTTAGCCGTTTACGAAATATTTATGGTTTTTAAAATTTTTTTGGATTTGCACTTTCCAGTTCAAAAATCGATAACTCTGCGATTTTTAATAATTTGGAAATATTTTTGAGCTTATTTGAAAGAGGAAGCCTAGATCTTTCCTTTGGTGTTTTCAAATTTCTAAAAAAGAATAACAAACTCCAAATTTTTAAAATTAAGTTTGCAAAACTTTAAGCACCCATAATTCATTTTTTTCAAATGAAATGACAAAAGTTTTATTTCACTAGATGGTAGAGAATTTAATTCTGCTTCGATCTGTTTTAACGTTCTCTATACTTGTGTTTAATAGTTTTCAAGTTACAAAACTTTTTTGTTGGGATTGAGAAATTCATTAGCCATAGGCCTTTTCTCATAGGTTGCTATGGAAACGAATGAAAAAAGGTGAGAAATTAAAGTTTTTCAAACCAACACCCAATGAATTTATTTTGTTTTCACATTCTGATAACACAATTTTGAACAGAGTTTGTCGTTTAGGTTTAATCAGAAATGTTTTTATGGCAAACTATGCAAAAATAACTGTGGTTAGTGAGAAATTTCCTACAATAACAAAAAAAACAACATAACTTGAAAATTATCACAGATAGGTATAGGAAATGCTAATACAGATTGATGCAGAAAAAAATTCTCCTCCATCCAGTAGAATAAAAATTGGGACATCCCATTTGAAAAAATTAAGTTTTGGGTACTTGAAGTTGTCCAAACTTAACCTTAAAATTTTTGGATTTATTACCTGCAATTCCAATTTTGATCACACTGAACAACAGATATAGGCTTTCTCTTTCAATTCTCCAAACATGATTTCGAAATCTCTAAAACTAAGCGAGTTACTGATTTTTTAAGGGACAGGTGCAAATTCAAAAATTTTCAAAAATCCTAAATATCTCGAAAACGGTTAAACTTGGGTATAGGGAAAGCTAATAAAAACTCCCTTAAAATAACTCGACTAATCCAAAAACGCAGTGAAAAACATAACCTTCCATTTAAAATAAGAAAGTTAATAGCTACTTCCGGTATAACCGGAAGTGCTGCCATCTTGAAAATATTTTCATTAAACATAACTCAACGGATTATGTCTAAGTACCAACTCTCAGATAAATATCTTTATTAGAACTTTCAATACTTCTAATGTGGGGTTTAGACGGAACAGCCTGTATATTTTTTACATAAAAATTTGAAAACAATTTTGTTAATCTATTTAAAGAGAAATTGGTTTTCCCAACCGTAATGACTTCGATGATTTGTTCTTCGAGCCGGATCATTTATGTTATTGTAGTTATATAATTTCCAATTGGATTTATTTTACATTTCAGACAATAAAGACCTTTAACTTGACATTTCTTATTACAAATGTTCGAAATTCAAAGTCCCCATTACAAATTTAAAGAATAAAATAAAAATAAAACAGATGATTGATTGAAAAAATTTGGTTTCTTGTTGAAACCGTGAATATTACAATGTAAATTTCCCCAAGCCCTCTTTTAAACAACTCAGCGTTCCGAAAGGCCCGTCCTGAATTATTAATGAATTGCCTAAACCTACAGATCGAGAACTAGTTAAGTTTTGAATCGTAACTAATGCTTGACCGAAAACTGTAAAACAATTCCCTTTGATTAGTAACTGTATCGGTAAATCCCCGAACGTGTCGTCTAGTATGTGAGTACATCCCCAGCTTTGTAACTTAGTTATTTCACGTAAGCTTAATAGATTATTTATCATTACAAGCTTCAATTTGGAGCTAGCGAACGCAACATGCATTTATAATTGGGGTATGCGATTTATGGTGTGTTAGTCAATCCATTTCGTCTGAAGCGAGCCTTGATGGTAATTTATTTTTGGGTGGTAGATTACGATTACGCTTTTTACCTTAGGAAAGCTCGATCACGTCGCGGAAAATTGGGTCCTATTAAGCTCGCCTTTCGCACAACTTCAAAACCAGACGCGATTGTCACTCACTGCAGAATGTCTCGATTTGTATGCCATGCCATTATTTCCTTGTTATCCCTTGAATAACGACTACCTTCCGCTAAGTGAATAAATATAACGATAAAATAGTATTATGACATAATAAATGTTATTTGAACTACTTCCATAAAAACGAAAAAGATAAATCGAAAAGTTTTGGTGACGCTCTCTTTGAAAGTTTAACTTGTTTCAAGTATCGGAATTTAATATCGGTGCAAGAGTTAAATGACTCTTTTTCTACTTTGGAAGTTGATGGATGTGAGATGAAATAAATCTAGTCTTAAACATAAACTACACGAGTCTTAAGATATAATAAATGTGATGGCTAAGAAACTTACTTTGACAGTGTTTTCTGAATAAACCTAACTTTGACTGTCTCATTTTACATAATAAAAATTGATTTACGAATCTAGTATTTTTTAGATTTTTTTATGGTTGGTTAGGACGATGATGTTAGTAAGGATGGTGGAGGCACTCTACTCATTTGTTTTAAACTGAAGTCAAATGGCATCGATGCGTTCTCTTGTCACTATTTGCCAGCAGATGGCGCTACGTTTGCACTTCGTGTGTTTTATGTGTTGCTCCTATAAACCATAATAACCCCATAGTGAATATTATTTTTACCACATTTTTACTAATTGTTTTAGTTATATGTGAACACATTCAAAGAACAACCACCATTTTTTTTTACAACGGCAGAAGAAGCATAAACTGAGATTAGTTGTTTTTCTTTAGTCTTTCTTCTTTAACACATTGTGAGTACATTCCAAATAAAGTAATTTTGTATGAAAAAGGCCACCCTTGAAGCTTAGCCATCAGTAAACATATTTTAGAGATCCTTATTTCTAGGAGTAAATGTAATTCAGTGGGTACCAACGGATTTACCCTTCTTCTAATACTGCTTCGATTCTTAGAAGTGGAGTTCACTATTTTCGCAAAATCCTGAATGAAATATCATTCCACATTGCTACAAGTGTGTAGTAAAGTAATTCGCATGTCCAATTCATGCATTCTAAAACGAATAACAGTAAAATAAAAGGTAAAATTATTTAAAAGGGACTAACTCATTAGATCATCATCTTATTATCAGCCTTCCAAATTTCTTATTATATTCCGGTCCGGTTCAAATTCATCTTTTACACAGGAATTAATCTTTTTTATGATTCAAGAAGTGAAGTTACTAGGTAGCATTTGTACAGATAGATTTGATACGAATCATATGACACTGAACTTTTCACTAGAAAATCCCATTAAGGCATTTATAATGCTTGACTCTAAAGCGACCCAACTCTCAATACAGCTTTGCATAAATAAATCCCAAATATTGCTGGTTCTGGGTATATTCATGTACGCCATGGGTTTGTTTAACATCACTGTCATACTCTTCTCTGTACCACAAACGTTTTCTTATATTATTTGTTACATAATACAAAATTATTGCTTAAAGAAAACGATTTCCTTTTTTTAACTTTGACGTTTATGACGTTATAACTACTGTCTTTTAGCTGTTCATAACCTAATATTTTTAAAGACAAATTTTAAAGTCAAAAACTCCATCTAACGGCCACTGTTGAAAACAGAACGCATCGGTGTCATCTCATTCCAGTTGACGATTTTCGCGTCAAAAACATGGGAGTGACTGCACCATTCTACTACCACCACCGTTAGGACAAATGATAAATAAAACAATTATTTTCAAATTCGTCACCACGTTTCGACTATTTGAGAGAAGGTCAAAATAATAAATTTGTTACTTTAAAATAGATTGAAGTCAGTGTTAATAAGTATTTTACTCGTAACCTGTTCCACTCGTTTTGATTTATTTTTGAATCACATACTCGTTTGTTTTACAAGATTTAGTTAAAAACTTTGAAAATTTACAAAAAAAATTGGTGGTATTTCACCAAAAAACAAAACACAAAATGTTGCTATTAATTAAACTGGTATTATTTTTACTTTTTCAAGCCTCATATCTGAAATATCACAAAATTAGATTGAAATTGATGTAGGCCCAGTTTCTCGAAACATATTTAACGCAGAAATAAATTTAAACCTCGGTTAAAACTAAGGAGAGGAAATTTAACGGGGCGGCCATGACACTACAACCGACCAGCTGACTCGTTGCAGCGCTCTCGGCAAGTTCAATATTTATCGACAATTGCTCGGCTCAAGGTCCGCTGTAGCCTGCAGCCGACCAATTGTAGATAAATATTGAACTGTCGATTGTAGCGTCATGGCCACCCCGTAGAATTTCTTCTCCTTAGTTAAAACACAGCAACGCCAATCAGATACGCACTACCTCAGCAAGTAACTGAGAGTTAAAAGTTAACTGAAGTTTAGTCGTATCAGAAACAGGGCTTTAATCTAGTTTATTTTGCTCTATTTAGCTGACTTTGATCAAAAAATTCATTATAAAATTAAATTTTCAGATCTAATTTATGTCAAATTGGTTTGCGAGATTTCACTAGCGCAGTCAAGTGTACTACTACATAATTCTCGTTTTTTTTCTGATTATTTAGAAAAATGTTCGTTTTCCCATATTTTTAAGAGTGGATTTGCCTCACACTGGTCAGGCCTTGCTGAGGGCGCAGTGAGAGACGAGGTAAAAAATTTAGAGTAAAGAGGCGGAGCTAAACTTCGTAGGTCATAGAGATTCCGAGAAATATTTCAGGGATGAACCCTAGGGTCCTATTCTTACGGAATGGTGAGTTGTGAGATGAAATTTCGAAATCTCATCTCACATCACACTATTCCGTATGGCCTAGAATAGGACCCTAACTGAGTTTAAAATCGTTTAACATTAAATCATTGAGTTTATTGATAATAATATAATAATAATGATTCCTATTTCAGTTCATAGTAGAATTGCAACAGCGCATTTGAATTTTTTGGAATGAAAAATAAAGCATAAATTGATAGTTTCTATATAAAAAAAGAATTCTGTGTTAAACTAAATCCCAGTAACACACTTTGAGCTAAGAAAACCCACCAGAAACTCTCAATTTGTGCTCCATTTCATTTAATAAAATGCAAATGCGCTGTTGAATAATTCTACTATGAACTGAAAGGGGATATATGTACATTTTGTGGTTTTCTGTTTAGAACAAACTGCTTGTCGCACCCCCACTCAATGACTGTCACAAATCAAAAATCAACACAATCCTGTTTTATGGTAGAATAATAATAAAATATCATGTTCAGTAGCTTCCATAAGTGTCACAAGTTTAACTATATCTCTATGATTTTTTGTTTTGTTTACTAATTTTCGAGATAATGCGATAATGGTAGAATTATAAATTTTTGTTTTCAATTTAAATTTCAATATCGTGACAACACAGTTAAAAAATTTCGGGGTAGTTTCACAAGAAATACAAAGAGTAGGGATTTCTTCAGGAACTGACAATGTGGTCGGCACCGATATTTTTCAGCCGATTCCATGTCATCCAGATGTGCTTCCCTTTATTGGGCGGTTCGGGTTGCCCTCAGAGAAATCATAGTCACAAGTGGTCAAAATAACACTCGTAGACGCATTAGCAAAAATTAAGCGGATTATAACATTACGTTAGAGAACCCACATTGGGGATAATATGAAATGAAAAATAGTAAGAGATACAGATGTGGACAAAATAAAATGGTACAATATTGAAGACGGAATTTTTAGCAATATTTTAGCAGAGAACCATGCGCCTTATTGTCTTCAGCTTTAAAAATTATTTCCATTTTAAGCAAATTGCTAACGTGGACCACGATCGTTTTGATTACTTTGGATTTTTTTGTTACCCCTGATCTAAAACATGTTACTCATCTGAAAGTTTTACGTCGCTATCTCTCTCTTACTCCGACACCATACACTGATATGGAAAAACAAGGCTAGACATATTTGGCAGGTATCGAAAACCCTCGATTTCCACAACAAAAGAAGCAGGCAAGCGCGTTTGGTTTGACGGTGATTATGGAAATTTATAGTTTCAATGAGAGAACTAATCACTAATAACTATTTTACATTTTTATCAACTTTATTTAAAAAAAAAAAATTCGGGAAAATGCGACGTTGGCATTGCATAATTACAGCTATTACCCACTTAGAATTAAAGAGCAGATGTGTATTAATAACTAAGGCCGCTGTTTTCAAAACAATGTTTCCAATTACCAGCTTGACATTTTGAACTAGGATTTTGAATCTCCAGAAGTCTGATTTTTTAAAACAAATGACGATGTAATCAAAAGAAAGTCCGATAATTCAGTAGGTTGTCAATGTATTAATTGGATTTTCTTTTATTGAGAGCCTCTTTACATTTGAAAAATCGGCCTTATTATGACTGAAAATGTCAAGTTGATAAGCGAACTTTGTTTTTAAGGTAGCGACCTTACTTCTAGATACATCGAAAAATCAATTGACGTAAACCAAAATTAAAAAAATTCAGTCCACCCCTGTACGTGTAGAGTGAGACGAAGAATGATAATTTGGCTAGAGTCATCTTTGACCGCTAGAGGCAGCACCTTATAGTAGTTATAGTAGTGTTCAAGACTTGATACAGACCTTTTTCTCTGAGCATAGATTTTTTAAAAGGAATCATTTTTTACTAAAATAAATGTAACACATCTATAGAAAATACTCTAATGCACCTCCCTCTTGTGTCAAATTTTTGATTTTTTGTTTTAATAAATGTTAGTGATGACGTAAAGTAAGACATTATTTTCGACTTTTTCGTATTTTTTGTAATTAACATTAGGTCAAAAATCAAAAATCCATTACAAGAGAAACCTAGAGCCATCTTTCTTCTTCAGAAATATATTTTTTTTAAGTTTCTAAGTTCAATAGTTTCCGGGGCAAAGGCTTACAACGTAGGGAAAAACTAATAGGCTTAAGACTTAATAGACTTAAGGTCAATTTAAAACTTTTCTGATTAATTTCGCTAACACTGTCTGGAAAATCTCGAAATTTGATCCAAATTGATGTTATTTTAGCATGCCAGTTTATTTTGAGCAATTTAATGAGTCTTCGCTTTATTTTGCAAGATTATGCTTTTAGTTGATCTGTTTCACTCGATTTAACTCGTTTTTGAGCGAAATTTCTTTCAAAAAATAAATCGACAAGCTATAAAGTATTGTCGAAAAATGTGCTATTTTTGTACTTTTCAAGAATAATTTAGACGAATAGTAAAACATTCTATATCATTTTTCTAATGTTTTGATATTTACAACCAGTACAGGAATTACTTCGCAAAATTGTGTGAATTCTGTGTTTTTTGAATTTAAACAGTTTTTGAGATGAAAACTTGCCAAAAAAATTGCAAAGTCGTGTAAAATTAAATTATTTCTGAAACAGGAATTCGTTTGTTGTACAACAATCAACTGTGGGCAAAAATAACGTTAATTTTGTCGTTTTAAGCATTTAAACTTAAACATGTTTTAGTTAAAATCCTTATATTGTTTCAAACAACCCAAAAATCTCAAATTTAAATCTAAAATTATCTAATTTTTACCTTTTTTGATCATGTTTTTCAGTCAAAAACGCAATTATTTTTCAAAATTTTACCAAAAACAGACCGAAACATTACCCAATTATACTAAAAAGAGTATATTTGTAGCTTCGAGTCTTGGTGAGATTGAAACTAAGTTTTTTCGAAAAATTTACTTTCATTTGGATAAGAAATCATCATCAAATTAGATCAAAATTGATATTATCTTATCTTTATTTGGGTCGCTAGTCTGATTTACTTTGCAGAAGTTGTGAAAAGACACCTAAAAATCACAAAATAAATAAAAATTGATGTTAGTTTCTCTCGATTTCCCAAAATTAGTTGAAAGACATTTGGTCGAATATTATATATTTTTGAGAGATGTTACTAAAACAAAACGAAAAATTACTAAATTAAGCTCGAAATTTAGTCAAAAATTAGATAATTTTTGCTTTGAGTGTTTAGCACGTTTTTCAGCAAGAAACTAAAATATTTGTAAAATTTTATTTAACCAAATCGGAAAATCAACAAAATCATGACGAAATAAATTGTAGTTTTTGCTTTTTTTTGCTAAAAACACCAAATTACCAAATTTGGTCGAAATTAATGTTAATTTTACTTATTTCAGTTCGTTTTTCAACCTAAAACTCATTTATTTTGTAAAATCTTGTTTAAACACACCTCAAAGTCCCCAAAAAAAATGTAACTGACGTCTTAGTGCTTGTTTTACTCTATTTTGTTTGTTTTCGAATGAATAAAAATTTTGTCAAGAAGACTAGAAGACTAGACAAATGACAAAATTTCGTCAAAAAAATTGACTTTTTTCTACTTTAGTCAAGCTTTTACTCAACGTTTTAGAGTTTCTTACTTAAATAAACCGACTTAAAAATCACCTTATTGGGAACCTAAAACCATCATTTGCAATTTTTGCGCTTTATTAGGACGTTTTTAATGCGAAAAGTGAATAATTTTGCAAACATTTTCAAAAATGAGCCAAAAAATCATTGAAAAATTAAATTAATTTTCAATATTGTTCAATAATTCAAAATTCAAAATTTGTAAACAAACTAACAATTTTTATTTTTTTGACGTCACTAATTTGTAAATTATTTTATTTGTAATTTGTCTTAACCACATATTTTCAAAAAAAAATCTCACTTATTTTAAAAAGATGATAAACGAAATTTTGAAATTGTTTCAAAACTAGTTAACTATTTATGATGATTTATGACAGGGGCTGGTTGCGGTAGCGGTCGCTGACAGGTCATTTTCATTTTTGGTGACTGTATATACATACAATAAGTCCATGTGAAGATTTTATATGAGAAAATTTTGTTCACAGTCTCAGCATCAAGTGTATTTGAGTTTTTATATCGATGTATCTTAGCCTTTCACATTAAAAGAGAATCATTTCAAAGTAACGTTTGCACTTCAAAGGCCAGGCGTCAAGAAAAATACGTTGCGGTGGAAAAGTGAAATGTATTTGACGGTTCTTGATCGAAGATGGGGTGTAGGGAGAAAAAAAAACGAAATAGAAATTTCCTTCGTCTTATGTTCTTTCGACAAATTGCTGTTATTTACAAACGAAGGCAAACATTAATAATGAAAACTCCATGTTTTCAGTATGTTACAAGGTTTTATTAAATCGACGCAGCTAAACAAAAAACTAGTAACAACAAAAACAAGAATTAATCTGCGAATAGTGCAATCAAGAGAATTTGTTCTTCAATAAGAGTTTTCTCGAAAATGTGAACAATTTTTTTTATCTGAAACATGTATAGGCTTTAAAGAAAGGAAGATAATGTCGCATCAAACTGAAAACAATGAGCAAACAAATTTTTTTGTGAAAAAAAGAATTTTTGAAACAATGCACTAACTAGCTAACAAATCAAAACTTACGTTTTTATATGCGCTAGTTTTCATTTGATATAATGAATGAAACTAATTAGATAACTTTGAAATTAGAAATTTCTAACTAGTCGTTTATTAAACGCTTCTATTACTGAAAAGTAATAAATCGATTCACTTGATGTCTGCGTAATTGGGTTCCTTTGGAAAAAAAACCAACTAAGTCCACCATATTAACAAGAAAATCAGCACTTGGAAACTCCGATAATTAGGACTCGATTCTCGCAGGAGGCACAAGATATTAGCTTCCAGACTTGAAAGACACCCACTCTCACGGTTGTAATTTATTTTTCAAGCAGTACAGGATACAACAATTAATTAGCTTTTCTCAAACACATGTAATAAATTGCTTGTTTTGTATCAGAGATAATTTTTTCTTAATCATAGTATTCGTGGGTCGAAAATCGGGATTATGGTTTCTTTTTGTTAATAAGTAGAGTTCACGTTTAAATTTTTTGTTTTTCAAAATTTCTTGATCTTGAAGGTTTTGATCTAAAATGCTTAAATTAAAGTTTACAACCTAAACCAACAAACTGCGGCCTAGATATTATTTTTAAAATCTAAAATAGAAAAAACAACTTAAAAATTATTTCTAGGTTAGAAATATGCAGAAATACTTTAATAACTATCTTAAAAATTCTTTTAAACAAATTGTAATTTCAAAGAAAAATTGGAAACTCTTGGACTTTCTTTAATAAAGATTCTTTGAAAAATGTAGATCAAATAGTTGTGTCCAAATACATATTATGTATATTTTTATACAATAGCCAGAATCTGAGTTTATGAAATTTATTATAGATTTTTGTGTGTATTATTATCTAAATATTTTGATATAATATGTAGTAGGTACCGTCATGCTACCTAAAACATCCTTCACCAATAAAAAAAATTTTGACTGATAATTTTATGCCATATAACTAGAGCAATACATAGGTGATTTAGGTTTTAAAAAGTTCAATCGAATTTTTGTAAACCTGTTCTACCGGGTGCTCAAAAACTGGCGGACCAATTCAATGGTATATTATAAAGGCAATAATAATAAAAAAAATTATGTATTAAAATTACTGAAAAATAACGAATTTTAAATTAATAATATGTGACAACGTTGACTACCAATCGTGATCAGTGATCAGTGACCACAATAAAATTGTTCAAGAATAAAAGTGAATCATACAGGCTGTTCCGTCTAAACCCCACATTAGAAGTATTGAAAGTTCTAATAAAGATATTTATCTGAAAGTTGGGACTCAGGCATGTTGAGTTCTGCTCAATGAAAATATATTTTTTTCTTATTTCAAATGGAAAGCTATGTTTTTCACTGCGTTTTTGGATTAGTTGAGTTATTTTAAGGGAGTTTTTATCAGGTTTCCCTATACCCAAGTTTAACCGTTTTCGAGATATTTAGGATTTTTGAAAATTTTTGAATTTGCACCTGTCCCTAAAAAAATAGGTGACTCGCTTAGTTTTAGAGATTTCGAAATCAAATTTGGAGAATTAAAAGAGAAAGCCTATATCTGTAGTTCAGTGTGTTCAAAATTGGAATTGAAGATTAAGTTTAGACAACTTCAAGTACCCATAACTTAATTTTTTCAAATGGGATGTCCCAATTTTTATTTTACTAGATGGAGGAGAATTTTTTTCTTCATCTATCTGTATTAGCATTCCCTATACCTATCTGTTGGTTTTTTTGTCATTGTAGGAAATTTCTTACTAACCACAGCCATTTTACACAGTTTGCTATAAAAACATTTCTGATTAAACTTAAACGACAAACTCTGTTCAAAATTGTGTTATCAGACTGTGAAAACAAAATAAATTCATTGGGTGTTGGTTTGAAAAACTTTAATTTCTCACATTTTTTCATTCGTTTCCATGGCAACGTATGAGAAAAGGCCTATGGCTAATGAATTTTTCAATCTTCTATATATATAAAATTGCTTGGCCTGACTGATCAATCAACGCTCAGTCTAGACGGCTAAGAATAGAAACTCGAAATTTTTACAGTATATAGTAGAGAGGGTAAATAGGGTGTTAAAATTTGAATAAAAATCCCTCGTTTTTTAAGTTATATCTTTGAAAATTAGTATTTGGGCTTTCGGTTAAAAATGAAGAAACACGTGTTTCCGGATTTTCGAAAAATCAACCCCTAAGAGGTTTAAATGGCGTAATAAAATTTGTATAAATATTCGTAACATTTGGGCTTTCAGTGAAAAGTGAAGAAACACGTGTTTTAGTTGGAAATACCAACCCCCAAGGGGGTTGAAGACGGTTTAGAATTTGTATAAAAATCCGTAATCTTTAATTTGTATCCATGCAAAAGGTACTTGAGCTTTCGGTTAAAGATGAAAAACGTGTGTTTAAGAACATTTGGAATTTCCACCCCTAAGGGGGTTAAATATAAAAATCCGTAATTTCTTAACTTATATTTATAAAAATTGGTATTTGAGCATTCGGTGAAAAATAAAGAAACAGATATTTTATTATTTTTAGAAATTCCACCCCCAAAGAGGGTTAAACATAAAAAATCGTCATTTTTGAATCTATATTAATGAAAAATGGTATTAGATATTTCGGTTAAAAATGAAAAAAGACGTGTTTCTGGATTTCTGGATCAACCCCCAATTGGGTTGAATATAAAAGTATGTCATTTTCGAAAATTTCACTACACTGGTATGCCACGTTTCAAGAAAACTGTATTTTTTTCAGTTTTCTTTTATCAAAATTCAGCCTTGAGTGACAACGTTGAAATCTGCATTCATTGAGGAATCTTAAAAAAAAAACAAGATTTAGCTTTATCCAGAAGGAAGATACGAGGATGTAAACACAAAAATTGTTCGATTTTAGGTTATTGTGAATTTTTCGCTAAAACGTCTTTTTCAATTTGAAAGCAATTTCAAATCCAAAAATGACCTTTGGATTCGAATTCAGCAGACAATTTTACATAACAATCAAGTGTTTTTAATGGTTTTTTTAAATTTTACATTTCGTCCCTTGACATCGCGTTACATTTAATCACCCTAAACTCTGTTAATCTGAATAATATCAAAAAAATCAAGAGAACATTTTTATGTAGAATTTTATGCTTTATAAATTTTATTTCAAACTTTTTTTCTAGCTCTTACCGATTTTGAATAATCTTTAAAAAACACTTTATTTTCGTTATTTCAACCCCTCCTCGAGTTTCTCGGGGATTGAAACAAAAAAATTTTTGACCAAATGTTTTTAAATGCCATGCGATTACAGTGACTTTATTAGAAATAGTGACGACAGTAGGCCAGAATAGACGCCATATTGAGGCAAATTAAACAGCCCACTAAACTTTTCAAATGTTGTAAAATGAATTGATCTTGCTAAAATTAAGATTGAGACTTTTTGTTACAACTGCATTTGGAAGAACTATATCACTATACGATATCACAGTACTTATGAGGTTGATTCTGTAAGAAATGTAAAAATCTAGTTGAAAATTCTCCTCTTTATAGCTGCTGTTTTATTATATTATTTAGATACTGTGAAATGTGAAATGGTGATTAGCTTTAAATTATTTTTAACTTGCAGTACATTTTAGAACTATCTGCTTACTTCTTAAAGTGCTGAATGAATTTTTTCAACAATCTTGGGAAATTCTGAATACTGTCAAGAAAAACTTGATTTTTTTCGTTAAGCAACTTTTCATGTATCTTCACAATGGTCTGAGTAGAAATTAATACCCCTTTGAGATGGTTTCCAGACACATTTTGATCCCACTCCACTTTCACCTCAAATTTCAAACTTTTAATTTCAATTTTTTGTTTTTACATTTTGCACCCAAAATTTTCGCCGAAATGAGTCTTTTGGAAACTGTTTTATTTTGGATCTCTCTTTTGCTGAATTTGAACATCCAACTGCAGTACATCCAGGAATTTTAAAAAACTTTAAGATGACAGATTTGAAATTTTAAACAAATATCAAAATTTGCCTTTTAATGGCTGCACCAATGAAAATCGGAACCACCATTGTCGCCACTGTTCTAAATAAAGTCACTGTACATGCGATTATTTGAATTTATAATTAAAGTAGGCTTTGTCAGTTTTTTAACTTGGATGAAAACGCCGATTGTGATAATTAATTAAGCTAAAAAGTCAAATAATAATGTTTTAAACGGTAATATTAAATTAGAATATATTTTTTCCCTCAGTTTGCCTAAGTTTTTCAGTAGCAAAGACACAAAACCGCCTACTTTAATTATAAATTCAAATGATCGCATGGTACACTTGATTGCACGGAAATAGACTACACTCAATTTTTGCCTGTGTGGCTTGCCTTTATTCAAACGTTTTTTACGTCAAAATAATGATTCACGTCAATAATTAAAATGTCCAAATTGTAAAACTTGAGGAAGGGTGGTCCCTTAGGAGACTGTAAATGAGTTACAAATTACTACAAATACAGTTTTTAGAATAAAAAAGAGACGGGAGCAAGAAGGCACACTTGTAAGAAAGGTTGGTTCTAGTGGTTACAAATTATCAGTGCCAGAACAGAATGAAGCATTTTTAAATGTTTCAAGAAAAAATCCGTTTGAATCTCTCCGAAAAAATAATATCGAATTACTACCTTGGCCTGGATGCAGTCTGACTTGAACCAAATGGAAAATGTTTGGGAGTTACTAGTCAAATCAATTTACAACAGGGATTTTAGACCACAAAATGCAGAACAACTATGGAATTCGATTACCGATGCATTGGAAAATTTGCATGAAAACACTGATTTATTTAGAAATCTAGTTCATTCAATTCTCCGGAGATTAAATGAAGTGTTACAAAAATATGATGCGATGACAAAATATTAAGATTTGTTGTGTTTGTGTTATATTTTCTTGTTATAAAACTACTATTTTCTGCTTTGTTCTTAATTATGATGGGTGCTAGGGCAAAATATTTTTGAAAACGTGAATGTGACATGACTATCATAACCTTATTTTTTCTACTTTTGTTTCGTACTGAGGTCATTACGATACGCCATTTGGGTTTCGTAATATCCAACGGAGTGCTATAATAATTACACTAAAAACCAGGGTAATTATCTATCGAGGACGTTTTATTTGTACGTCGTTTCATATCATACAGCGTTGGGCAAAAGTATGGAACCAAGCGTTTTGTCCCTATACTATTTACTTTACGAAAAAACTAATTAGTACATCATCAACCACTTTAAAAATGTGATCATTTTTCAAGAATAATTTTTTTCGAAATTTTTATTAGTTTTCGACTTACTCAAAAAAAAAAAATTACAAATGGCACCCTACCACGGCGATTTTTTTGGTAAACGCTTATGCTCTAAAAATAACTTTTCTTTTAATAAAAATGATTTTAAACCAATGGTTTTTAAAAATAAATTATTAAAATTGCGGTCCGAACTCATTACGAAGATTTTTCGAATTTGGCCGAAGTGGTTGTATCCATAGAAGCTTTTAATCCACTAATTTGATTCGACAAATTTTTCGCAAACATAAACATTCATGGATACAACCACTTCAGCCAAGTTCGGAAAACCTTCGTAATGAGCTCGGAACGCAACTTGAATAATTTATTTAAGAAAAACTATTGGTTTAAAATTAATTTGATTAAAATAAGAGTAATTTTAAAAAAAAATTTCTTTTGAATAACTCGAAAACAAAAAAAAAATTCGAAAAAGTTTATTCTTAAAAATGATCACATTTTTAAAGTAATTGATGATGTACTAATTAGTTTTTTCGTAAGGTACATAGTTTAGGCACAAAACGCTTGGTTCCATACTTTTGCCCAACGCTGTATATCCCACTAGCAGTTGCCCACGGCTTCGCACGCATGTCCAGAACCACTTTGAAACACAGAAAAACAATGCAAAACTTAGTATAACAAAAAGTAGAAACACAAAATTTTATTGTGAACTTTAAAACCGTGACCCAATGCGAACCCGAGTAAAGTTTGCTTGTTCTCAACTCATTCCCTGTTTAACCCTCTTGTGGATGTATTTTTCAAAAATCCTGAAACACATTTTCTTTATTTTTAACCGTAAGTCCAAATGGCAATTTTCTTGGATATGACTTCAAAAATGCAGGAGTTTTGCGTTGAACTCTTTTGGGGGTGGAATTTCTAAAAATCCTGAAATATACGCCTCTTCCTTTTTAACAGAATGTCTAAGATATCAATTGATAACTTCAACAATAAAGAATTTTTTATATGTATAACTTCAACAATGAAGGATTTTTTGTTTAACCCCCTTGGAGTGGAGTTTTCAACAAACCTGAAACACGCGTTTTTTATAAATGCCCAAATACCAATTCTCTTGGTTATAACTTCGAAAATGACATATTTTTGTATTCAACCCTCTTAGGGGTGGAACTTTTAAAATCCAGAAACACGTCTTTTTCCATTTTTAACCGAAAGATCAAATACCATTTTTCATTAATATAGCTTCAAAAATGATGATTTTTTATGTTTAACCTTCTTTGGGGGTGGAATTTCTAAAGATAATAAAATACCTGTTTCTTTATTTTTCCCGAATGCCCAAATACCAATTTTTATAAATATAAGTTCAAATATTACGGATTTTTATATTTAACCCCCTTAGGGGTGGAAATTCCAAATGTTCTTAAACACACGTTTTTCATCTTTAACCGAAAGCTCAAGTACCATTTGCATGGATACAAATTAAAAATTACGGATTTTTATACAAATTGTAACCCGTGTTCAACTCCCTTGGGGTTGGTATTTCCCATTAAAACACGTGTTGCTTCACTTTTCACTGAAAGCCCAAATACCAGCTTCAATTAATGTAAATTCAAAAGTTACGAATTTTTATACAAATTTTATTACGCCATTGAACCCTTTTAGGGGTTGATTTTTCGAAAATCCTAAAACACATGTTCTTTTATTTT
This sequence comes from Tribolium freemani, assembly GCA_939628115.1. NCBI lineage: Eukaryota > Metazoa > Arthropoda > Insecta > Coleoptera > Tenebrionidae > Tribolium > Tribolium freemani. The sequence continues at coordinate 4,689,343 of OW626784.1, read as the reverse complement.
TAACCAAAAGCCCAAATACTAATTTTCAAGGATGTAAGTTTAATGTAACTTTAAAAATTACAGATTTTCTAAACTCTAATTCTAAATTCAACTCTCCATTTAACCCCTTTAGGGGTTGATTCTCCAAAAATCCTGAAACACGTCTTTATTTTTAACCGAAAGCCCAAATACTAATTTTCAAAGATATAACTTAAAAAATGACGGATTTTTATTCAAATTTTAACACCCTATTTAACCCTCTTAGGGGATGATTTTCGAAAAATCCTTTCTTAGTACACCCCTACGTTACAAAAGATATCTACTGTAAAAATTTCAAGTTTCTATGCTTAGCCGTCTAGGCTGTGCGTTGATAGGTCAGTCAGGACAAGCAATCTATATACAGGAATGTTTTTTTATTAGTATATATTGCCCTATGTATACAGTTAAAAAAACCGAGTCAATTTCATTGTTACTATGACTATTATTCGTGCCATACTGGTCAAAGTATCAGACTAGAGCTATTGTTTGGAAGTGCAAGGTGGGCTTTTTTAGCACTTTCTCTGATTATTTAATATTTTCCTTGGTTTGATGCGTCATTTAATTACATTTATTTTGTTGTTTTGCAAAGTTTATTCTTTATTTTTGGATGTTAAAGTTTTTGTAATATTGGTTGCCTGCATCTAGACCTACGGCTTAATCGTAATCCTTATAGTAACAATGAAACTGACTCGGTTTTTTTAACTGCATACATAGGGCAATGTATACTAATAAAAAAACATCCCTGTATATAAAATTGTTTTATATATACAGGCTGTAAATGAAATAAGTACATTAATTTTAACTGGTAATAGAACTCGCCAAGACCAACAATTTTTCCTAATAACTTTTTTTTCAAAACGTTTTAGTTTTTGAGTTAAAATTATTTTAAAATCTTACACAATTTTTTTACACGCCACTGGAAACAAAGTTACCTAGTCGAGAAGATTACCGTTTCCAAGCAAGTTCATAAAAATTAAATAAAATTTGTTATTACTTTTCTTTGTTGGAGTATTTCATGAAAGGTTCGTCAATTTGTAGGAGGAAAAAATGATTTTCAAAAATGCGATTTTGAAAAAATTGTACATAGAAAAAGTGTTTGTCTTGATGAGTTCTACCACTGGTTAAAATTAATGTACTTATTTCGCTTACATCCTGTATATAGATTTCAGTTCATAGTAGAATTTCAACAGTGCATTTGAATTTTTTGGAGTGAAAAATAAAGCACAAATCGAGAGTTTCTGTATAAGAAAAGAATTCTGTGTTAAACTAAATCCCAGCGACACACTTTGTGCTAAGAAAACCCACCAGAAACTCTCAATTTGTGTCTCCATTTCATTCAAAAAAATGCAAATGCGCTGTTGGAAAATTGCACTATGAAAGGAATGCGATATAAGTTTTAGATATCCGTAGTTGTAACCATATGTGGTAAGGAGTTAAGATAACAAACGTGAAACTTGTGTATTTTTTTCAGAAATGCTCCACCGAAGCACTTCGTCTCGTCGCAGACGAGCATCTCGAAGTACAGCCTCTTCTCCTCAAACCCGTCCTTCTCGCTCAGCTGGAACAAGTCCAGGTCGTCGAGCAAGCATTGCTGTTTCACCAGTCGACAGTGAACGAGCCTCCAGAAACACTCTAGCACCTGAAATAAACCGCAGTCCTCGACACAGCATCATTCCAGACATTTCCCTAGATTCGGAAAGCCTTCGAAGCCCTCGACACAGTCTCACACCGGATGTCCTAAGTCCAAGAAGTAGCTTAGTCCCGGATGCTGCAGGCTTGAGAAGTCCAAGACATAGTCTAGTGCCAAATGACGCTTACTCGCGAAGTCCGCGAAATAGTTTAGTACCCGATTCAGCATTAAGTCCTCGAAATAGTTTAGTGCCGGATAGTTTTAACCGAAGTCCGCGTAATAGTCTAGTTCCGGAAGTTAGCAAAAGTGGCCGAAATAGTTTAGTCCCGGATTCGAATCGTAGTCCCCGACATAGTCTAGTACCTGAGAATAATACGTACGGTTCAAGGGCGAATTTAGCACCGGATTTTAACCGAAGTCCGAGAAATAGTCTTGTACCCGATTGTAACAGAACCCCACGGTCTGAGTCCACAACTTGGCACAAAGATGACGAAACAGCTAGCAGAAGTCCACGCCACAGCATAGTTCCGGATAGTAATCGCAGTCCAAGAGGGAGTATAGCCCCTGAAAGTCTTTGCGTTAGAACGAGTCCGCGTGGAAGCATAGCAGGGGAATATCCAGGAGATCGCAGCCCTCGAGGGAGTATTGGGCCTGAAAGTGGCGGAGAGAACAGGAGTCCGAGAGGAAGCATCGCCAGGAGTACGTTGAATGCGGAAGATTGTGGTCGAAGTCCCAGAGGAAGTCTAACATTGACTTTCCAGGAGCCGCCTGCTAATGAACGACGCTCGAGTGCAGACAATCCTTCCGGTGAGTTGTCACAAACACTGAAATTCATTAAACGGCGTAAAAGGTTTTGTTTGAATGCAAAAAGCCGAAAGCGAAACAATAACTAATGACGCACCAGCTCACTGACATTTTATAAAACTTTGAATTTAGCTCGAGCTGGATCGTGTCATATCAAAATAAGTGATAAGGCTAAAGTTGAAGTTTATTATTATCATGCTGAGTGCTCTTAATTTAATATATTTTTTATTAACGACAAATTTTGTTTTTTCTCCTTATTAATTTCATATGTTTTCAAGCATTCTGGAAGCAGGTGATCTTGCATTGAGTTTGTTTGACTTTAATTGGAAGAATGACACGAATAACATTTTGTTTCATTAAAGTTTAAAGTTTAAAGTTAACTGTTTCTAAAACTATAAAACTTATGTTACAAATGTACAGGGTGCTGCATTTTGGATGACCGAATAGGGGATCTCCGAAACTAAGAGGTTTAGAGAAAAACGAGTGACACATTCTCGGGTCCATTTTTTGAGAAAATAATTGTGGTCAAAACCGCATCCCGCTATCGTCTTTTGTTTTCGACTTATAAACAAAAGTTGACATTTTAGCGAAATCTTAAAAAAATTATATCTTCTTTATTATAAAACATACACATTTGAAATAAAGACATTATACAGGCACTTTTTTACAGAGAATTCAATAATGTTATCAGCAATTTTTTTTAATCATTCGTATAGCTGTAATAACATATAGTTGTATTTTTTTAAATAGGAATCATAGTTGGCTATGACGTTTCGAAAAGCTTTTTTTTTTTAACTAAAAACAATATAAATACAGTTTGATATTTTTATATACTTTTGATAAAAAGTGTATTTAAAATATTTGAAAGTAGTTGGCCATGGAAAAATTATTTCACATAAAAGGTGTGAATAATCTAGAAATTTTGTGAACGGTTATTAAAGTAAAAAATGTGAAATTATAAAAATAGCTATGTTAAAGTTATTTTCAATTGAACAAATATACGGTCGTTGCAGATTTTAATTACATAAGAAATGTGCCGAAAATTGAAAACGATGTGTCACTACCATTTGATAACACTTTTTTATGATTTAGTGAAGTGCAATGGATGCGACGTAGATAATGTTATGTATTTTTTTACCGCAGATGGTATTTGATATTGGTGTTTAGATTCACATTTTTTTGTAAAATAAATTTTTATTGACAAGCAATCACACAATTAATAAGATTTTTCTTTTTCCGACATTGCATGTTTAATTAGAAAATAGAATAGCAATAAGTAAGCTTGCCATTTTAAATCTAAAAACAAATAATATTTATTAATTGCAAAAATTTGATCTAATAATAATTTATTATGCTGTTTTTGAATTAATTAGTTTTTAAAAAATTATTAAATTATAAATACTTGTTGGGTAATATATTTTTCATAGTTTTAATTGAAAATCCAAAATTTTTTCATGGCCTACTATAAAGAAAAAGCGAAATGTTATGTTTTTTTTAAATATTTAAAAATAATGTATTACACAAATAGACATATCAAATCAGAAAAAAATAAGCTTTTCAAAAATATCACAGCCGCCTATGATTCCTATTTAAAAAAATACAACTTTATGTTATTACAGCTAAACTAATGATTAAAAAAAAATCGCTAATAACATTATCAGATTCTCTGTAAAAAAGTGCCTGTATAATGTTTTTGATTCAAATGTATATCTTTTATAATAAGGAAGACATGATTTTTTTAAGATTTCGTTGAAATGTCAACTTTTGTTTATAAGTCGAAAACAAAAGACGATAGCGGGATGCGGTTTTGACCAAAGTTATTTTCTCAAAAAACGGACCTGAGAATGTGTCACTCGTTTTTCTCTAAACCTCTTAGCTTCGGAGATCCCCTATTCGGACATCCAAAATGCAGCACCCTGTACAATGTGATTTTTAGAAACAAGCTACTTTGGAATCTTTTAAAAATTAAAAATTCCCGAACAAGTTAATTTTTATTGACTTTTTGGTGTACTTTTAAAAATTGCAGCACCTACAAACAGTCTCCTAAAAATCTATCTTAAATAAGACGTTAAAAAACGTCTATGTCTATATCAGTGCACTACAAACAGTTTCACAGAAATCCTAATGTTCAGCAAAATAAAATGTGCATGACTTCACTACCTCAAATAAAGAGTATTTTCACTAGGAAGTTTTTATAAACATGTACATACTACATACTGCTCGTTTACTAACGATACTAATGTTGTATGAAATGCACAAAACGTTTGTTGACATTATCTTATGAAACACATGTTGAGCAGGAGGTGTGTTTAAAATGATAATTTGATTTCATGCAGTAGAGAAGTGCAGCATTGTTGGAATAGATAGGTACCAGTTTGTTTTTGGGAATAAGTAGGAAAAGAAACGGGTTAACTCAATAAAAAATGCATTAAATTATTGAAAAATTATTTATCTTCAATAATACAAATGATCAAACGAAACAAAAATTAGAAACTTTCTCAAAATCGTGATTTCACTTAGGGCGCAGGTAATTTGGAATATAGTTTCCCATTATACAGCGTGTACCAGAACTCGCTCCCCACTGGAAATTGGCAAAAACACGGTCGCAAATTTGCTTCCTACCAACCCAAAAATTTCCGTAAAATGTTCCGTGAAATTATAACTATAATGACATCGCGTTTGATGACGTTGCGTGCTTTTATATGTTTATTAAAGCATCCAAATGGCGGCAAATTACAAAAAGAATAATAAGAACATTATGATTCAACATATTTTGTTCAAGACAAAATTTAGAACAGATACTAGAAATTAGTCAATTTTTGAGTTTGTGGAAGATGTGTGAAAAATGTTCTGTCAGGTTTTTGGTGATTGAAAGAGTTTAGTGATAACAGGATTTTGTGATGAGGGGCGGAACCCAGAAAGTTCACAGACGTAGATCTAACGTTTTTTTAACGTTGCAACGGTTGACATAACGTTATACGTTGAAATTTACAACGTTGTTATTTAGTTGTATGATTATGTTATCTTTTAACGTTTATGTTACGTAGTTTAAAAACCATGTTCATTCTTTTTACAAATTTTTAACGTTGAAAGTACGTTTTAAATTACAGTTGTATTTACGTAAAAAACGTAAAAGAACTTCAACGTTATTAAAAGTCGTAAAACGTTTGTTTTAAACGTATAATTGACATTTCAAAAAAAACTGAATTTGGTTTTTATGGCACAGTCTAACGTTGATATAACCTTTTAATTGAACGTTGTTTAATGTCGTGAAACGAAATATAAATAAACATAACTAATTAATTGTATAGAAAACGCAGAATATACACAGCGTGTTTAGTAAATGGACCGCCATCGCTTCACTAATCCAGAAAAGTATTATTCTGCATTTATATTTTTCATTTTATCATACTGTGAAGAACTAGAGGCCTTTAAAAGTGACCAACGAGTGAGCAGGTTTTATTATCACTTTTCGGGTGTATCAAAAGTAATCTATTTGTGAAAAAAGAAAAACTGTCTCATCTGACAACAAATGTCAGTAAAAATTCAGTGGCGTACAATTAGACAATAATTTCGATATGAAAAGGAATTTATTATAAAATAAACTTAAAATGTTATAATAAATGGTCAAATCGGCCAACGTTATGTTGTATGCACAAACGGGCTCGTCTCAGTAACGACGCTCTAACATTTCCAAATATTTCGGGATTATTTCGTATTTGATCCGACGCCAGTAAGATTCTATTTCGTAATTCGTTTACATCCGGAACATAGTCAGCATACACTATGGATTTTATGTAGCCCCAGAAATAAAAATCTAAAGGAGTCAAATCCATACTTCGAGGGGGCCACGGTAGCGGACCATTTCTGCCAATCCACCTTTCCGGAAATACATTATTCAAATATTCTACAACATTTCTTTAAGTGTGTGGAGGTGCTCCGTCCTGCATATACCACATATTAAATCGCTGTTGCAGAGGCAGTCCGTCAAAGAAATCTTCTAATTCAGTTTCCAAAAAATTTAGATAATGATTTCTAGTTAGGCGATTCGGTAGAAAAAAGGGCCCAACTAATAAATTTTGAAACATCCCAGTCCAAGCATTGAGCGAAAATGACTGTTGTTGATTAATTATTCTTGTAACATGTGGATTTTCTACAGACCAATAATGCATGTTTCTTAAATTTAGTACACCATTTTGGGAAAAATTTGTTTCGTCAATGAGAAATAAATTGGGGATCTTCATCATTTTTTTTCTTCCGGTAATAAAGCAGGAACACGATTAATGTGGTATGGATGTAGATGTTCCTATGATATACAAGTCCACACAGTGGTGGCTGGAACATTAGTTCTACGAGCGGTTTCGCGTACACTAAGTGTGGGATCAGCAGGTACCAATTCTAAAATCTGCTCTCCCCGGGCGACAGCGACAGCATTATCAAGGTTTGGAAATACATTGCGATCTGGAATGCGACGATTTGGAAATCTTTCTGCGTACAACCTAACTGCAGCTCTGCTATTGCCCCGAGCTTCACCACAGACTAGGTGCATATCCGCTAGCTCGTTGAAGGTGTAAATTCCGGCCATTTTAGAAACTTTAGACTAGTCTAAACTCTGTTAACTCAACACACGAACACCACTGATATCAAATCATCAGACTTGTCACATTGACAGTAGTTATCACCTTTTTTTTGTCAGAGCACTCGGATTCCTGATTTCAACCATAATCCATCCTTGCCACAGGTCTGATTGGGTAAATTTGAAAGAACAAGAAGCAAGATGGGAAAAATTTAACACTAGTTTTTGAATCCTGGTGGTTACCTTTACCACTCCTAAAGCGATGGCGGTCCAATTACCGAACACGCTGTATAATAACTACTCTTGCATTTAATTTTGAGAATCATTATAAAATATAAAAACTGATATATAGAAAATTAAAATAAATAGAAAATAGCAGTTAAAAACAGCCTTTTAACAATAATATTGATTTTTTAGGAAAATAGGAAAAAGTGCAGTAGTGGTATTATACCTACAATACCACATTTGTGTTTTCAAATATTGAATAACTGTGAGAAAAGCAAGTTATTTAAAATGGGAATATTTTGGATTTTGAGTGTAGGATTATTAATTAAATGAAATTAGACCCACACAAAAATGTTTCGTTTTTTTTAAAATGTACAAAAAAATTAGGTAAATAAGTTGCATTCCTGTTTCATTTAATGGGCGGGTATTGTCCATTGCTTTTTTGTTTTCTTCCAGCTCGGCGTTGTGTAGGCCAGTTCTCCACTTACCCGACAGGTAGTGCTTAGCGCTACCTCTTTTATGTATTCGTCGGCGGAGTCGCGTTATACAGGGTGTTTCAAGTTTTAGTGCCAATCAAAACATAAATACTTCTAGTTGCCCAAAATAAAAAAATTATATGGCAAACGGTAGAGTTTCTAACATGCTTGAATTTGATGCTTTAACGTTATCCCAAATTTTCAAGTTATGAACGTAAGATGCAAAAAACTACATAAAAAGTTTACTGAAAATCCAATAACATCAGAAATGTCATTTGGTGTCAAAATGTAGCATTTAAGAAAATAAAATCGACCTGTTCGACATTTTTTTTTAAATGACTCATAACAAAATTATGAATTTTATACGTTACTTTTGTTTAGTCGGTATACTAAATATGAAAAATGTTTATTCGCCATACATAATTATGGCATTTTGTTATCATTTAAATCCAACTTTACCTAAGAGAATTGAATAAATCTTCATTCAACTAATTTTTCATCCGTTTGAAATTTGAACTTACTAACAAAGGTAACTACAAATCTTTGTCTAATTGTTTAATTTCTAATTTATCTGTTTACACCATTTATATAAAACATAGAACAATTTTTTAGTCGCCTTATTAACCCCAAAATTTGTCTGTGATTGGAATGAGCTATTTTATTAATGAGCTGTTTTGTCGCTAGGCTATTTTGTCGGAGGCTTTTTGTCCTTGGGCCATTTTGTCGGTGGGCATTTTGTTGGGGCTATTTTGTCGCGGGCTCTTTTGTCGGGTCACGTGAGAAAACAGAGCTCGTGTCTTGCTTTGATTCACAAAAATTTGTACTGTCATTACTTGTCAGACAAAAAATAATGAATGGTAGAATAAAGATTTGTTAATAGATATTTAAAATACATACCCCATAACCTATGAATCTAAAAAAATTAATGAGAAAAAGTTATCAATAGTATCTACAAAAAATTATTAAAAAGCAAATCTCCAACTAATCATTTTACTTGACTGTTTCGGCGGCAAACCACTGAACCAATAAAATTAAAGTAACATGCCACGTTGTCAAATCTCAACTTGTTATGAACGAATATTTGCCCAAGAAAATTAAGTTAAAAATAAATTACTACATTCGATGCATAGTGTAAAATATAAAAACGTATATGTTAAGCCAAGGCCATCTGAATCAAACGCTACGCATTGAGGCCGTTTCAATTTCCAAAATCGCCGTTTCCGCACAGTAGCCATGCCGAGTCCCTTTTTGCGCGCCTTCAGTGGCCAACTGGCGGAGTAAATTATCAAAACTAAAAAGATACCTGTATGTCAGTTGTCATCAGGTTGTCATTAAATTGATAAAATTCAATTTAAAATTGATTTAAAATAAATTGACGAAAACACACCACACACGCAACACACAAGATGGTTAAAAAATGTTACATTTGTGGCAAAAAAATGTCGGTCTTTTCGAAATTCCAACCAATAAAGAAAGCAGGCAAAAATGGTTTAAAATACTTGAAAGAAAATGCGGTAGGAACTAAATTGCTTCTATTAATTAAAAAGTTTTAATTTGTATATCTTATAATAGATGTATCTAAAATTGGTGATCACACAGAAATTTGTGAGGAACATTTTGAAAAGGGCTGTCTTATTAGGACTGCAAAAAGAGGCGACGTTTGTGCAAAGAAGCTGTTCCTTCCATTTTCGTACGTATTTCAACAAAAAATTTAAAGTAGTTGTGGTTTTAAAGTAATAATTAAGCTTTGTTTTCCTACTTTTCAACTTTTGAACTGTTTTCGCAAACATAATCAGTAGCGTCCAATTAAGAGTAACTAATACAATCTGTTATCTATTTATATGTATGTGTTTCTTTAGATGTGTTGTCCCGAAACTCCAGTTGAAAATTCTGGGCCTGTAACTGAAAACCTTTCCTATAGTCCTGACCAACCTCTTGAAATGCAACCCCAATCAAAAGTATCAAAATCAATTCAAGTAAATTCTATTTCTCCGGAGTATGTGGCGAATCTCCAATACCACTATAAAGTTTTGACACAAAAATTGAAACGTACAAATCAAAAGTATCTGAAATGTTTCTCAAAGGTACAGGATTTGGAAGAAGAAAAACGCAAAAACTCCAAAAACTTGTGTTTCATAAATAAAATTGTCGAAGATGCCGAAAACGCTGACGAAAAAGCAATTTTTTTGATGGATCTGATAAAAAATTATGGTAAAATGGTACCCAGATGGTCTGAAATTTCAGTGAGAATGTGTACAGTATGGAGATTTTGTTCGGCCAAAGGCTATAGGTTCTGCAACAATAATTTGATAAAATTGCCTTCAAAAGCAACAATTCTAAGACATCTTGGGAAATTCAAGGGCCAAAATCAACTGATAAAACAACGTCTGTGCGCAGAAATAGCTCAATTTACGCAGCCCATAGAACGAATTTGTTCTTTGGTAATTGATGATATGTCAATTAAAGGAAAAATGCACTACAGCCGATCTGAAGATTATGTGTATGGTTTGGATACATGTAGTTCAACAACGATTGGTGCAAGGCCAAAAATAGCGACTAAGATGTTGTGCTTCGTTGTACATGGGTTGTCGACTCAATATACAATTCCGGCTGGATACTTTTTCCATGCTTCATTAACGGCACAAGATTTTCATTCCATTACTTTAAGAGTTTTGCAATTATTAACAGATTGTGGTTTTATAGTCCTAAGACTGGTCACAGACAATTTTTCTGCCAATGTTGCCCTTTTTAAGAATCTCGGCAACGGTTCCCTTAAAAATTGCATACCACATCCAACTTTGGAACTAATACCGTTATTTTTGAGTTTTGATTATGTGCATGTTCTAAAAAATGCAAGAAACATTTTCCTGGATCACGATATGGGTTCATCAGAAGGTACAATTTCTGCAAAATATTTGAAATTCCTCTTCGAGCTGCAGCGAGGTCTTCCAGTAAAACCAGTCAAATATTTGACCAAAAAACATTTGTTCCCAACAAGTTTTGAAAAAATGAATGTCCGAAGAGCCATTCAAGTTTTTTCTCCTGCAGTAACGGCAGCTTTAAGATTTTTAAAAGAAGCATGTAAGGCACAAAGGGGGTTCCAATGATGCAATTGATGCACGGGGGGCCGAATACGCTATGCGCCAAATTTTGAGATGTGGCATTATTAAAGCCTCGACGTCCGCAAATGTTTCGACCCATGAAGACTTTATAAGCTCATCGAGAAGTGTACAATTCGCACCTTCTATTGAAAAGGTCAACATTAACAACGATCTAGACCTTACCTTGCCTTTTGATTTAAAAACACGAATCGAGAGTTTGAAATACAATAACACCCTACCTGAAACTATTTATGCTGCATCTGTGGCCTTCTTGGCAGGATACATATGTAAGAAAGTAAACACCAAAATAGGGTGTGATGATTGTATGACTTCGCTACTCTCTTTTACTATCCCGGGACCATTGATGCAATTAATTAGTTTTCAAGATCGTGGAGGACTGTTGTACCCAAATTCTAAATTTGTTGGCATAGTTAAAAAAATCGCAGATATTGGACAAGAGCTATTACCATTTATGAATATGGAAAACACCTGTCACCAAATGGTGGTTCTATTAAAACCACATTTAATGGATAATCCATCTCTCAATTGTACGCAGCATAAACATGAACTTTGCGAGCTAATCTTAAGTGCAACATTGAAACCAGTTTTGGACAACATATGCCTCGAGAAAACCAATCTACTAAAAAAATATGTAATAAACAACAAACCAAATAGTAGAAAAGTATTTAAATTATAAATATGCATATTTACTTATTTACTTCTAGTTTTTGATTAAGAATAAAATTTTTCTTTGCTTAAGTAGACTAATTTTATTAACAGCTTTTTAATCAAATATATGTGTATGCAACCAAAAATGCAACTTGTATTTTATTACAATTGTCAGCAGATGGCGCGCAAAAAGGGACGCGGCTCGAAATGTCACAGAAACAAAATTTTCAATGGAAAACTGAAAATTGAAACGGCCTCAATGCGTAGCGTTTGATTCAGATGGCCTTGGTTAAGCTAATTTTTACGTCGTTTTAAAAAGCCTTTAAAAAAATAATTCATTTGAGAGATTTGGCAACAAGCCTTTGTACCACGCAAACTCAACCAGGCCTTAAGTCGTCATAAGACATCGCACAGTGGTCCAAATTGCTCAAAACACGGGCGAAATTCATTTTTTGAAGTTTGTCATAGAAACCTGTAATTTTGGTAAAATGAAGTACACAGTGCTTACCACCTATGGGCAAAAAAAAGAGAAAATATAAAAAACTCCAAACCGGCAAAATGGCTGGTTGAATTTGGTTAATTTGGTGTGGTTGAATTTAACTGTAAATACGTGGTTTTGAATGTGACATACAGTCCAAAGGACTTCAAAAAATTCTACTTTCATTATAGCTTTCTAGAATTCTTTGGCTATATGGACAGTTTGACTGCAGAGTGTAAATGTTCCTACAGACTTAACAGCTGCATTTTTGTTAAATCCCTTAAAATTGTCACTTAATAGCAACTACAAAAAATGGTACACGCCAATTTCTATGTTTTGCAATTATTTAGACGCATTACAAACAAATAAACCCAAATTCAGCTGCGGATACAAGAATACGTACATAAACTGGGAGTAAGGATGCAAGCCGTTTTGTAGGTATAGAGTTTTTTCGGAAAAACTGTTAAAAACTTTTGTGACGTGGTTCCTTAGAGCGAAATACAAAAACAATTTCCTATGGACGTTTGGCTGAAAATGCTTCCTAAGGGAGCTATAGCCCCCTGAAGATTGGAAGCTAAAGATGAGTTTTCTCAATTTTCTCAGTCAAGCAGTGGCGTGCGGTGAAATTTTTAGCAAGGGAAGCAGTTTCAAAACATACCTATTTACATAATAATATGTATAATGCGGTTTTCGATTTCGTGAAAAGCAGAAAATAATTTGTTCAAAGTTTTACAACCTGTTAGCCACTCAAACTGATTATATAAGTCATTATTAAAAGACATTGTAAACGACTTCGACTTGGTTTTCCCCCCGAATTTACTTGTTAATTTGTTCAACGCCGGTTTTGGTCTGCTTTTTCTGACTATTTCTTGTTTTTCCGAAAAACTGAGTATCGAAATACCTAATAACAAAGACACCGAACAATCCACACATTTTGCTTCTTTTGAAGAAAAGTCCTTTTTAATTACGATATTATGATTTTGACCGACTAGCACGATAGCTCAACCCACTGGCTATACACGAAGACGAAATTTGGAGAGGGAGACAGAGACGGAATTCGCAAAAATTCCTGACTTGCTCCATGTAAGTCCGCGTACCCAGGTCTCATAAAAATCGCAGCAAAACAACACACTTACTGCGACGAGTAGAAAAAATAATCGAAACAAACGACACATTTATATCGAATGAGATTTTAAATTTAAATAAAATTAAAATTACTCTAATCGTAAACCCCTAATAATGCAACTAATGCACGTTGAAATACGCCACAGTACTCGGCACAAGTACGGTGAATCTACAGTGCATGTGCAATCAGGCGCTCCAACCACAAGCTGGAGCGTTCCTGGAAGTCCTGGGACATTATTTTATTATATTTCTCGGAAAAGTGGACAAAAGAGTAAGATACTTCGTTTCAATTCAAAAAAGAGCTTCAATAATAATGTTTATATGCAAGTGTAATTAAACACACACCATACATAATTTTATTTTAATGAAATTATATCTGGTAAATATTCCACCTGTTACCTTAAATTTATTTGAATTAATTTTTAGTTTTACAAGGGAAGCACTGCTTCCCTTGCGTACATGGACCGCACGCCCCTGCAGTCAAGGATTGAAGGAAATGTATAAAAATTTGCATTTGGGGTAATTTTGGAGTGTAGAATCTACTGGTATGATAAAAAATTAAGAAACTGAATCAGGGGGGCGTGGGTACTGTAGGCAACCTGCTGTAGAAGTATACTTGTGTTTTGGAAAACGCTATTCAAAATGTTTTCCAGCAAATACTAATAACTACTCTTACATATAATAACTAACATAATACATCATAAATGAAATCATTTACTTGTGTGAAAACATGTTAAATGTGCGTTGTTACAGTTAAGTTCGTACTTTTTTTGTTATGTTATTACACAGAGTAAGTCAAACGTAATGAATACAAATCGTATTGCATTTAGATTACAGTAGTGCCCAATTGTGATGTCAAAATATGTACAAAAGTTACTACTTTTTGAAAAAAGATTTGCAAATCCAACAGTTTGCAAAAACGTGAAATATTTTGAAAACTGCTAAACTTCAGTATAGAGATGGTCCATAATAATAGTCGTAGAATAACTGAAATCATCTAACAATAACGCAATAAAAACCAAATAAAATAAAATTACTATATGAATAAAAACAGCCTTTTTAAAACGTTGCTTGTTGACGTTGATTACTGGTTTTATATTTTCTATAATTTTACGTTATACAGCGTGATTCTTAAATAGACCGACAAAATTCTACCCACGTTGGTGTCAAATGAGTACATGCCGGCAAAAATAGTAAAAAAGTTCCTTGTTGGAGATGTTGGAGATAAAGCGTACGCCACTGTTGTATTTGTAAGTAGTATTAGCACAGTTAGCGGAAAGCATGATATTCATCTGATGACAATGCACTTGATCAATGCAACACTTATTACTGTGTATTATCGATATTCATGATGAAAACGAGCACATTTTTTCCAAAACAACTCATTTGAACTCATGAGTCTCCTAAGTGGCACGGATTAAGGGGTTTCTACTTCTACGTAATAAAAACGTAAATAGCCAAGTAGGCTAGTGTTGTAAAAATAGTGGTATTATACGCAAAATGAGCCGCAGAATTCACTGAAACAAACCGTTTTGCTTTACGACTTTTAGTTTTTCAGTTATGAATTTTCTTATTAAATAACCCGGCGCATCCACCATTTTTCAATTTAATATATATTTTTTAAAAAGTTTCCAAGTACACAAATGTTGTAAGAATGGTAGTGTTATACGCAAAATGAGCCGCAGAATTCACTGGAACAAACAGTTTTGCTCTACGACTTTTAGTTTTTTAGTTATGAATTTTTTTAATAGAAAAATAAATGATAAAATTTTGTCGGTATATTTAAGAATCATCCTGTATTCTTGAGAGTACAAAATCGCTTAAATGGTTACTAAAAAACAATGTTAATGTTTTACCTTACAAATAACGTTATTTTCGTGGACATTTTGCTTTGATTCAACGATAAAAGTAACGTTTTTGCAACCTAATTATCGTTTCTTTCTTTACGTTATTTTTACATTACTGTGCTCACTGGGATGTGACGTCACGATTTCTTTTTTTCAAAGCGATTATCTCACTTATTTTTTTTTTTTTTCGCATGCCTTTAAGATTCTACATTTTTTGAAATTTTTGGAAACCGATGTGGGGATAAGAAGAAAATTTCGTCCTCAGATTTGAGTCTAACACAAAAACTAAATCAAAACTTTTGTTTTGCAGAAAAGACGTACAATTGTCAATACAAAACAATAATATTTTTTTATTTTGAGTTTTCTCATTAATTTATGAGCTTATTTGTATGAATCGTAACTTTCTATACAAAACGAGAATCTGTGTTGCAACATTATCTTTTACTTCGCTACAGAAATAACTGCAAAACTAAATAAATTACATTCGTTAAACAAGTAATGTGAAAAGTGCAAAGTGCAAAGCGTAAATTTTGTTTGTGAAATAGGTCCCACCTCTGTTTTACTTAATTGTTGGTTGAGTAATGAATAATGGGTTATTATTAATTTTTGTTTAGTGGCAACCAGCATTTTTGTTTACTATATTTTCAGATTTGACATGTTTATGTCAAGTGTTTACTTGAAGCTGCTTTTACTGCAAAATTGCATTTATTAATGGACGCTATAAAAATTCATGCCGCAATAATAATAGTAAAAAGTGGAATTTGATGAATGTGTAACTGCATATGGACACCATTTAGATGGAACGTTTTACGAGCACTTAGTAGCACGATACAAAAAGTCGTATTCCATTAAATTAGAAATTTCATCGTATCTTATATTCTTTTTATTTGATGCCACAAAAGCGTTCGATAGTCATCGTGCTCTGCTACAAAATATCATGTCACGAGATCGCAAATCGCAACCAAAGCCATAAATAACAGCTTCTTGTAATTTTAACATAAAACAGGAACGATATGATGGTTAAGGTCTCGTAAAAACGAAAATCTTGGTCCTTGAGGATTTTTCCAGAATAACATCACTAAAGATACACTGTTTCTTCCAGACGTATAAAATTTATGGCTCCTTAGGGAATGAACAAAATTGATAAAAGTATAGATTATGAAAATGGTGAACTTAAAGATGCTAGACACTTATTTAGGTGACGTGGTAACACACTTTTCTGCCTCTTACGGTCGTAAATTTTCTGCGGGGAAATAAAGAGCAGGAAACTTGTAAAATTTAACCAAATGAAAAATGTGGTTTTACGAGGAAAATATCGATTTCCTATCAAAGCAAGACAAATGCTCCTGGCAGAAATTCAAAATGCACAATGCTCTAAAACTATTAAAGTTAACTGTAAATATGATTGCACTATACGGAGGACTATAGATTAAGAAACGAAACGAGATACAAAATTGCACGATTTGTTGTTCTCGAAAAAATATAATACGACAAAGGAAAAATGCTTTAAATTTATTTAGATTCAATCAAACAATTCACTAATTGCTCGGAAAAATGCAGAAATATTAGGCTTGGCGTTCTAAGTAGCCTGAGAAAAACCGACGGCTAAAAGTGTTATGAGAATGATGAGAACAAAATTATTTAAAATTTGGGCTTCGTCTCATATTTTTCGAAACGCTGCGAATACGGTTAAAGATACAAGAAAGAAGTTAGCAATTTGTAGATTTAAGTTTTCTTTAAAAAAGTTTGCAAGTTCTTAGCTCCGTAATCTACGTTTAGACCTACTTTCAAATATGTCTTTATTTTCAAAATAAAACTTTGAACTTTTATGAAATATTTAATAATCACCCTTTTTTTAGTGTTACTGACCTTAACAGACTTTACTGATAAACATAATAAAATCAAAGGGCATACACGAAATGGTACAAACAAAGTGAGTATCATGAGAGTGTTAGTCTTACTGAAGCACGAATTAGATTTTCACTTTTAACTCGAATTATTAAATATAATTAATTTATAATTTAAGAAAAAGCGCAATAGTGTTACAAAACAATTACAAAATAAACCGAAATATACAAACTACAAACTTGTTTGTAATTTTCTGTTTTGACAAAAATTCTCTTAATTAAAAGAAATTTTAATTTAAATAAAAATCTGTTGATATCTGGGTCCAAGTCAACAGAATTAGACGAATTACCTCTTGGTTTACAAGAAATTTCAAAACCAGTGGTGTTGTCAGCACACTTTAATTTTGGGGGCAGCTTACCATTGTCAAAATATATTTAATTAAAAACACTAACCGCCACTACTAACAATTAACACTATAACGTGCTATTACCTAAAACTATCAGAAAGTATTAAAAAATCTGTTTAAAGCAAAAATAAGTGTTGTTGACGTTTGTAAAATGTTAATAATCGTTTTTAGATTGATTTCTAGTCAATATTTATTGTTGGTAGTGGATTTTTTTTGGTTATTTGAAGACAATCACAAGACGAAAATTTTAAAGAATTTTTACAATTTTCCTCAGGTAAATACAAATATTCCTAGTTGATTATTAATTGGGGTTTAATCTTAAACATTGTGACTGATCAAAACGAAAAATAAAACATTTTAAAGGAAAAACTAAAATTTGGTCCGGTACTACTTTAATCGCGGAGTGTTAGTAACTTGTTTTTCATTTAATTATTGAGTGGAAATAGTATAGAATTGAATTCATGAAACGCCTATGGTATCAGCTGATTTGTAGAAACACTTCAGACCTGCGCACTGATTGCACACTTAAGCGGGAAATTTAAAATAAGCCATAAAAGGTGTTTGTTAATAGCCATGAACCTAACATTGGCGGTATAAGTTTCTCCCTCCACGGTTGCCGCAAATTTAACCGTTGATTCTGTTTACTTTTGGAGTGTATATTTCAAATCTGACATTCAAATTTGGCCATCACCTCGAGTCTCCATTTTAGAGCCTAAAAAAGTACGTAGTTACGTACCTACAGGGACATTTTTTTAACTCTGAACATAGCCCTATGTAGAGTTCCTAGCCTTATGTTCAATCTGAAAAAAAAAACAGATCAAAGCATTGCAAGCAATTGCGAATATTGCTATGCAACTAATTATTCTACGCGCTGTCAAAAATTTCAACTTGTCAATTAAATCTTCCAAAATTATTTAAGTAAAGAAAGATTAATTTTTATGAAATTTATTAATCATCAGGTAATAGTAGCATGGAAGGAATTATAAATTACTTTAACAAATATTCGAAATCACTTCAAACTGGTTCAAATAACTCGACATCAAATAATTACCTGTACGTATCGTTGGTAACGTAAATTAGATCAATGCTTTGATATGTTTTTTTTTCAGATTGAACATAGGGCTATGTTCAGAGTTAAAAAAATGTCCCTGTATATCTCAAAAACTAGAACAGGTAAAAAAATCTGTTGCCTATTTTAAAATCAGCATCCAAGAGTTACTCAACAACAGCAAAAAAATTTGAGGCAACAGATATACTGTAAATTAGTGCTATAAAAGAAAGTCTAATTGAAACTAAATTTAAAAAAATGAATCTTCCTGATAAGTAAGCAGAAAAGAACAAACTAATCCGAAAATTGTAAATTTACCAACTTGAAAACAGAGTTAGATTGAACGAAACAACCCGAAATAAACCCTGATTTATAAATTCCCGTTCTGTTTACGTCCCGCTGACGTCCCCGCTCTGTACCCGTTACGAAATGCCTTTCCAATTTATAAATTTACGTTACAAGTAACAACATCGTGTTTTGATTGGTTATGTTTATTTAATTGAATTTCAAAAATTTTACCTTTACATTGTCAGTATCTAGTTTATCCGAACGATAGACACAATTTAAATGTTTTCGGCAAGATGCGAAATTGTTTGCCTAACAGCTTCTACCGCACATCTTTATTTTAAAAGCTTCTATTTAGCTCACAATGTTATCTTTCTGTCTGCTATTTTTTCGGAGCCAAATTTGAAAGGGTTCCTGTTGTCCCACTGAAGTGAAATTTTGCATACTTACTTAATCTGCGTGACAATGCAATCCTATGTAGTTAAATATCCCTAAAGGGGTTAAATAGGGTTTTGAAGTTTTAGGTTATGTTTACAAAGGGGTTCTCGATTTGTAAATTTGAGAGGGTTCCTGTAGTCGCAATGAAATAAAATTTAACATGCTTACGTAATTTGCGTGACAATGCAATTCTATATACAGACTGATCCAGAAATACTGAGTCTGTTGGCAACAGCTTTGAAAGTATTTTTGTTCGTAATTTGCAACACTGCAACGGAACTCGATTTTTTTTGACATTTACTTGACGTACAACCCCACAAGATTGTTGATTTGTTGTTAACTGAAAGCGTTCTCCATTGGTATCCTTTAAAATTTAACTCCAGTGTTGCCAACAGACTCAGTATTTCTGGATCAGTCTGTAGTTAATTACTCCCTAAAGGTGTTAAATGGGGTTTTCAAATTTTA
Organism: Tribolium freemani; assembly: GCA_939628115.1. NCBI lineage: Eukaryota > Metazoa > Arthropoda > Insecta > Coleoptera > Tenebrionidae > Tribolium > Tribolium freemani. The sequence goes on along the minus strand of OW626784.1, from coordinate 4,669,904 downwards.
GGTTATGTTCACAAAGGGGTTCTCGATTTGTACATATCGTAACTAATACCGACATAGACGGTATGTTGGTTATTTGAACGTCACGGTAGATGCACAGTGTAATAACAATAAATCTAAATAAAGACTGAAAAGCAAAAACTAAAAATATATAAAAAATGTTTAAAAAAAAGCTTTTATTTACTAAAAAGTAAAAAATAATGTATTTCAATCACAGGAGAATATTTTTTTCTTACAGGTTAAAATTCTAAAATTTATAAACGCTTTAGTCATTCCGAAGTATTTTTTTGTATAAATAGAATCATTTTTTTTTTGAAAAATACAAACTTGGAACACAGTTTAATAATTTTTTTCTATAAATAACAAAGTTTTTGTCAAAGTAAAAAAGTAAAATATTGACAGTGTTATATAACAATAAGCTAATCTTCATTAAAAAACTAAACCAATTTTGCAATTTCTTGCGTTAATTCAATCAATCAATAAAACAAAACTAGATTGAACGAAAAAAGATCTAAATACTATTAAAATACTAATTTTTTAATAAGCTTTACGACACGAAAATTTAGTACAAACTTCTGTGATTTTCTGCATCGATAAAAGCCATATTCTCATTTCCTAAATCGGTCGATTTTTCAATTTTCCAACCAATTTTATTTTTTTTATAATAAATTTCTCAAACAAAACAAAAAAAACTAAGATTGAAAAAAGAATCCAAATTTAAGACTTAATAAAAAAAAGAATAATAAAGTGTAATTTTACTTTGTTTCCATTTTACGTTATTATTATTATTATTTTACATTATTATTAGTGGGGGACGAATACGGCTATTTCAATAATTAATTATAAAAAATGCTACAGATATGAATATGAGCACACGAGGAAAAAATTACAAGTGAATTTTTAAAAGAGAACGACTACATGTTGTTATGCAAAAAAATTTTAGCAATTAATTATCAAATTGCGTTCCGCATTTTATTTTTAAGAACGCAGTGAATACGCTTAAAGATACAAAAAATTGTGAGAAACAGTTAATTAAATTTCCTACAACAAAGTTCGCGACACCATATTTCAATCTTCAACTGTTTAAGTATACTCGTAAATTAATTTTCCGATATTTGACCAGCGGTAAAATGAAACGAAATTGTCCCTTCATCGTCTTTAGGGCCTAAACGGTTGAAATTAGAGATATGGTCTCGCAGACGCTTTTAAAAGGAATTTAATTCTCTACAACTTTTTTTCTAACAGTTTTCTTGTCTCTCTAACCGTATTCGTAACGTTTTGAAAAATATGATACTTTTAAATAATTTTTTCTCATGTTTTTTTTGTGAAAATTTTAACCAACGTTTTTTTTCAACCTGCTAAGAATGTGAAGCTAAACATTTCTACATTTTTTTCCAAGTAATTAGTGATTTCATTGAATTTAAATTAATTTAAAACGATTTGGCGCCATATACCTAACGCTTGAAGCGCCCTCATTTTTACTCTGCCGTACTATTATATTTCTTTGGATACAGATAATCGTGTGATTTTGTATCTCGTTTCGTCTCCCTAATCTATAGTTCTCCGTAGTTTTAACTATTAATAAAAACCGTCGTCTGCGTTGATTGACAGTAAGAAATACACTAATCAATAATCATAGACAGTAATATAAAGTCTGTCCACTAGCTCAAAATCGTAAAATTGTCAAAATGAAAAATTCTAGAGCGATTACTCGTTTCAGATCGTTTTTGTATCTTCGATTAATTTGGAAAGTAAGTCGCTTGAAACGCCTGCACTATGCCCATGCCCCATATCTTCAAAATCATTTGATACAAACTACGCCCATTTGGAAATACAGTTTCGTCTTTGCTGCTGAATTCTTAAACAATTACTATCTTTCATTGAAAGTATACATTAGATTTCAAAACCATTTCGTTTTGATTTTGGTTTACAAATCGATTTAAAAGTAGGTGGTATTCATAATTCTGACATATAAGGTTTTTAGTTGCAATTAATTGTAAATTGTAAATGAATTGTGAAGGACTGAGACCCAAGGACTCGAAATATTAAAGGAATAATAAACAGTTACTGTGATGTTTGATTGTGCTCTTAAAAATTTGGAAATTTTAAGCATACCTAAACTCCGTGATGGGAATGTAAATCTTTATGTTTCAATAATAACTGATTACTACCTATATGTATTTGGGTATAAAAGATCGAAATTTTTTATGTATTTGATTTAGTTTAAAAAAAAAAAAAATATATACAACCCACAAAACACAAAAGCATTTTTTTCGCAAACAAAATTTAGCAAAGGTTCAAACCAAAATAAATAGATTTCATTAGAGTGCCAACTCATAGCTCCCCCAAGCGGCCATTTTTGACAGTGGACAGACTTACTGTCAATCAACAAAGACGACGATAAAAACCATTTTAATGTTTCAAACCATTTCAAAAGAATCAAACCAGTGGCGGCCCGTGAAATTCAATCTTGAGGAGGCTACTTTCATTTTAAAACTTGGACAGTACCTATACCAATGCTAGTTCCCAATTTTAATGTACTCTACTCTGCCAATAAAAATATATTACCATCTGAGTAATATAAATTATTGCCAAACCAAACACTTTTACAACCCTATTATCAACAACATATCGTAAAATAATAGATAACTGAGAGCTATAGGTTATATCTGTTGTCTCATCTACTTGCCACGAAAAAAAAGGGGTTTGTTAAAGCTCTAAATGCATCACTTTTTTAAGTCACTTGCTACAGAATCTATCAAATCATTTTGAATGGTTTTTGACGTACCCGTGAACACTGAAGCCTCATTCAAAAAATATATAAAATAAAAATATATAAAAATAAAATAATATAGAATCATATTTGTTTAATAATGTTATCAGTTCCTTGAAATTTCCTTAATTATCAGAGTCTTCAGTCTCATCACGCCCTCTCAATGGCAATTCTTGACAACATAAGAAAATAACAGCATCTATTAAACGCATAGATGCATTTATGTCACTATTTTCTTTCACCTTATTGTTAAATGAATCAATTTCCTTAACCCGAGCAGAATCTAAAACATGAACTATATTTTGTTTCCCAAGTAAATTATATTTTACCATAGCGCTAATATGGTCTTTCGACTTGCTACGCTTTTCAATTGCCTTAGGTAAATTTTTTATGTCATCATACCCATTTTTTGACCAAACGTTTGGTGGCGAAAACAACAAGCACTGCCAACAATATAATGTATTTCTTTTATTACTCCCGGTTAACCATATACCTTGTACTGCTTGTACTGACCACCAAAGAGTTTAATTTAGGTTTTGGTTTGTTTAAGTTTTTTATAAAAATTGTGACACCATAGGTTAATAAATGAAATGGCTTTGTTAATAAAAAATCAACCAAATCAGATTGTTTAGTTATTTCTCTTTGGCTTGCCATTTTTAGGATAGATTTATAAATATAAAGTGAAATGTTTACCTTTATTAATCGAACAAAACGTTTTCAAATTTTTAACCGAACTCACCAAACAAAAACACATAGACAAAGATAATGATTAAAACCAGTGTGAAAACGAAATGTGTATCCCTGTCTAATGTCTGGAGAGTGCTGACCTACCCCAATCGCATTATTTCATTGGTTGGAGACTAAGCCTCCGTCTGGAAACAGTATAACACGCATAGTGTTTAGTGTTCAAGGTCAATCAAAGAAAATCTGTCCATATGAAATAATATACAATCGGAGACTAAGCCTCCGTCTGTAGAGCGCCGTCGCAGACACATAGCGCAAACCCAAGCAAGCTCGCTGGCATGAGATCCAGCGCGTCTTTGATTTAAATTTAAAAAAAATAGACAAAATATTGTATTTATTCGTTAAAAATGCTTGAGGAGGCTTAGCCTCTCCTACCTCCTCTGAGGAGCAGCCACTGAATCAAACCATTTAATAAGTTGGATTCGTTCTCTTTCTGAAATGATATGTGCCAATAAAAACAGAAAAAACGACCAACAAGGTGGAACTTTGCCCTGGGATTGCTGAAATTTTTTAGCAATGTACTGTCGTTATCGTTGTATTTTTGCTCGCACTATTAAATCAGTAAACTGAGTAATTCAAATTAAAAAGCTACGCTTGAAAGATTTTACAAACGAGAATCGAGGAATTAAAAACGTTTCTTTGTAATTAAGAGTTTAAGATGATTAGGAACTGGAACGTGTAATTTCGTATAGTACCTTGAGTATCGTTGGAGAAATTTGCTTCAACGTTATAAGGCAACAATAATGCAAATCGGCACTTGAGACGTTCCAATCTCCACATAATTAAAGCTGCTATCGGTTCAATTTTATTTGCAGGATCAAGGAGCGGAGGTCGTAGCACATCTCCTTATAGATCTTCCTCAAGAGGCGCAGTCAATGCGGCTTACAGCGGGAATTCTGGATTCTCAGAGAGTGGATCCAGACGTGCCAGCAGCTCCGTTAGTCAGGTATAAAAACTTAAAGCATTTTGCGAGCTTGAAGGCTTTAGTATTTCCATTTACCATCTTCTGAGTTGATATCGTAGAAATGTTTAAGTTTATTTCTAGTCAAGATGTCATGGCTCACAATACTTAACAATAATGATAATAATTAGCCCACTCAAATTAAACAAATCGGTGGAAAAAATTCCTACAAAGTTGGAAGTTTTTTAAACGCTTCCTTTATACTTGGGTAGGCATATATCAAAAATCCCAGAGTTAAAGCTGTCTTTTTTTGGTTTTTTGCTTATATCCCGGAAACGATCACCCCTATCAATTTTTATCTTCTTACCGAAATTAAAGCTGATATAATTTCCTACAAAATGGTCCTATGCATTTTTTTATAGGACTAACCATAAGCGAGTTACAGGTCTGGAAAGAAATAATCATCTAAAAAATGTGCTTTAAAACAGAATGTTTTGTGATTTGAAAAGCTGACAATAAATTGAATTTATTGGGTCTAGCACTTCATTAGAGGAGAAGAGGGCAAATATGAAGGTCAATGAAGTCTTCAAAGTCGTCCTTTTATGCTGTATTTTCGTCTTCAACCCAAAGATTGAAAACCGAATTACAGTCTTGTTCAATACAATATTAATAGATAGATGATTCAATATAGATGTTTTGAATAAAACGTAAATAAACTGAATGTATTGAGTCCAACAGTTCATTCTATCATATCTTTTGGGTCATTCTCACATGCTGAATTTTCGTCTTCGACTGGAGAACCCGAGAAAAGAAAGTATTTTCCTCCCTTATTAAAAGCTTTTATTTAACTTACAATGTTGTCTGTCGGTTATTTTTTCGGAGTCAAATTTGAAAGGGTTCCCGTTGTCCCACTGAATTGAAATTTTGCATACTTATTTAATCTGCGTGACAATGCAATCTTAAGTAGTTAAATACCCCATAAAGGGGTTAATGGTGTTTTGAAGTTTTAGGTTATATTTATAAACGGGTTCTTGATTTGTAAATTTGAGAGGATTCCTCTAGTCACAATGAAATGAAATTTAACATTCTGACGTAATCTGCGTGACAATGCAAATGAACTCAAATGTATTCGAACTGAGAAGGTATCATTTTTTCAACTTAACGTCATCAAATTTTACACCTTTTTATAATCTTTTTGAGAAAACAGAAACCATTTATTTTTATTTTTTACAAATTGGCAGCCAATTTACATTGTGACATTACTTTTGCCCCACCCTATACTTATTTTAATATATTTGCATAGTTTTAATTGAAAATCCAATATTTTTTTATGGCTTACTATAAAGAAAAAGCGAAATGTTTTTTTTAATATTTAAAAATAATGTATTACACAAATAAACATCAAATTAGAAGAAAATAAGATTTTAAAAAATGTCACAGCTGCCTATGATTTTCATTAAAAAAATACAATTATTGCAGCTGGTTAAAAAAACTTATTGGCAAAATTATTAAATTCTGAGTAAAAAAGTGCCTGTACAACGTTTTTGTTTGAAATGTGTCTTTTATAATAGGTAAAAAAGATATGAAGTTTTTGAGATTTCGTTAAGTCGAAAACAAAAGACGATATCGGGATGCGGTTTTGACGAAAATTATTTTCTCAAAAAACGGATTCAATCGTTTTTCTCTAAACCTCTTAGTTTTGGAGACAAGGGCGGATCCAGGGGGGGGGCTTGGGGGGGCATGCCCCCCCCCCCCCCCAACACCAATTTTAATTTTTTAATAAATAATATAAAAGCTAAATAAACAAATGTTTTTTAAATAATCATATTAAAAGTCTATTTAATGTACATTTTTAATAAATACATACATAAATTATTAATTTCTAATTTGTTAGTTTCAGTATAAGGAAAGGTACCTCTTTGGTGTTTTTTAGACTATCACTTAAAAAATCACAATTTTCTGGTAACGTTTCGTCTTAATTTAATCTTCTTCAATCCGTTTATAAAAAACAATTGACGGCCTAAAGAAAATTAAATTAACATCAAAACGTTTCTAGAAAGTTGTATTTTTTTTAGATGATAGCCAAAAAATACCAAATACCTTTCCTTACAATGAAAATAAATTATTACCACTTAATAAAACATTATGCGAAGATTCTCGAAAAGTAAAACAAGGAAGTTGCTTAGAAATTTTTTTATGCCCAAAAGTTTTTATTACTTAAACTTACTTAAATAACTGTATGGAAATTAACATTGCCTGTTGTATTTTATGTTGTAGTTTTTTTTAATAATTAAAAAGAGTGTGTTGTTTTTGTCAATGAGAACTAATTATTTCAAAAACTTAGCGAAACCGACTAGTAAAAAAACGTTATGATCAACAACTACCTATGAATATCCAAAAAATGCACAACATATAGGGTGTTTTATTTGAGGAAATATAAATTTGCATTGTAAAATTTTTTTGGAAAAAAGTTTTTTGGGCTTAAATTTTGTGCAAATTTATTTAAATATGTATTTTAAGATAACAAAAGTTTCATTCAATAGCTTCACCATTTTAAAAATTTTTGGAGATCCTCTAATCGGACATCGAAAATGCTGTACAGACATTGTACGGAAAAGAGGTAGTGGAAGACCCCTCGTTTCTAGTCACAGATTAATTTAATGTTCTTTTAAACGAAAGTGCAGTTTTAATTTAACTCGTTAGAACGTAGCCTGGATAAAATCCATTTATCGACAAGAGCTACCGAGTGTGAATCTATAAATTATTCAGGACGAGTAACCGTGGGTGGAAATATTTAAAAATACGCACAAGGATGACATAAGAGTTTATTTTTGGCGCTAAATTTTGTATGAAATGAAAATTCGATTCGCGAACGAACACGTTACCAACACTGACTTCACTCAAATATTCTATGTATGTATACAAGTGATTTCAGTTGAAACAAATTTTTAACTTCGAAAGCTGATAACCGACTTTGTCGAAGTTTCGCACGAATATATTCTTATCAAATACTACACTTTCGGCGTAGAAAGGAGGTTAAAACTGATTTTATACACACTTTTGCTTTTTATGTTTTCAATATTTTTTAGAGTAGAGGTCTCGATAAAAGTATACACAGCCAAGTTCCATTCCTTGTCTTTTAAGACACCTACTAAAATATGGAAAAATTGTAAGTTTATATCGGGTGACCACAAAATTACTGACCACAAAAAAAATAATAAAAAATCATTGCTTGTTATTTAAGATGCAGCAGCTCGTAAAACTTTAATCTGGAATTGTAGGAAAAGCAGACCCGTTAGCTTTGTTTTTCATAATGTATTTTAATGTTTACTTGATTCATTATCCAGTTTTTCAAAAACAATTGTAGGAAGTCTTTTTCTTTGGTTTTTGAAATGAGTCAAAACATCAGCTTAAAAGTGCAGCAACATTTGGCGACATGTAGTCATCACAGTATTAATAATTACTATTGGTAATACTTTTTGTTAACCATTTAATTTAAAATATTCATGTCAAATATTGGTACAGGTTGTTATTTAGCATAGTTTCTGTACTCTTTTCTAAATTTGGACTTATTAGATTATTATTTTATTGGAATAAAATTTAACGACGACCAACTTCCTTAACAGGTTTTAAATAAAATGACGAGTTGCAACGTTTCGTTTATATAATAAACATCATCAGGCTTTTAACTCGTTTAAATTCTTGGAAGTATGAACATTGAAATATGAAATTAATAATGATTAATGATTTAATAACAACAACACATATACACACCAAATCAAGAATTTAAACGACTTAAAATCCTGATGATGTTTATTATATAAACGAAACGTTGCAACTCGTCGGTTTGTTTAAAACCTGTTAAGGAAGTTGGTCCCATCGTCGTTAAATTTTATTCCAATCAATTATTCAAGGACATCAAAAACTTTTACTATTATTATATTCTATACCCTTTTATTGTTTTTTTTTGAGAATTTTTGTTCAAATGCTTTCTTTAAAATTGATTTTCAGATTCTCCTAAATTTTTTTATAATCACTTCTCCATTTTGTCTACATTTTCAAAATTCTCTTTTGATTCTACTCTTTGTCGTTAAAAAAAACTGTCGTTTAAAAAAAATATTGTTTTGTTTAGAATTTTTCCAGATTATTCTTTACCATTGTTCCTGTACTCTTCTCAAAATTTTTATTAAGATTCTTCTCTCATAATTTTTTCAAGCCTTTTCTAAATTTGAAATCTGGGCACTTATTTAGATCATTTTGTAAATTCATCTTTAGATTCGTTCATGAAATTTTTTCTAGATTCTTTTTAGAATTATTAGTTTGGAGACTGTATTCAAATTTTTAGTAAACACTTCTACAATTCTACAATACCACTCTGGGTCTTTGCAAAATTCTTCTACAGTTTCGTTTAGAATATTTTTTTTTAGATTATTTTTTAGTATTATAGGTATTTGTTCTCTACTCCAGATTTTTCTTACAATTTTTCGTTTTTTTGATTATAAAAATCTTTAGATTCTTTTACAAATCCTTTTTCTATACTTTCACTACAGCCTTTAAAAGCCTCTTTTAGAGTATACTATGTGTCTTTTCAATTTTAGAATTGTTTCTGTATCTACTCTTCTTTAGATTTTTATTAAGATTTTTCTCTAATCTAAAGCTGTTTCGAGATCTGAAGTCTGGGCTCTTTTTTAGATTGCTTTATAAATCCATCTTTAGATGTTTTTATAAATTCTCTAGATTCTTCTTTAGAATTATTTTGTAGACTCCACTAAATAATTATTTTGTAAATGCTCCTCCTACATTCTCCAAATTCTTTTTAATTTTGTAGTGATGTAATTTTTTCACGAAAATAGTGTTTTTTATTATTTATCCAAAAACTATAACGAAAGCGAAAAACTGAAAGAAGAATGCTTTATTTTATTCAATGTTGTAAAAAAAAGGAATGAGAAAGAGATGAATCAGAGTGGCAAGTTAATCGTTGTACATTCAGAAAGATAATAAAACTACTGATAGAGGATAAAGTAGAATTTTTATGATAAATTTAAAATCTTTAGAAAATCTTGTGCCAGTAGAGTTTTTTGTTTCCATTTGTTTGTATGTTTTTTCTTGGAGTTTTCTTATCATGGATAGTGATGTCTGTTGGAAATAAATAAAATTGTAACTCTAATTCTAAAAGTGGAATATACTCGAAGCGTAAGTTTTTTTTTAAATTTAATCCACTTTTTTACGCACAAATAAATTCAGATACATTTTTTTATTAAGAAATAACAAGTGTTCAATAATTGTTCTGGTCAGATCGCCTGTGTGTGGCAATTGGCACAAAAAACGTATGTTTCGGAAACAGTGACACATGACAGCTGTCAGTGCTCCGCTTTTTAACCTCTTGCATACTTTTCGAGTTTCTGTGTCTTCCTCTAAATTAAAATCAACTTGCAAGTGTTTTCGCTGTGTTTTTTGCCCCATGTGCGTTTTTTTTTGTTGGCGATTTTGCTTGGGCCCGCTCTTCTTTTCTGGACTTTTCATGTGAACTTCGCAATGGTTTTTACCTTGGAACAAAAACAATTTATGGTGGAAGCCTATTTGAGAAATGGCACAAAAGTTGGTAGGGTGTGGACTTATTCAAATCATGCAGTTCTCAATGATTATCTGGAGCAATTCCCCGATGAAGTAGTGGAAAGCACAAATGTGTAAACAAAATGTGTGCAATTCTGTAAGAAAAAGGGTTTCAAAGTGCATTGAAGTAGGAGGTAGACATGTTCAACATCTTTTATAACAATATTTATTCATTTATCTATCAGTGTTCGTTTATTTTGACTTTGAAAACTGGCACGAAAATAGGTTAGGTGCAGGCCACTTACGAAAAGACGGCCAAAAATTCACACGTTCATTTGAGATAACGCTTGCAGAGTAAATTCTTGAACGTCTGCATACAATTATCATGATTTGGAATGTGATTTTTATCAAAAACTCCTAAATACGAAGATAAGAACATTTAGACAGTTGATAGCAAACCATATGAACTTATCACGCAACCTACGTTTATGCTAAAAAGAAAAAACCACAGCAAACCACGACCAGAACAAATATTGAACACATGTTAGTAGTATTATGCAAGTAAAGAAAAGTTGTTCATTATCTGCGAGTGATGTGTTTCTGAAACGAGTGCGAGTTTCAGAAAGGAATCACGAGAAAATAGTGCCAACTTGTCTTTACGTGTATAATACCATGTTTTCTCTTATAGGTGTGTTGATAAAATTCTGTTAAATTTTTTCACCGATAGAATAAAAAAATCACCAAATGGCCACTTTGTTCTATCGAGTAAGACAAAAAAAATAACTAAATCAAATAATGTACCATAGTAATAGTAAGTGATTTATACAGTGTTTTAAAATAAGCAATAAATAAATAAATAACTACCTTGTGTACTCTGTTAACCACGCTAACAATAATAATTAATAACGCAGCACACAAGCGCTTGTTTTACGGACTTAAAAACAGGTTGTTTCTCTTCAATGTTTATTTGTCGATATCTTTAGTTACAATATTTAGATTATCAAACTTCTTTTACCAAAAATTGGTTTGGACTTTTTACCGCAATACTGTTCGCATAACCATGCCAAAATTTTTATAAATAAAAAAGTTATTCGATCTTCATTTTAATTTACAAATTTTTTCTCTTCACCGTTCGTTATTTTTTATCTTAAAAAATAAAGTAGAAAACACCACTATAAAAGCACTGTTGTAGGCAGCATATACAGGGTGATTCTTAAATAGACCGACAAAATTTTATCACAATCTTCCAAGGATAAGCAGAGACGATTTGTACCATATTTACGTTTTTATTTCGTAGGGGTAGAAACCCCTTAATCCGTGCCACTTACGACGCTCATGAATTCAGATTAGTTGTATTGGAAAAAATGTGCTCGTTTTCATCATGAATATCGATAATACACAGTGATCATAGATGCATTGATCAAGTACATTGTCATCGGATGGTTATCATGCTTGCCACTAAATGTGCTAATACCACTTACGAACACATCAGTGGCGTACGCTTTATCTCCAACATAACTTTAAAAAAAATTATTTCGAAAAGGGTTATACCAAGAATTTTTTTACTATTTTTCCCAGCATGTACTCATTTGACACTACCATAGGTTGAATTTTGTCGGTCTATTTAAGAATCACGCTGTATTGCTAAATCTTTACCTAAAATTTCATTGTTCTGGCATTTCTAGTTTTTGAGATATTACGAGTTATGTTTTCAAAGGCGATTACCGTTTCGAATGTTAGATCTGCGTGAACTTTACCAATCTCGCCCAGTGGAGTATCATATTTCTAGTTCATAGTATCATGGTATGTATACTATACAAGGTAAAAACAACTATACCTTCTTTAAAAGAAGAAACAGTTACAATACAAACAGTATAAAATGAAGTTATTTTTCCAAGATTCATATACCGGATGTATCAGAAATACGTGTGTTAATTTTACCACGTAAAAAATGAATTATTCAACTTTTTGCATTTTGACACACCCTGTATATTATCTGCGTGTTTTAACTAAACGTCGACTATTTGATAAGACTACAAGGTATTCTAAGATTTTCTGTTCCAAATTTATCGGACAATATTCATAAGCGACTTCACAGTGATTTTTCAAATGTTGGTCTTTTTTATAACGAAAAGTTGAACAATTCCGAAACGAAAAAAGATAGACCCATAATAAACCATGATAACCCATAAAAATTACATTATTTTGTTGCGTAGAATCTAATTATGTAAAAATATATAGGGTGTTCCATTTAAAAAAATACAGGGTGTTAGGGAATGGCTTAGCAATATTTCGTATGTGAATTTATCATGATCAGACGAGTTAAAAACCCTTATATAATTTTTCCAAAAAGTGCATACTTTCCTCAAAAAATTTTATTAACCCATCGGTTGAGAGCCACTATGTGGTAGTTTATTAGCAGTTAATTTTTTCTTTAAATAAAGTGGACACAGTGGCGCATGGACGTCTTGAGAATTTTTTAAAATTGGTACTAACGTGTTCCTTTCCTTTTTGTGGGAGATTCGAATCCCCGTTCTAGCATATTTTTTTTTTGTTTTTTTTTATTTAATAACAAAACACAAATTGAAATAGAGGAATTACGGCGTGGACCAAGAAGTTGCTGTTTCGTCAATAATATTGAAATTTACGCTCATTTTTCTAGGTCAGCGGTTCTCAAAATTTGGTACCTAAACTTTAGAAACTATGCATTTTCGATTAACATAAATTTTACTTAGGGCCGGTTGCTCAGTTCGAGCTTAAGCTTTGGCTTACGTAAACTCGGCTTAAATTTAAACTAAGTTTAAACCAGTGTTGTGTTGCTCAGTGGAAAGTTTAGCTAAGCCGCGCTGAACTTGTCACTTATGCGGTTGGTAGTACTGTACGCTTGCGCACTTCAACTTGTTTTGACAGTTCTGATTTTGAAAAGTTAGGTTCAGATGAAATAATATCATTTATCATTATTTTAGTACATTGGAGGAACAATATCGCTATAATATGAATCTTATGTTTAAAAAGGTATCTCAATATAATTATTAATTACTAGAATGGTTTTTTTCTTATTTCATGCGCGGCATATTCAAATTGTGCTTCCTTCTGAAAAAATTCAATTCATCGTTTCCTTTCAGAGCACAGCAATAAATTGATTTGCACAGTTTATTTGTTGTCTTTGTGCATTTGAAGACTTGGGCGTCCTCAGTTTTGAAGCATAACAATTTTATATAAATAATTTAACTGTTTAAAAATTTGTGCTATAATTAAAATCACATAATATTTACATATCAGTAATTTCTAACATCATTCTTTCCTTGACTGCCGGATTCTGCTGCAGCAATTAAAAAAATAATGTTTAATATACTAGAATAAGAATAAGTAAGTAAATTATTATATCATTATACTTTTTTTTTAGTATTTTTTAATATACTAAGTACTAACTTACAACATGTTGTTGCCATGGTCCTCCACTCATTACTGTTATTGTTCAAATTTATTTGTTTATCACAAGTTTAACTCAAACTGAACTGAAATTTATTTAAAAAAGCTGTTTCTTTGCATCAGCAAATTCACTGTCGAATCCGGTAATTTATTGGTTCCTTATCACTAATTATCATTAAAAGCAATTTTTTTCCATTGTAAAAGTAAGTAGTATATGATGGGCTTGATGGCCCTCCACCAGTCTATTTTTTATAACATTGTTGGTCTGCATATTTTGATTTTTTTAATTGTCGCATATTTTTCGTAATGTAGGTGTCTGCTGTTGCATTAAATCTTAGTGCAATTTAGGCCATGGTCTATTTTTTTCATCGAACAAAAGCAAGTAACTTTTTTACACTCTAGTGTTAGTTGAATAAAATTAACCAATTTTATTTTCTTTGCGCGTAAAATTGTTACTTCGGTTTCTTTTATTCATATGTTAACGATTTCAATAAAATTATATATTAATAACGTTAATATTAAAAGTATTTAGAGATCAGCCAATGCTTAAGCGGCCAACATCGACCGCTTAGTTAAACCAATGCTAAGCTTTGGCTTAGTCGATATTTCGTAACGGAGCAACACTCGGTGCCGGCTTAAGCTTAAGCTTAGTTAAACTCGGTTTAAGCTCGAACTGAGCAACCGGGCCTTAATCGATTCGATTTGCCATTCTCTATCTACCTTTAAATTTTTGCTAAACCATTCCCTAACACCCTGTGTTTAATAAAAATATTTTTAGTTTGTGGACTTTAAGTCGATCTATGGAATAATAAAAACGGCATGGCAATATTTCAAATAGCAAAGTTATGGACCGATTAGGTACACACCCCTGAGTCATGCCGCATACAGGGTGTATACAACATGGCACTACAAATTCTAAAAGGATAGAAAAATAAATTCGTTCACAACTATTGTTACACTATTTCCACTCAATAATTAAGTCAAAAATAAGTCACTAACACTCCATGATTAAAGTAGTACCGGACCAAATTTTAGTTTTTCTTTTAAAATGTTTTATTTCTCGTTTTGATGAGTCACAGTGTTTAGGATTAAGCCCCTATTAATAATCCACTAGGAATGCATTTACCTGAGGAAAACTGTAAAAATTCTTTAAAATGTTCGTCATGTGAGTGTCTTCAAATAACCAAAAACAAATCCACTACCAACAATAAATATTGACTAGAACACAATCTAAAAACGATTATTAACACTTTACAAACGTCGTTAAATAAAATTAGTCCTAAATTTTAGCACAACACGTTTTGAAATCGAATTTGACAGGACGACAAAACATGACAGGTGCAAAATCGGCGGAGAATTACAAGCGCGGAAATACTACCAACCTAACAGTACACACTAAACACCCCACTGATACGTATACTTTAGTGATTTTAATGTTTCCAGGTTATTTAAAAAAGTCCAATTTCTCGCTGGAAATACAATAGCACTCTGAAGATTCAACAAAAAATAACCAAAAAAGAAACTTTCTTTCTTTACTCTTTCACATTAGGGAAACTAAAATCTAATACTATATCCCATTTCATTTCATTTTGACAGGGCATTTGAATTTTTTGGAATGAAATAAAGCACAAATTGAGACTTTCTGTATAAGAAAAGAACTCTGTGTTAAGCTAGATCCAAGCGACAAATTTTAAGCCAAGAAAACCCACCAGAAACTCCAAAAAATGCAAATACGTTGTTGCAAAATTTTACAATGAACTAAAATGGGATATAGGTGCATATAATGCTCAAAATGAAATTTTGAAATTTATTAAAGGCATTGGCAACTTATTTTGCCTATTTTATGTTTTAACGAAAATTGAAAATGTGGATCATTTTATGTCGGTAAGTCCTTTTCAGAATTTTCTGCGATGAAAAATAAGCGAGATAATCACTTCGAAAGGAAGAAATCCTGACGTCACAACCGCCTGTCATCACAGAGTCTTCTTATCACTGAACCCTCTCATTTACTAAAAACTTGACAGAAATTGAACATTTTCCACACATCTTCCACAAAATAAAAAATTAACTACTTTCTCGACTTTTTTCTGTTCTAAATTTTGTCTTGAACTTGGCGAAAACATCTCAGAAATTTTGTCAAGTTTATCAAAACTCTATCAGTGTCACTTAAAAGTCCAAATCTATTTGATCTTACAATTGGACCAAATGCTCAAAAGGCGGTTATGACGTCATAATTCCAACTTTAAATCGAAATAACTCGAGTTATACAGCAGATACAGAAAAACGGTTTTCACTACTGTAATCAGCGTTTCCAGTACTATCAATTAGGACAAAGTTGTTTTTTAAGTTGCCAATGCCTTTAAGAAAGCCGAAAATTCATCTTGCAACGTCGTTAAAAATAATACCTACCCTATACCGTATTATCTTTGAACCCAGTTTAATAACTGTTTAAAAGCAACTTAGTATTTACGAGTATTTTGTTCGAATATATGAAAAAATACCTATTAGCTGTTTCAAAACTATAAAAACGCCAACGTCGCATTTTACCAAATTATTTTTTTGAATAAGGTCGAAAAAAAATGTAAAATAGTTATTATAATGATTACATCTCTCAATGAAACTATAAATTACATTAGCTATTCATTTTTTTAAGAGCATAAATAATTTATAATTGATAATTTTGAGAGAAAATACGACGTTGGCGTTTTTATAGTTTTGAAACAGCTAATACGATTTTTAACAATTTTTGTGGTAAATAAAGAAGTAAAATTGATATGTTTTCCACCATTTTTATTCAATTTCAGTCCAATTTCGGTTTTTGTCGTTTTTTGATTCGGTGTATTTTGTATTTAAAAACTGTATAAACAAACTTTTGAATTTTAATAAACTTCCAGCAATTCGTGCGTTAACGATATTAATATTGATCGGGACGTTGTATCTAGAATATTGCTCTAGGTAATAATAAATTAATACAAAACTGAAACTTTAGTTTTCTTTAAGTTTGTAAATTTAGTCTGGTAAGGCAACCGAAATCACTTGTAAAAGATTATCATCTCTCCTTATTAGTGAGACTAATCTCTGTCTCTGTGAACTATCTCTTCTCTATCTGAAAGCTTGGCTGCTTCTGCTTTGGCTTCTAGTGTTATTAGGTGAAGTGGAGTCGGCGGATGACTGTGTCTAACCCCTCACTGACAGGTGGGCCTGCCGCAGGTGTCCGGGGACGAGCAGCGCCGCCTTTGCTCCGACCAGAAATATGGGGGCGGTGAACAGGGACTGGGGCTCGCCATCTCACTCACTACTTATGGATCGGTGGCTTATCAATTGAAAGACGCCAATTTGGAGGCGTCAGGAACCTGCGATTTTGTCTGCAAAGCATTGAGCATCGTCAATAAAACAGGTATGTCCAGTTACATTCTACATATATGTGGTGGCAAAGAAATATTTTAGTCGCAAAATTGAATTTTATCAAAGAATAGTTTGGATTCTTCTTCTTTTCTTTTAGTGTTGACATCTGTGACAGCTCTGCTTTCAAATTAGAAATTGATATAAATTGCTCCAGGAAACTAAGGGTATTTCCTTCCCTTTTGGTTGGCTGTGTGCCAGCTTGAGACACTGTGGTAAATTATTCCGTCAATACAGACTTTTGATTGAAAGAAAATTTGATTTCCGTAATTTCGTCTATCCACGTTTTATAGATTCAGTGCTAAGGCTGAGAGAAAGTCACTATGTTAAATAAGTGTACAAAATGATATACATATCGGTATTTTACCTATAAATGTTGTTCCTATAAATGAATTTCGTCATTAATTTATTCGATAGTTCAAATCGATACTTAAAATCGTCGTCTGCGTTGATTGACAGTAATATAAAGTCCGTCCACTGTCAAAAAATGGCCGCTTGGGGGAGCTATGAGTTGGCGGCTCCAATGGAATCTATTTATTTTGGTTTGAACCTTTGCTAAATTTCGTTTGCGAAAAAAATGCTTTTGTGTTTTGGGGTTGTATATTTTTTATTTTATTTTTTTTTAAACTAAATCAAATACAACAAAAATTATGATATTTAATACCCAGATATAGTAATTAGTTATTTTTGAAACATTTACATTTGGGTCACGGAGTTTAGGTATGCTTAAAATTTCCAAATTTCTAAGAGCACAATCAAACATCACAGTAACTGTTTATTAATCCTTTAATTCAATTTCGAGTCCTTGGGTCTCAGTCCTTTACATTTATTTACAATTCACAATTAATTGTATCTAAACACCTTATTAAGTCAGAATTATGAGTACCACTTACTTTTAAATCAATTTGTAGACCAAAATCAAAACGAAATGGTCTTGGAATCACATAGATTTAAACAAATCACTCTGAAGATTTCAAGCTTTCCTAACGGTTTACTTTCCGAATTAATCCAAAAAGAAAAAACGAGCAGCAAAAATTGAACTGCATTTCCTACCAATTTTTACTCATGTTTTAAAATGTTTTCTCAAATGGCGAGTATATCCTGAATAGGTCATTCTTTCTTCTGATTTTGAATTTTTGGAGATTGATTTAAAGTAGGTAACTTCATCTTTCTCAACGTGTTCACAGTTTGGAACACAACAATTACAGATACTTGGTATGTTAGTAATTCAATATAAAGTCTGAAATAATGATATTACGCTTATTAAGCTGAAAAAACGGATTAAACGGATTATTTATGCGTCAGGTCAATATTTTGTCAGTTATGTCAACAATTGTGACATTAATTTTACGTAAATTTTTAAATTTTAATAATTACAGTTTCCTTTAGAGCGGGACGCGCGCGTCATCTACTGGAATTTTCCATTTTGACAAGTTTACGATTTTGGGCTAGTAGACAGACTTTATGTCAGATGTTCATTTTTAAAAAAACTCGCAGCATGCCCTGAGATTATTACGGTTCTACGGTCGTAGAACAATTTTTATCAATGTATTGTTGGTTGCCTACTAAACCATCTCACAAGAATTTATAACCTAAGATTGATAAATAGTGTTCAAAGACGATTTCCACCAGTTTTTATAAATAATAAATAAATATTTTTATGAAAATCTGTTATCTTTTTAATTGTCAAAAAGTAGGGTTATGAGAGAACGAATTAATCACAGACATACAAAATAATTGTCTTTTAATTTCAAAGCACTCTAGAGTTTTTTTTTTAAATGAACACTTGTTATTACTGTCATTCTTACTGTCAATCAACGCAGACGACGCTTAAAATTATTCGATTGTATCCAATACTATTAGGTGTTTCAAAACTATAAAAATGTCAACGTCGCATTTTCTCTTAAAATTAGTTCTTATAAATTATTCATACACTTAAAAAAATTAATAGCTAATGTAATTTATAGTTTCAATGAGAGATCTAATTATTAATGACTATTTTACATTTTTATCAACCTTATTTAAAAAAATAATTTGGTAAAATGCGACGTTGACGTTTTTATAGTTTTGAAACAGTTAATAGATAGTTTTAACCAAAAAATGTCAGGTTTGGTGTTTAAATTTTAACAGCCTTCTAAAAAAAGTTATACAAATTTTATCAATTTCGTTATATCAAACCATTTCGAATATATTTTTATGATTTTAAAATAATTGTAAACAATGCTAGAGAAACAATTGTAAACGTTACCACAATTTTTTTTTCATAAGTGTACACATTTTTAAGAGCAACATCGAATCTTACTTTTAAGGATGCATCTAGTTCTTGATTGTTTCATTAGTAATACACCTGACCATGTGATGATATTTAACAATTTAATAGTTTAAAATAAATTGTGAACAAGAAAAAGCGTAATTTTTGTAATAATAAAAATAGATTCAAAACCATTGCTCTGTTACGTTACTCTGCGAATATTTGCATATTCATCTAGATGGTGTATTTGACTAACTGTTTAAAAAGTTCCTAAATACAAGGCTACTATGTACAAATAATATGTATAATAAATACCTACAAATAACTTAATTACCTAAAATAACTAATAAATCCATAAAGTAGGTGTATACAGGGTGTTTCAAGTTTTAGGTCCAGTCAAAAAATAAATACTTCTAGTATTCCAAAATAAAAAATATATATCGCAAACGATAGAGTTTCTAACACGCTTCAATTTGATGCTTTGCTGATATCCCAAATTTTCATGATATAAGCGTAAAACGCAAAAAACTACATTAAAAAAAATTTTTTTCAAATTATTCCAATAATTTTTCTATAATAAAATTCCTCCTATTTTTTAAGTAAGACTTCCGAAACTGAAACAGTAAAAAACCCAAGGCGTATTGAGCAATTGAAATTTCAATTTGCAAAAAAAAGGGCATTTTTTAATTGACAAGTAAAAGTCTGACAGTTAATGACGTTTCAATTTTTTGTGAATCAAGCAAAGACACGAGCTCTGTTTTTTCAAAGGTGACTAATATAAAACATTTACTTGATCTCTTGCAAATTGGAATTTCAATTGCTCAATACGCCTTGGGTTTTTTACTGTTTCAGTTTCGGAAGTCTCCCTTAAAAAATAGGAGGAATTTTATTATGAGAAAACGATTGCAATAATTTGGAAACAAAAATTTTTTTATCTAGTTTTTCACAATTCACGCTCATACCATGAAAATTTCGTATAACATTAAAGCATCAAATTGAAGCGTGTTAGAAACTCTATCGTTTGAGATATATTTTTTTTCTTTTGGACAACTAGAAGTATTTATTTTTTGACTGGACCTAAAACTTGAAACACCCTGTACATTTTCAAAAGTGACTTTCTCCTCGGCTACGACTATACTTACACAATCTCAAATTACATATCACTTATAATAATCTAACTTTGCTTTAATTAAAAGGAGGAGTTTCCCATATTTGATCAAATGGATAAATTATCTGAAATGGCTGCATTTGAAAATGAAACTAATTGAGTTAATGGTTGAATTAATTACACAAGTGTTTGCCTTTAGCTACTTTTTCTTTCAAAAACTCGATGCCGAGTGATTATTAATTTAAAGGCTATTACTGGAGGTAATAGCATTGGCTCAAGTTAGTTTTACCCTTATGCGTAATCTTCCTGACTAATTCAATGTCAAGAAAAGCACTAGTCGTGTGCCAGCCAGCTTTCATTAATATTTAGATTGGAAATTATTTTAAACACAAAAATATAATTGAGAGCAACCTTTAATCAATACATTCTGTGCTTCATTCGCCACTTTTTTGAAGCCTAGTCCAGCAGACACGCATCCATCCGAGTTAATGAAACGAAACCTTGTAATTCTCCCTTTTTTTCAGTGGTTGTTACGATCGTTCTGGTGTGCTTATCCACTCTACCTCTACTAATGCTTATCATGGGTGAGTAGCTTGCATGCCAAACTGCGTGCAGCATGCAACCCCCACATCTCTCCCGGATTAAAGACATGACCATTAAGAACGCGATTTAAAAAATTCCAAGCACTTAACATTTATTGTTTTATATCGAAAAAGGTCACAACTCACCACCGTTCCGTTTCGTATTCTTAACAACTTCTAAATTGTTTGGAGAGATCCAAGTCCCAGGATAATGTGAGGAGGGTCATCGTAAGCCCCCGAGCATAGCTCCAAGAGCTGGAGGTTAAACGTCATAAATAATACATACGTTAGAAGGTTTTCCTTTTTGGTTTTTATTCGAAATTTATTTGTTTGTTTTGCTCTTGAAAGATAGTCAAGGAACACAGCATTTTCGTAGGTTCTAACTACTGTAAATTACAAACTCATTTGTGGTGTCTTAAAACCGTACGATATTCGAAAAGTGATGGTGATATATGAAGCAATTTGCTAATAAGATATATTTCTTAACATTCGCAGTAAAATTCCACTTAGAGTAATTGCATAAACTTGTAACTTTCGTGTATTTACTTACACATAAATTGGATTAATTCACAAATAAAGTTGGCAAACAAATTGTTTCATGTTTCAATTTATTAATAACTGCTCCATAAATCCATTTTTTAAAACTTGTTAAAAACTTTAATCAGCGAATGCAAAATAACAATGTCTTTGTTTTTTAGACATAATTTTCAAACAATTTGTAATGACTAATGAGTTTCTTAACGATGAGTATTAGAACCAGAAAATGCATTTATTTTTAATAGCATGTATCGCTTATGAAACAAAACTTTACCAAGTTTCAAGTCCAATTATCGATTGTACACTCACTTTTATACGAAATGCACCACATAGTGAAAATAGAGCTACGATGCTGAAGTATCGAATCGGATTTGTTTTTTTTTTCAAGTTTTTATAACAATCTACAAGACTAAAGGGTACGAGTAACTATCTAAAACTTTTAAAAGTTGTCAGAATATTCTTATCAGTTTGAAAAAGTAAGGTTTTTATACAGGGATTTTTTTACTTGTACAGGGTGTTTCAAGCTTTAGTGCCAGTCAAAAAATAAATACTTCACGTTTGCAATAATTTAAAAACAAAATTTTTTAATGTAGTTTTTTGCATTTCACACTCATATCATGAGAATTTTGGATAACGTTAAACCATCAAATTGAAGCGTGTTAGAAACTCTATCGTTTGCCGTATAATTTATTAATTTTGGGCAACTAGAAGTATTTATTTTTGGACTGGCTCTAAAACTTGAAACACCCTGTATACATAGTTCTATGTATTAATATCCAAAAATCAAAGATAAATTTTATTGTACATTAGCTGTTTCAAAACTACAAAAACGCCAACGTCGCATTTTCTCTCAAAATTAGCTGTTATAAATTATTCATGCACTTCAAAAAAATAATAGCTAATGTAATTTATAGTTTCAGTGAGAGATCTAATCATTAATAACTATTTTACATTTTTATCAATTTAAGAAAATATTTAAGAAAATAATTTGGTAAAATGCAACGTTGGCGTTTTTATAGTTTTGAAACAGCTAATAGGTACTATTTCCACTCAATAATTAAGTGAAAAACAAGTTACTAGCCCATATTAATAATCAACTAGGAATATTTACATTTATACCTGAGGAAAAATTCTTTAAATCTTCGTCTTGTGAATCCACTATGAACAATAAATATTTACTAGAACACAAAGTAGAAACGATTATTAACACTTTACAAACGTTGTTAAACAAAATTAATCTTAAACACAACACGTTTTAATTCGAATTTGACAGGACGACAAAACATGACAGATGCAAAATCCTACCAACCTAACAGTACGCACTAAACACCCCGCTCATACGTAGATCTCAGTGATTTTAATGTTTCCAGGTTGTTTAAAAAAGTCCAATTTCTCGCTGGTCCATTCGGAATTAAAATCAATTGTCAAATTGTTTCAACGTTGGCAACTCTAATTAAAGTTAGTCATCCAGGCTTCATTCCTATGGCAATGTCGCAGGGTTCCAACATAATTTCAAAATTTTTGACATTGACAATTGATTTCAATTTCGGACGGACTTTATATAAATGTCCTACAATGTATTTTATACTTCGACAATGTCACAATGTACGGTTTTTCTCCTGTGTAAGGAAGTTTTGACAACTGTTTGGCATTTCTCAATACGAAACATCAGATTATTTTTAACAGATTTAAAGCAATTTTAAGCTTTGTTGAGTCTAATTCGAAGAATAAAATGTTGTATTCAACACGCTTTCGTGTAAATCGGTTCATTTATTTCACCTCCTGGATGATAAACCTCTGGCTATCACTCGTTTAAAAATTCGCTCGTGAAATAAAGCGTCCGATTTACACTCAAACTCGTTAAATAATATACTATTATCCGCGCAAAGGTTTAATTCACAGCACAGATTTTTGTGTTAAAATAAATAAAAGTTTCTCTAGACCTATGTCCAGAAATGCTGCCAGATTTTATATAATTGGGAGAACAGAGAAAAGAAGAGATGAGATGAGAGAGCATAGAAAACAGAAATAAATAATTAAATAAATAAATAAATAAATAAATAAATAAATAAATGACAGGAAAGATGACAGAAGTAAGACTTAAGAATAAATAGCGAATGGAAGACAAGAAGTCTGAAAAAAAAGTGAGAAGAAAGAGGAAAGAAGGAAGAGAACAAGAAAATACGCAAACTAAGAACAAGAAAGAAAGAAGAGAGAAGGTGAAGACAGTTAACCAAAGAAGATCGAGGATATTGAAAATCCCTTAGATAAATAAACAATAGAGAAATACTTGCCTATATCCAATCCAAAAAGCAATTCATTCTTCCAAGGAATACAGAGAGTGTTCCATACAATTTTACAAGGCTTTCGCCTGTAAAATGCAGTCAAAAAAAAGTAAATTAAGAACAAGTTAATTAACAAACCAGTGAAGCTCATTACGTCTTAACAAATCCAGCTTCACTGGTTTGTTAATTTAACTTGTTCTTAATTTATTAATTTTTTCAAATGTAAAATTTCATCATTTCAACACCAACTCTGTGAATAATGTAACATACTATTCACAGAGTTCCAAAATTGTACAATTATAAGTGACTGATGATGAGGATTGTGTGTCCTCGAAACATGTTTCATGAATTTTAATATACGATTTCGACATGCAAGTAGACATTTTCCTTTCTTCATTCCTTACATAACATTCCTTGCACATTGATGGATCTTCAATCCACTTTAAGTTATAGGAAGCTCTGTTAAAATTTAATTCGTTGTTAAAAGTTAACAACGCGAGTGGTTACTTCAATTTGGTCACGTGATCAGTTAATAACGCATTTAATCTTGTATAAGTTTATACAATGAACAGTTACAATAATTGGAAAACATGTTGATAGATAGATTTGGTAAGTGATTGCTTAAGTCACAGATTTTTCGGTTAAAATTAAAAAAGTTTCTAAAGACCTATATAAAATTTCCGATTTTCTTTGACTAAATAAAGAGAGAAAGGAAGACTGATACAACGCGGAAAACAGAAAGATGATAGTAAATAAAGCAGACCTGAGGAATCCCAGAAGTAGCATTTGAGAAAGTATAAGAATGGAAGACAAGAAGGCTAGTCAAAGAAGAAAGTAGAGAGAAAGAATAGGAAAGAAGGAAGGTAGAAAATAGAAGGCAGAAGTTGCAAAAAACTAATAATAGAGAAACCTCCTTCCAGCAGAGAACAGAAAGTAAATAGAGAAATTTATTTGCCAATACCTTCTACTATTTTGGATAGCCAGTAGAACATAAAATAGAGAAAAGACGATAGAAAATAAAGATAATAATGTATGAGAGGGATAAAAGCTAAACTTAAAAAGACAGAAAATAGAGCAAGAGCAAGAGAAAAAAAAACGGACATAATAAATTTATAGGACTGTTTTTTTTTCATTTTACTTTATACTTTTTCACTTTTAAATGATTTTTTTTATTAAAATTTATTCTTACGTTAATATCTATTTTATTTATTTTATTTTATTTAGTTTTTGTTTGTTTGAAATGAATAACTTTTTCTTTTATGAACAGTCCACCCGAGTTTTTAACGTTTGGACTCATTTTACCCAAAAACGCTAAAACAAGTCGATTTTAAATCCAAGTGTTCACACCACTTTAACCTCCAAGGAGGGAACAGGAGTTAATTATGATGTAATCTTAAAGTCTATTAAAACCTCTTCTGTTTTTTTATTTGATGTAACAATTTACGTTTTAAAAATTACACTTTATTTAGTTATTGAATTAAATGTTCCAAATGGCCATGAAATTTGTAGTCTTTTAAGAACCCTTTGGATAGAAGTGCGTAAAACTCTAGAAATTGTAGAAATCGTCTGAGTGCAAACATCAAAAACAAACTCGGGTGGACTGTTTTCAGTGGGCCACCCTGTATGTTGCTGTTTATTAATGTTTAAAACTAGTAAGTATTTTAGTGTCTCAGCTTTTTTTATAAATACACAATTATTAATTAATTTTGTCTTGGTTTTTGGTTTTCTGTAGTCACCTTAAATAATGTAATAAAAATGTTCTCAACCAATCTTGAGTGATTTAAAATCATTCTTGAGCTCATTATTTTAAAAAGTTTTGTTTTTATACCGATTCTACATGGTTTAACGTTTTTTAAACAAATTTTTAAAGACAATTATAATTGACTCTTTACGTTCTCCGAAATGTTTGAAAAAGAAAAAAGGGAAGTTGGACCGCGCTACTCTAAACAATCATTGATGGCAAAATAAGATGGTCAAAAAATATCATTGTTCTTTGAAAAATTCTCTTTTAGCTATTGCACTATATTCTTTAAGTTGAAGAAAAAACAGCAAACAGCAGTAGATGCATTCCTAGGAGTTACCTAAAGGATCCTTAAATAATCACTTGCTTTGTATAATTTTACTTTGATATAATACGAGTGATGCTCAAAAAAAC
Source organism: Tribolium freemani (assembly GCA_939628115.1). Lineage (NCBI taxonomy): Eukaryota > Metazoa > Arthropoda > Insecta > Coleoptera > Tenebrionidae > Tribolium > Tribolium freemani. The sequence goes on along the minus strand of OW626784.1, from coordinate 4,644,185 downwards.
ATTAAAATAGTTTTAATATGTATGTCACAGTTAATCGTTTTACCTCCATAAATAATTGTGATTCCAGAAAAATTGTATTGCATATTTTAGCTTGTAGATTGCTTAAGGGCAGCGTTTTGTAGAAAAGGAACAACCTAGATAAGGACACGAAAAAAGCTGACAAAATTGTAGTCAGGAGGTGCTGTCACCTATATTTTGGGGGCATAAGTACTGAAGGGATTATTCACAACTGGTGTATTAAAAGTTGCATACTTTTTATACCTGTTTTCTGTCAATCAGACGGGTGTATAGCGCGTCCCCCAATAGGTAGATCCCCCAAAAAATTGACAGATGAGCGGCTCTTGCCAACTGTTACATCTAAACCAAAAATTACTAGAAATTGCAGTTAGAGGACATATTAAGAGAAATGTTTTGATAGTTGCATATAACAAAAGCTTACAACAAAACGTAAAGTTTTTAAAAACATAATAACTATAATTGATCATACCAAATAATAAAGTTTTGCACAAACTCACTATTATTTAATTTTTTATATAAATGCAGAATATGAAGTCATGTTTGTTTCATGAAAGAAAATAAAAAAACATTATCTTTTAATATAATGTTTTAGGACCATATTAATGGCATTTGTGTTTTTAAATTTTTATAATAAAAATAAAATAGATCCTTTTACTAAAATATTTATTAATGAAAATAAAACAAAATTGGAAACCCGTAGACACGTAATTTCCACATTCAACCAAGTCTTCATGATTCTTGTTAATTAATATTGCATTTGCGTCATCTGCATAAATAATTAATTCCTTAAATCTTGGATTTGTAACTATCAAATCATTAATAAAAATTAAAAAAAGTATGTGACCTAAAACCGATCCCTGCGGCACACCCAATTCAACAAACGCTGGTTCAGACATATGACCATTCAGAGCAACAACTTTTCTTTTATGTAAATAAGTTTTAATCCAATTATTTGAAATTCCACGAATACCAAAATGGTGCAGCTTTTCTAACAAAATACCGTGATTCACAGAGTCAAAAGCTTTTGTCAAATCATAAAAAAGCCCAACTGTTTGTTGCTTATTATTTAATGAATCATATAACGCAGAAACTGTTTCTTTTATAGCAGTTACTGTAGATTTACCTTTTCTACAACTACAGGGTGAGTCAATAGTGGGTTATTTGTGTTTTTTTTTAATATGCAACGAATAATACTGATTCCTGCTGACCAGATCGGTAATCATTAAAAAATTTAAAATTAATCCACGATTACATTGTTTTGGGTATTGTCAAGTTTGTCTTGATAGTTTTGCTAAAGTTGCATTATGGACTATTATTATTTAAAAGTTAAAAAACGAGTGTTGATTCAATTAATGTTTTAAAAAATCAAACGAAGTGTCCAGTGGTAAGTGCAATTAGTATTTTTGGTTGCATCTTAGGACATGTCAGAAATAACTCACTATTGACTCAGCCTGTATAAATAACTATAACTGGTGTATGAAAAATGGGCTGGTACTTAATCTGGAGAAAACCTATATGGTTAAATTTTTGCCTAAAAATGTGACGCCTGATTACAGTGTTTTAATTAAACTATGTGGAATGTCAATAAAAAATGTAAATGAAATTAATTTTCTTGGGATAACGTTGGACTCTAAGTTAACATGAGAAAGTCATATAAATAAATTGTGTAATAAGTTAAGTGAGATTTGTTTTTTAATAAGAAATTTAAAGCGCACTGTGTCTGGTGACATTCTTAAAATGTTATATTTTGGGCTTGTCCAGTCTGTACTTACTTATGGAATTATTTTTTGGGGATCCAGCAGCTTTTTGAATAATCTATTTGTAGTACAAAAACCTATTCTAAGATGTATGGATAGTTCGGAGGCGTTAGCTCACTGTCGTCCTAACTTTCGAAAACTTGGTATTATGACCTTCCCATCTTTATATATATTTCACTTACTATTGTTTATTCGACAACATGAAAGCACTCTTAATAAACGAAGTGATATTCACGCATACAATACAAGGACAAGAAACCACATTGAGCTGCCACATTCTAGGTTGGCTATTGGTCAACATGATCCTATACAGGGTGATTCTTAAATAGACCGACAAAAGTTTATCACAGCTTTCCAAGGATAAACAGAGTCGATTTGCACCATATTTACGGTTTTATTTCGTAGGGGTAGAAACCCCTTAATCCGTGTCACTTACGACGCTCATGAGTTCATATTAATTGTATTGGAAAAAATGTGCTCGTTTTCATCATGAATGTCGATAATAAGCAATGATCATTGTTGCATTGATCAAGTACATTGTCATCAGATGATTATCATGCTTTCCACTAACTGTGTTAACACTACTTACGAACACATCAGTGGCGTACGCTATATCTCCAACATAACTTTAAAAATTCTTATTTCAAAAACGATTATACAAGGAATTTTTTACTATTTTTCCTAGCATGTACTCATTTGATACTACCATAGGTAGAATTTTGTCGGTCTATTTAAGAATCACGCTGTATATGCTGGAATCAAATTGTACAACAACTTGGAACCAAAAATTAAGGAATCTAAGTCTTTTAACTTATTTCGCAGTCGCCTGTCATTCTTTCTACAGGACAAAGCTTTTTATAGTATTGAGGAATACCTCAATAATTCCAAATTCCCGACTAATTTGTAAAATTTCGTATATTGACGAGTCCGATAAGACGGTGGCATGGCATGTTCCATGACTAACGACTTGAGGGGCAATGACATAGCCAAGTCGCTGATGTACTCTTTCACTTTTAAATAAAATAAAAAAAGACTGAATTTTTCGGTCTTTTTTAACTCGATTTATTTTGCATTTGTAACCCGGGAAGAAAAGTATCGGCTTTCACATGATGTTTTCAAAAATTCATTTGGTTTCGTCAAACTTGAGTCTTATCGAATTTATTGAACGCCTGTATTTGCCATATACTTTACTACACGGGACGCGGACCGTAAACATAAGACATCTTCAGACCAACCGTGGCCACATTTGTCTATCACGTCTTGTTTTTTTAATAGTTTTATTAAAAGTTTTGAAAATTTGTTTCTGGTGTCTAGTTTGGCATTCGTTGTTTCTATGATAACTAATTGTTAAACATTGTATTTGCTTTAACATATCGTCAAGTGAATGTAGATTAAGCCCAAACAACTTTTGTTGTGTTTGTGGTAAAATTATCCTAATAAAACCTGGGAAACTTAGGCAATGAACATGGCAGATGTTTCCATTAAAATTTAAAGTCTAATGAAGAGAGTCATTTAGGTTTTTGAGATAAAAATAACAAGTGTTCAATATTGGTTCTGGTCAGATCGCCTATGTGTGGCAATTGTCACAAAAAACATATGTCTCGGAAACAATGACACATGACAGCTGTCAGTGCTCCGTGGCCGAAAATTCACACGTTCAACTGAGATAACGCTTGCAGAGTAAATTCTTGAACGTCTCCATACAATTATCATGATTTGGAATGTGATTTTTATCAAAAACTCCTAAATGCAAAAATAAGGCAGTTGATAGCAAACCATATGAACTTATCACGCTAGAAAGAGAAAACCACAGCAAACCACGACCAGAACCAATATTGAACACATGTTATGTTATTCGTTTACTACTAGTCTACATTAAGATAAACTGATCCTGATAGTATAAAAGATGAAGCAGTCTGTAACAATTTTGATGTTGCAAAAATTGTCAAATACTGATACTTTATAATGAATATTTAAAATAACTTGACGTCCTAATTTTTTTTCGACCTCAATATCAATCAGACTTAGGGATAATTATTCTACCGATACACATTGGTTTAATCTATTGGAAAAAAAAACTAAAAAACTTGTAAACTAGTGTAATTAGGTCGACGATATTATTTATTTAAATTAATTATTTATTATTTACTATTTTTACCTTTATAGGTAAGCATTTCTCTACTACACACCAATGAGTTGGTGCACCGGTTTTTGAGCACCCGGTATTGTTATTCGTTTTATCTCCATAAATAATTGTAATTCCAGAAAAATTTTATTGCACATTTTAGCACAAGGAGCTTGTAGATTCCAACTTATTGAAAAACCTTTTAATGAAAATGTTGTATTATTCAATGACGAAAAGCCAGAGTAGGTGCAAATAAATCGATGGAATTTTATTAAAACGGAGTGCTTGCTTTCTAAATGAATTTTTCCGTTGCTTGTCACGCTTCTGTAGTTGCATTCAGCCACGTTTCGTCTGCAATAAAAATGCACGCCTTGCCATTAATAACAAGCGTCGCTTCACAGGTATTCAATTCCTGAAAGACTGTCCCAGAGAGCCGTACATTCCCATCTACATGGTGGTGGGGGGCAGTGTGGGCTGCGTGAAAATGGGTCTAACCCTGTACAACCAGCTTCACACCCGTCGAATGGACGCTTCCAGCACTGCTAATGCCGCTTCCATTGGATCTCGAGTCGCTTCGATCGCCCTCACTGGATTCCTAATCATTTGGTTCAGTTTTGGAAATTACTGGATCCTGAGGATCAAATGGCCAGACTATGCTCCAACTCTGTTCGAACCGAATCATTGGTGCCATCGCACTTTGTACGTGTTTGCGTTGGTGCATATTTGTGTGGTGTATTCAGTGATTGGGTGTGTGGTGGTCTTAATGTTGGTGCTAGCCGGCTGTCAAATGTTTGGATGCCCTTGGCTTGGACCGGCAAGGTACAAATAGCACAATCCGCCTGACTATTTTGAATTGTGGGATATGCCCAGGACTTACCATTGACTTGCTCAAGGTTTGAGTTTTATCGCTTCCATTCTAATACTATGATCTCCTCTATTACCTACTAATAGCAGTTCTGTCACGGGAACTTTGAATAACTCGTAATTTGGATCTAGAAAAATGCTTCAACGACTAGAATATTATTCGAAAAGAAATGTCATCTACTTGTAGATATTTAGTGATAACGTCAATTAGCTTTACATTCTAGGTAATACTCTCTATAACATTGATATATTTTTATTAATACTTTATAACCGCTTGTAAATCTTATGATAACGTACAGCCGGTCCCATCGAGATGCTATAGCTCTACTAATGATGTTAAAATATTTGAAAATTTGTTTCGAAAAAATCATTGATATAGATACTAATCTACGGCGTTGACTGAAATGAGTTACGAATTTTTGCTTGCTTTGTATTTTCTCATTAGCTTTTTATTTTTATTTTTTAAATTGAATTTTTATTGGTTGTTTCTTTAAATCATTAATTGGAATAGCATTACCACATATAGCAAACAAAAAAAAATCTGTGGCAGATAGAGCATTAAATTCTCAATACCTAGTAATCCAAAAATTTCTCGAAAACTACTATACAGGCTGTTTTGTCTAAACCCCACATTAGAAGTATTGGGAGTTCTAATAATCATAGTCATCTGAAAATTTGTGTACAACCATAAACTTTTAGGTCCTACTCAATGAAAATATTCTCAAGATAGTAGCACTTCCGGTTATACCAGAAGTCGCTATCAACTTCCTTATTTTAAATGGAATGCTATATTTTTTAAGGCTTTTTTGAATTACTAGAGTTATTTTAAGGTAGTTTTCATAAGCTGTTCCTATACCTAAATTTAGCCGTTTACGAAATATTTATGGTTTTTAAAATTTTTTTGGATTTGCACCTTCCAGTTCAAAAATCGATAACTGCGATTTTTAAAAATTTGGAAATATTTTTGAGCTCATTTGAAAGAGGAAGCCTAGATCTTTCCTTTGGTGTTTTCAAATTTCTAAAAAAGAATAACAAACTTCAAATTTTTAAAATTAAGTTTGCAAAACTTTAAGCACCCATAATTCATTTTTTTCAAATGAAATGACAAAAGTTTTATTTCACTAGATGGTAGAGAATTTAATTCTGCTTCGATCTGTGTTAACATTCCCTATACTTATGTTTAATAGTTTTCAAGTTACAATACCTTTTTATTAGGATTGAGAAATTCATTAGCCATAGGCCTTTTCTTATAGGTTGCCATGGAAACGAATGAAAAAAGGTGAGAAATTAAAGTTTTTCAAACCAACACCCAATGAATTTATTTTGTTTTCACAGTCTGATAACACAATTTTGAACAGAGTTTGTCGTTTAAGTATAATCAGTAATGTTTTTATGGCAAACTATGCAAAAATAGCTGTGGTTAGTAAGAAATTTCCTACAATAACAAAAAAACCAACATAACTTGAAAATTATCACAGATGGGTATAGGGAATGCTAATACAGATTGATACAGAAAAAAATTCTCCTCCATCTAGAAGAATAAAAATTGGGACATCCCATTTGAAAAAATTAAGTTTTGGGTAAGTTGTCCAAACTTAACCTTAAAATTTTTTGGGTTTATGAACTTCAATTCCAATTTTGATCACACTGAACAACATATATAGGCTTTCTCTTTCAATTCTTCAAATATGATTTCGAAATCTCTAAAACTAAGCGAGTACCGATTTTTTAAGGGACAGGTGCAAATTCAAAAATTTTCAAAAATCCTAAATATCTCGAAAACGGTTAAACGGTATAGGGAAAGCTGATATAAACTCCCTTAAAATAACTCAACTATTCCAAAAACGCAGTGAAAAATATAGCTTTCCATTTAAAATAAGAAAGTTAATAGCGACTTCCGGTATAACCGGAAGTGCTACCATCTTGAAAATATTTTCATTGAGCATAACTCAACGGATTATGCCTGAGTACCAACTCTCAGATAAATATCTCTATTAGAACTTTCAATACTTCTAATGTGGGGTTTAGGCGGAACACCCTGTACAAAGTGATCAGTTTCAATTTATAACACTAATTGCTTTTAAATATTCCTATTGTTTCTAAAAATATGTTAGGAATATTTTTACCAACAAAGCTAATTAAGAATATCTCTAACATAGCCTAAGAAACGATAGGCAAATATAGAGTCAAAAAGTCATATTTTGTATGGGAAAAAATTAAACGCTCTAGGTTAATTTAATAAAACTCTAACTACAAATCGTATACGCTAGGTAAAAAATATAAACGCTATGTGAAAACTAGTGAAAACAATCTGTATTACTACTAAAGATTATTTATATTTAAGAAAAAAATGGATCAATGTAAATCCTTTTGTCTAATGAGGGACAGCTACTCTCTACTACTCTCTAGTAAATAAGTCACTGGGTTGTTCATCATATCTCTTAAAAAAAATATTAAACATGACGGTAGGTTTCTTAGATGTTGCGTTCCTCTTAACCACAGTGATTATTGTGTAATAGCTTTGAAAAAGGTTTAATAAAAATCGAAACGTCAGCTCAAGTGTCGAATTGAATTTATTTATATAAAGAAATGGATTTTAATCAGATGTTCACGTCAAAAATTGTTTTTAATATATGTGATATGTCTAGCATATCAAATATTTAGCTTAGCAAGGGGTATAGATATATTGTTTTATGGGTAGTATTATACTTTTTTCTTTACAAATCTTATTTAAAAATACGTTACCACTTAGCATTTAGATTATTTTACCTAACATTTAGTACAATATTTTACGTCTAATGACTGTTATTTACCTAACAGTTTATTAGTATCTCCTTGAAATTGATCACCGGATATATTAAAAAACATTTCAAATTTCTACTAATTTGTCCCTAATATGAAATGAATCCGTTTCTTGAACGCCGTTGGACACTCACCTCTATGGTCTGAATTTTTGGTACCTACAACTACAACTACAACTACGTTTTTCTGATATCTTTAACTGTATTTGCAGCATTTTGTTTTGTTTTTAATTTTAATATATTTTTGAATGTTGTGAAAATTTTACTTGTTAGTTTTACTCAGCTTATTAGGAATTTGTTGCCCAACGTTTCTGCCTTTTTTCCAACCAATTAGGGTTCTTTTCATAAACAAATTTAACGTCGACCGAGATCGACTTAGCTCGAAACTATATTTAATAAACACTTTAATAGTACATTTAAGAATTAATGTTCCTTTAAGGTTAGTGTCATCAGAATTTTCGCCCATTATCGTATTTAATCCTTTAGTAAATTTATATCAACATTCAACAGTTTGTCATCTGAGAGTCAAGATGATAATATTTGGTTGTTGCGAAGACGAAAAAGTATGATATTAGAAAAAAATTGGTACTTCTAAATTTACAGGTTAGATCTTTAATTCTGGAAATTCAGTGTTTACGTTCAAGAGTGAAAATAAAGATTTGCTCTTTAATAATTAACTTTGCTCAACCGAGTTAGCCAATTGATGTTGATATATACAAAAGAATTTTTTTCTGTTCAATTTTTTTTTCGTCTTAAAAAATTCTTTCTTTTTTTTTATTTGTTGAGACTGGTAATGTTTTTTTAGTTTTTAGTTTTTAAGTAATTTCCGGATTTATTGTTATTTCTATATTGTTTATAATTTTATTAATTTTTTTTTCTTCTTTGAGGTTAAGTGGATAGCTTCAAGCTCGACTTCGCCTCCCTTGTTTATTATTGTTTAATTTTTTTTAATAAAAGCCCTTTATTATTATTATTATTATTTTCAGAATTGTAAATATGTAATAGGTTTTTCTACAAATTGAAGATGATATTGCATCTGTAACAAAGAGGTGATAAATTCTTAATAAACTTTTTTCACGTTTTTGTTACTTTATTCAATACCAATATTTTAAAGAAATTTCTTCTTTTTGCCATATTATTGTAAGTTCTAAGAGAAAGTATTCAAAAAGACTTTATGGTAGAACGAAGTAAATTACATGCACTCTTAAAAGAAAGACAATATGGAGTTTTGAAACCAGTATTACAATTAGGAACGTATTAAATATCGAAACAATACATTATTAATAATTAGTGTACCTAATAATACTTGCATATCAGCATATGCTCATCGAGAAACTATTAATTACTATTGATTACTAAAAAAATACTTGATTTCAACACTCAAAAAGATAAAGAACATAATGAGTTTCATTAGAAGAGTATATCTGGTGATCAGCTTCAACCCTGAACACCCATCCAAAATCATTTCAAAGGTGATATGAGGAGACATTCTTTATTAAAATGTTAAAATATTCTTAAACATTACATTAGAAACGATAGGAATATTTAAGGGCAACGATAATAATCGTATTTTGTATAGATGTGTGAAACTGATCACCCGGTATGTAGGTACTTCAAAACAATTTTAGGTGCAGTAGATTTGTATTTATAACGTTAAGTTACACAATTTTCAAGATTTTAACGTTTATACGTCAATAATTGACTTTATCACATCTCTCTGGGGCGGACACCCTGTAATGTTTTGAGAAACTGAATTTCACGTAGTCCATATTTTATTCTCATATTTTCAACACTTTATTGAGACACAGAATGTTTTGTTAGGGGTGGCGATTACTAAGCGTACTTATGATCAATTATTTTTTAAATAATTCTTTCCAAGTTTTATTTTATTAACCAGTTGGTTAAAGTTTGCTTCAGATAATGTTTCGAATATTTTGAGAAAAACTTTTTATTCAAAGCAAAGAACTATCTATGAAAGTAGAAAATGATTTCGTTATTTTTTTACCTAGTTCATAAAGAAATGTTTAAAAAAATGTTTTACCGCTCCAAGGATAAGTTATGAAATGTCAACATTTACTTCTCTCACTGCTACCAATTTAGAAATTTGCATCTAAAAAAGGCGAGCAATAATTTAGTAGAGGCATAAAGATTTATCAGTGCAAATTCTGGACAAATTTGATTATTGAATCGTTATAAACAGAAAACTTTAAATGTTTATTATACATAATTCTGTTTACAACTAATTTTAGGGTCGATTTATACAATGTGTTCGAAAATGGTTGTTTATCAAGTCACCTACGAAATTTGAGCGTAATGTGCCGCTTAATTTAAATTGTAGCAACTTTGTAAATGTTTTTGTTTTATACAGTGTGATTGAAAAATGACGGACAACCAATACTCTAATAGTGATCATAGATATTCAGCTAAGCATAAAAATTAATGCAGATTTTTTCAAAGTTATTTTTTACTTTTTATTTTTTCTTCAAATACCGAACTAGTTTTGCTGTTTTGTTTCCGATGTTTGGTAATTTAATTGGCGATTTTTTTCGATGTTTCGGCTAACTAAATTCAAAAGTTGATGATCTAAACTGTTAAAAACTTAACCCAAAGATCTAACCTTTGAAGAGCCATATTATGTAAAAAAAGTGTCAATCAATTTTTTTGGCATAGAAACTCTAAACTCAGTTGGATGTTTTTTATCACTACCCAAGAAATGGTCTAAGAATCACCTTGTATACATTTAAAACCATTTTATAAAAAACTCATAAAATTTCTTCTACGATCTTTTTGCAATTTTATTACAATGTAAGAATTTGCATTTTTCGTATAACGCCATAAAGCATTTAATTTTAAAAAATTGGTTTAGTTTAATCAAAAACTAAAACTTCTGTATGAACTAAGCTCATTTAACGCTGCGTAATTGATTCCTTTTTAGCAGGTAACATTATTAGGTAACACCTGAGAATGAAATATGGACTATTTGGTATAATATTTAACTGTAAGTTGCATGCTATCCGCTGCCTCGAATATCAAGTGATTAAAGTTTGGTTCTACAAGTTTTAGGTCATTTAAATAATTTCATTAACAGTCTTATGTTGATTATGTTCTGTAAATTTAAATTTGTAGCGAGGAGCGAAGAAGTATCTTAAACTGTGCAGCTTTATTAAATAAACATTAAACTACCAAGTTAAAACTTTGTACAGTTAGATAAGTGAAACGTTGGGATTGTTTCCTCAGACACTCCTGCAATGTGAGTTTAGACATGAATTACAAATGTTTTCTGCGATAAAATTTCTTCTGCCATTGAAATAATTCGCTATATTCAAACATGCTAAATGTTTTTTTAATGTTTTGTTTGTCTTTTTTTTTCACATGTTTTTGTAACTTGCACGAGTGTATGAACCAAACACCCATTGCTTGGAAGAATTTTTTTCCATAATATTCCAATTTACTTTAAAACAAGGGTTCACGAAACGGGTTAATGTTATGCTATGTCAACATTTACGGTCCAATGACAGCTTATTTCCGGGAACAATTACAAACATTCCTCACATGTTCATTAACTTTTATATAGGCTTTCTCTTAACTTTTGCTACATACGCCTGGAACATATCTGGACGTATTTTGATACGAGTTTTTTAATAATTGGAAAAGGAAGAGGCCTTTGAACAAGTTTTCTTATGTGGATTATATTTACAACTGCATCGCGAGATTGCAATCAACAGGGTTGGGCTGGGAACACCAAGAACATAACAGTAGATCCATTTTTATGCTTTGCGTTTTTGTAACATGTTAGGCTTAAGCGCTATTTGTATAATAATTATTAAATGGATGTGTATGCTGTGCAAGATTTCAGTTTGTATTTTATAAATAAGCCGTCGTTGTAGACGACGGAATCGCGGTCCAGGCTTTAAAATAACGAGATATTAAACTAGAAATATCAAAGACAGATTCCTTTACAACTAAAAATGGTATTTTCAAAAAAAAAAATATATAGGAAAGGAAAGGAAAGGAAATTGTGTTTTCCTTTGTAAACACTAGTTGTAAATGATCTGTTCTGCTTTGTACATAGAATCTTATAATCTGTATGGACATATGCTATTTTTATGTCACTTAGTGTAAAAAGATATAAATGTATATTAAGCATATGATGAAATAACGTAGCTACATGTATGTATCAACACATCGAAAGAAGACGCAATTATTATTGTATTAGATAAGTCAATGATTCCAGATAATCGTTATTAGTATTTTTCTTTTGTTCATAAACCGTAGGAGTTCACTGCGCTCACTCGTTTTGGCAAACATTATGTTTGTTAAACAAAATCGGTCTTTCCATAACTGATTAAGTAATTACGTATACAGGGTCGCTAAAAAGTATGGATACAGTTAAATATTTTAAGAACTATTCATCAAAACTTATTGAAATTTGGTTTAAGCTTAAAAGTATATAAATTCTATTGTTTTAGTTGTTTATCAAATTACTATCTTTTTTTGTACTGGGGATATAAGGCTAACTTGATTTTTTTTAAATGGCAACAAGGGTGAAATTTAATATTTTTAAAAAGAGCATTTTTTTCTGAATTCTATGGTGTAACAAATGCATACTTTACTTTAATCGAAATTAAAAAAATATATCGTACTAATAAAATTTTCAAAAATGTAAAACGTTGTTAGCCTTGGAAATGTTGACTTTATCTATCGTTAGCTCTTTGCCGCTTGAACTTTGACCAAAAAATAAGTAAAAGTTAATAATAATGTTAAAATAGCACTTTTAACTGAAAAAGAACACATTTTAATAAAAAAAAAGCAAAACACGAAATACATGTTTTTTATGCTACAAAAGATGTTGCTCAAAACGATTTCTTGGCTTTCTATCGCCATAACCAACCATCATGAGAATTTCGGTACTCTCAGTTTCACTTAAATGTACCATTTTTACACTAATTATTGCACACGAGTTTTATTTTTGGCTAATATACAAGTGACAGATCGCTAATAACAGTATTTTCAAAGCTAACTTGGTTATACTTTTGCAAAAAACCAGAATAAAATTTTTGAAATTTTTATTTTTTTTGCCTTTTAATGGAAATATAGGTGGGAATATGTTATTCACTAAATTCAGAAAAAATGCTCTTTTAAAAAATATTAATTTTAACCCTTCGTGCCATTTAAAAAAATTAAGTTAGCCTTGTATTTTCAAAACAAATGACGGTAGAAAATTGAAAAAAATCTCAGATGATGGAATTTAAACGCATTTAACTGTACCCCAAATTTCAACGTGCTCTGTTAAACTGTTCTGAAAATATTTAACTGTATCCATACTTTTTAGCGACCCTGTATAACTATTGTACCTACACAACAAAAACATCGTAGTTTTAGATTGGTCCAAAGGCTTCTGAAAATTTTATGTCTAGTTTTTGGTTAAATGTCTTGCTTTTAATGTGGTCATACGAGGGACCAATACAGTAAAAGATGGCTTTTAAAACAGCGATTAATCTGTAATTTATTGACTTTTTACTAGTCTAGTACAAAGATACAGGGTGTCCCAGCTATTTGAAAATGTCCACTATTGACCTTTAAATGTTTGAAAATTATTTTTTTCAAAACCCCACCTAGAACTATTTTCGAGTATACAGTACAGTTTTCGAAATTAGCTACATTGCAAACTTATGTTTTTTTAAATAGAACATTATAGTTTTTTGCATTTTTCGTTATAGCTTTTAGAACGGATGTTTAAATTGTTATTGTTTGATTTTGTTTACTTTTTTAAATAATTTGATTTTTTTGACGAAAACATGCTTTTAAAAAAAAAGAGAAAAAAGGAGAAAGTTCAAACTTTTGGAATATATTTTTTTACCTCACTGCAATCAAGAAGATACAAAATTGAAAGAAGTTTGTTGCAAGTGGAAAAAATTAATTTTTTTTAATGAAACACTCTATTTTTATGTATCTTTAAGCTTTAAAAACATCAACAGTAGTTAAGTGTTTCTTAACTTAAGTCTTAATTCTTAAACTTTAAAAAAATTAATAACTCTTGTTTCAGTAGTGAAAAAGTAAAATTTTCAGCTATAATAATAGCTATAATATTACAATTAGGTATATTTATGGTGAAGAAACTCCATCAAACTATTGCCTTGATGACGTTATTATGGTTATGGTATGGTACACTATGGTAACAACAATGTTCATAAAAATAATGTTCATTGTTGCTGAAATTAACTTTTAAAGTTAAATATCTTTTTAGTTATTAGCTTTAGAGGCATTTGAAACTTTATGTGTTTAGATAGACAACTTAATAATCTTTGAAAAGCAAAAACCAAAAGTAAGGTGTTCATTTAACATTTTCAAGTTATTTAACTTTTAACTTATTTTTTACTTTTTGAATTGCAATTCACTAAACAATTGGTACAGCTTTTAAGTTTGAACTTTCCACTTTAAAGTGGTGAAAGCTCGACTTTTATAAAATTCTTAATTTTTGCGATATATTTTTTAGTATGTTTCCGTTAAAAAAACAATTATTATAAAGCTACATCCAAAAATGCAATAAAATTAGGGTGTTCTATTATAAAAAAAAACATAAATTTCTTCTGTAGCTCATTTCGGAAACACCCTGTATATTTGGAAATAATTTTAGGTTATACAGGTAGTTATAGTATCTACGGCTTTTGTAAAAAAAAAAATTTTTCAATTATTTAAAGGTCAATAATTGACTTTTTCAACTCGCTGGGACAGCCGGTATGTCAGGTTTCGTAAACTTGTGAATATTATTGCGTATATCATTGCGGGGTTTTCTTATATCATACGAGTTAATGTATGTATAATGTATGTATAGTGTAGGAAATTTATATGCTGCGTTTAAGAAATGTATAGTTTGTAGCGTGTTGGATAGATTGATATTATAATATAACAGAATATATTTTATAATGACTGTCACAATTAACAATCAAAACTGTTCTGTAATGTTTATTATACGTATGTCTGTTGAAGCTGTGATAATTGCTACATAACACATCATTGATTTGATGCGAGGAAAACATTTTGTTTGTATGTTTTATTTATTAAAATAAAAATATATCGCTCTCGTCTAGTCTTTATTCCTATTGACCCAATTAGTCGAAAACGTTTTCTCTCCACTCAGTGAACATTGCTCGTTAGATGTGAAGTTTGAATAACTATGCTGACGATGCAACGAGAACAGAACGCCTTTTATACCCTCCTCTATGAAGTCATAAAAAAAGTATGGTAGGTGAATTTTCCTGTGTGTGTGATTTTTGCTCTTACTGTGTTTTTTTACTACGAGAAAGTTTTATACAGTTGTAAAAAAACAACAAGACTTTTAATTGGAAGAACTTAATAATTTTATTTATTATTATATTATTTTTATTATAATTTTATTTATTTTTAGGTTGGCAGGAAGCAAATTTGCGACCGTGTTTTTGCCAATTTCAGAAATTTCAGGAGGCGTTCATGCAAGATTACCTTCATTATCATTCATACTCGTGTTTTTTGGCAGAATTTGAATAAAGCAAAAATTTGAAATCAATTTTTCACTTTTAAAATTGAGACATTACCAACCGTCACAAAAATCCCTAAGTCGATTAAAATCAATTTTTCTTTAAAATCGGCAGAAAGGGGGCGAATTACAAAAAATAGTATAAAAAACTCGTTTCATAAGACCTTGAAGCACAATTTTTATTTGGTCACCAAAACGTTTTCGCAGCAAAATGAACAGCCATTTAACCTTCACAGCTATCCACAGAAGCGCTTTGGTAAGGTTTCTGTGACGTTGTACTGACCGATTTGGCGCACCATTTTTTGGCATTTACAACTTTAAAACAGTCATCAATATTTGCTGAAATACAGCCGTTTGGCTGTGAGAATTGCAAAGTAGCAGCTTTTAAGCTTTTAAGGCTTGCAAGCTAAAATGTAGGAAAAAAAAGCTAAGTAGCCATAAAAACATCTTTTCAACCTAATTTTTGTCTAAAATCGGCAAAAAGGGGGCAAAGGGGGCAAATTACAAAAAGTAGTATAAAAAACTCGTTTCATAAGACCTTGAAGCAATTATTCCTTCTAAAAACCCGTGGCTAACGCCACTCGTTGTTGAAACTGAATTCGTGCTTCAGGAGTTGTCTTATTAAACTTGTTTTTTAATATACTATTAGCACACTTTTCTTAACAAAGACAAGTTCTGACAAAGATAAATTGTATCATGTGTCCAATTTGTATTTACCTTAAAATTTTGATAAAAAATGGGTGTATTTACTAATTATTACTAAACTGAGAACTAAGAAGAACCAACAAAACCCAATCTCTTTTTTTTATTGAATACTTTTTACTTTAATTACAGTTGATGGAAAGGTAAAAAGCTGAACTAGGAAATCATTCGAGAATTTTTTCTTCCTATAAAGGTCGGAAATACGCGACACGTCCCTTCAAAATTTTATTTTTTATATTGACTCTCACTTAAATTTCTTTACCGAAAATCTTAGCTTAGTATCGATAAACATGAAGAAACGTTCCATCAAGAAACATTACATACAGATGAGAGAGACGATATAACGGGAAATAGTCAGAAGATCGACAAAAGCAACGAGAGCACATTTTTGTTGGTTAAACTTTAATGGAAAATACAGGATGTAAGCGAAATAAGTACATTAATTTTAACCAGTGGCAGAACTCATCAAGACAAACAATTTTTCTATATATCATTTTTTCAAAATCGCATTTTTTAAAATCTTTTTTTTTCCCTACAAATTGACGAGCCTTTTATGAAATGCTCCAACAAAGAAATGTAATAATAAATAATAGTTGCAACCAACGGTAACCATTTCATACGGTAATCTTGTCGACTAAGTAACTTTGCTTCCAGTGGCGTGTAAGAAAATTGTGTAAGATTTTAAAATAATTTTAACTCAAAAACTAAAACGTTTTGAAAAAAAAGTTATTAGGAAAAATTGTTGGTCTTGACGAGTTCTATTACCAGTTAAAATTAATGTACTTATTTCATTTACAGCCTGTATAATAAGGAAAAAACTACAAAGAAAAATGCTATTAATATGTAATTAGTTAAGTTTTTTAATGATTTTTAGAGTTTTGTAACAAATTATAACATTTGTTGTAATAAATTATTGTCGGAATCATCAAATATACACAGTTATAGTTTTAAGTAAAATCAACGATTTATTTAAAAAATCGATTACAAAAAATGTTTATGTGATACATAATTTTTGTTATTATTAGGTTGGAAAGAAAGTTTTGCCTGTTTTATGTTCAGAGGATCCAAAAGACCTTTAAAATAGATTATAATAAGACAAGTTATACAGGATGTAAGCGAAATAAGTACATTAACTTTAACAAGTGGTAGAATTCATCAAGACAAACACTTTTTCTATGTACCATTTTTTCAAAATCGCATTTTTTTAAATCATTTTTTCCCCCCTACAAATTGACGAGCCTTTTATGAAATGCTTCAACAAAGAAAAGTAACAATAAATAATAGCCGCAACCAAGGTAACCGTTTCAAACGGTAATCTTGTCGACTAGGTAACTTTGCTTCCGGTGGTGTGTAAGAAAATTGTGTAAGATTTTAAAATAATCTTAACTCAAAAACTAAAACGTTTTGAAAAAAAAGTTATTAGGAAAAATTGTTTGCCTTGACGAGTTCTATTCCCAGCTAAAATTAATGTACTTATTTCATTTACAGCCTGTATATCCTTCGAAAGCTTATTTTATGGCCTTTAATCTAACGTAGAACACATGATTATTATTTCTGTTAATGTGAGAACTCGAGGTACTAAGTGCAGTTTAGTCAAAAATCATGAAAAAACCTACAAATCTCATTTTTCACAAGTTCGTACCGAAGCACTATGCAAATGAAGCAAGTCGTAAGTTATGTGCCACAGAAAGTATTTTGAAGATAGCCATTATAAGATTTCACATAAAAGAAGCACTTTTTTGTTTATTTTTTGATGCCATTCGGAATTGTGCATTGAGAGCTGCTTCCACGAGGTTAAACCGTAACATCAGATGTCTTAGGTGTCCAAATCGACCGCATACAAAAAAATCTAATAGCACAAGGAGTCAAGACAGCTCATGTTTTCTTCCACCAGGAGCACGAAAAACCACGAAATTTCCATCAGCCTCGAGCAAATCTGAACGTGTTGGACTAGGAACTTTTTGAGTTGTCCAGCTTATAGCCCTTATATTGCACTAACAGACCACCTCTTGTTCAGTTTGCTCGGACACTTCACACATGGACGCTACTTTTAAAAGTACGACCATCTCCAGCAGACCCTTGCTGCTTTCTTCACACAAAAATCGACAGCGTTTTATAATTGGGGAATTTTATTGTTGTATCCTCGTTGAAAAAGGATGTTCGAAAGTAATGGCAAATAAACAAATAAGATTATATTGTAAATGTAACTTTTATTGTGATTTCTAATAAAAATAAAAAAACCGGCAGAACGTTATTTCCAACCTAATATATTTCGTTTTAGAAGCAATAAATTTATAATAATCACGCATAATAATAAAAAGGAGAAAAAAAAAGTTATTTTTAGGAGAGTGTAATTTATTTGCAAAAAAATGCTCGTGATTTACAGTCATCATCACTGTCTTCTGAAAAATTCTTCAACTACAATGTTGTATACAGTGTTACTCACATAAAGAGTCCGCGCCTGAGCAGGTAAGAATGCAACCCAAAACACTTTACAAAACATAACATACTTTCTGATTTTATATTGCAAGAAGCCTTCTAATAAGGAAAGGTATTTAAAAAGTAAAAAAGTCTGTTTTCATTAAATACTAGCAGTTTCCCACGGCTTCGCACGCATGTCCACAACCATTTTGAAACATAGAAAAACAATGCAAAACTTAGTATAACAAAAAGTAGAAATACATAATTTTATTGTAAACTTAAAATCAGGGTTCCGGTACGGTTCCGGTTCCAGATGAGTAAAAAATTTTAAGTTCCGTTACGGTTCCGGTTCGAGATGAGCAAGAAAATTTTGATGCCCTTCCGATAGTAAAAAAAATTAAAACATAATAAGGGGTCCGGGGTCGAGTGTGACACATCATTTTGAAGCTGCTTTCATTGTCTATGCAACCATGTACTTTTTCAATTTTGAACGATTTATTGTCGAGAATCACAAAATAATTTTATGATCATTGATATTTTAAAAATTGTTAATCTGGAACCCTCTCGTCCAAATTTTGAACGTTTTTTAGTAAAAATTCACTCATAAATGTTATCTGCGCTAATGTTTCTCCTTTTTAAAGTAGCAAAGCCACCTCTTCAAAAAATTTTAATAGTAAGAGAGGTCGAATGGAAAATCCGAGGGAAAAACATTTTGAAGCTGGTTGTATTGTCTACGCAACTACGTTTTTTTGTTTTCAGTTTTAACCGATTGCTTTTAGAATACATTGCCTAGATTACTGTAAAATAAAATAAAAGTTGTTATAAAAAAACAATTTAACTTACAGGTGCATTAGGTACATTAAAGGTACACTAAAGCTGTTTTTCGACTCACAAGTGAGTAAATCTGACAGCTTTATCTCTCTTGTGAGAGAAATTTGATTTTTCTCACCAAAAACAATGGTATTATGTAATGTACAATTGTATGAGATAAAATAAGATAAGATAAGATAAGATAAAATGTCGTATATCACACGTGATCGAAATGCCATTATAAAGCTCGTGAGATTATAATGATGCACTTCTATCTATATGATATACTATTAATTTAACAAATGTATTGCTCAAAATGTCCATCCCCAACTTCCATACAATGGTACGATCGATTTTCAAAACTTTGTCTAACATTTTGCAACATTTCTGGCGTTATCAAACGGCTTTCTGATAATTGAATTCCTTGTTCTGTACTATGAACCATTTTAAGAATTTAATGACAATAATTTACGGAATCAAGCAGATACTGTGTAAAAGACTCGACAAAAATGATGATTTTACCACCTCCAGCCTCAATTTCTTGTTACTTCAACACGTAAAAACAGTAGTCCAAATAAGATATCATTTTTTATAGTCTACCCATACTCAAAAACTTCTTCAAAATTTAGACAAAAGTTTTTTCTGATCAACATTTTGGAACATTTCACTGAGACATAAACAATTCAAAATTCTTAACAACAAATAATTCAAAATTGAAAAAAAATACATGGTTGCATAAATAATAAAAGCAGTTTCAAAATGATGTCACTCGACCCCTCTTGCTATTTAAATTTTTTGAAGGGGATGCAGAAATAATTTTCAAACTAAGATAAAATTTAGTCCCTCTTTAAACTAAAATTGACCTGTTTTAGCATTTTCTCCAATCTTGAACGAAACCGAAGATTTTAGGGGGTGCAAGTTTTAGTTGGAACACCCTGTAGGTATAGATTTAAAAATCTAACATGAAAATTGAACTACATACCTACGAGTAAATGTTTAAAGCATACAACTTCATTTCAAAAAGTTAACTTTGAAATATTGAGTGGTCAAGTGTGATGATCTAGAAGTTTTCTGGAGGAAAACTTTACCAAGCTATTAGCTCAATCCGTTAAAAGGAAACATAATCGCAGCTCAACACGTACTTAATCAGCCAAAGTTTGTCCTATGTTAACAAACTTGTACAGCACTCACATGTTTATTATTGGGTTAAAATTAAATTCGTTCCATAATCTATTATCAACCATTCACGATATTTAACCAAAATTTATTTTATATTTTTTTAATCAAATTATGAAGTTCTAACAAGTTTTTCATAATTAAATGCGTAAATGAATTAATAGCAAATACACGTAGTGCTTTTTAAAGTAAAAACAGAAAAGGATTTTTGTCAGCAATTTATTGGTGAGCAATCAAGCAAATGTTTGTTGTTATAAAATACGACTACTCGCAGGCCCGTGCTGTACAGTTGTTCACGTTGTGGGATTCACAAAGGGCGGCATTTTTAAGCCGTTTAAAAAAAATATTTTTTTTAATTTCGTGTTGGTACTTAAACATTTTACATTATGTTCTGCTAGGTGTCAGAAAGAAGAACTGCTAGATAAAACATTTAAAACCTTAAAAATTTAACTAAAATCACACTGTACTTCTTTTGATAAATACAGTATTGCACTTTTTAACAGTCAACAATTTATTGTCAGTTTTTCGAAATTTATAAGTTGCTCTGAGAATTCTTTAACTTTATCTGTACCGTTTGCTTCTAGTTGCAAGACATGTTGTCAAATATAGCTTTTATTTCAATAGAAAATTAAACAATTGATTTATTAGAATTAAGTGATATATTATTAATTGTTTTGCAAATTTAAAAGCAAGGCGAGTTAATTTTTAATTATTTTTTTATACTGAATTGTCATTTTTTGTTTCTTATTTGTTTAATTTGTTATACATTTTTTTGGATTTTTTTATTCTTCGACAATGTCAAACAAATGTTTAGCACTTCTCAATACAAAAGGTCAGATGATTTTTAACAGATTTTAAAGCAACTTTAAGGGCCGGTTTATAAAAAGCTCTGTTAAAATTTAGGCAGTGTCCCCGCTGCCGGCAACGGTGCCCATACCAGCTGCCGGCAACGGTATCCGGAAAAGCTGCCGGCAGACAATTTTTAGAATTTGATATTTAATATTTAATATTTTTCTAGACGAAAGCTGTATTTTCTTAGCTTAGGATGTTTTTTTTTTTGACGACTGAAACTGTAAAATACTTCATCTCAGAAAATAGGTTATTCTTATTGCTAGTTTCACTATGTAATACACCTAAACATTTTATGATGCAAGTTTATTATTTTTGCTTGTTCTTATCATTTTTTTAAGCTACCCTGTGTGTACCTACGTAAATTTTCGGGCATACAAAAAATCGTTTATCATTAAAAACATAATTTTGTTTTTAAAAAAGAACGTTTCAAGCAGCATGACGGTATTGGGTTAAAATATTTAGATCATAAAGTCGTTTCAAGTTTTTTACCAGGGATTCTTTTAATAACAGATTTTGTTTTATAAAAGCTTTTTTTTGTCCAACATCATCTGCAGTGTAAATGTTTTTTTTCTGAATTATGTGTTTCCTCCACAATTTTGATTGAATCTTTTATTTAAAGAAAGTGTAACACTTCTAAAAGTGTCTAGGCTTTTTGTCATCAAAAAAATTTCGCAAATCGCTCTTTGTTAATAAACCATTTTGAGTCAAATTCGAAGAAAAAATTTTGTATTCAACTCGTTTTTAAAAATCCACTCGTGAAATATTTTATAATAGTTGTTGATTACTTAAAAAATAATTTTGAAAAATGTTTGATTTTTGTATTAGATTTAGAACTTATCACTTAAGTATAAATAGAAATTCGGTAGGTACCATCGGTGGACATAAAAAACTGGTACAAGCATGACAATTTTATAAGTCAAAAAAACACAAATTTATATCGGGTAACTTTGCCTTTTTGCAAATAAGGTTATAAAAATTGTGACATACTAATGAGATGTTAAAGTTCAGTTCTCTACATTTACAAAGATTGGATAAATAACACAGTTGATTTAGCATCTATTTAGGTTCAAAGATCTCCAACGACTATCGTTGAATTCCTGACAATTTTTGGCTTCAATGACAATTCAAAAGTTTGATACACAATGAGCAAATTTTGGATGTACAAGTTTTTTATGTCTACTGATGGTTCATGTACTAAAAAAAACTCATTTAAGTTTAGGGGCGGCAATTTCTAATTTTCACAAAGGCGGCCATCTACCTTAGCACGGGCCTGACTACTCGTATACATTAATATACACAAATTAAATTATGCGTAAAGGTTAAAAAGTAGAACACTCTGAAAGGAAAACATCTAGTTCCTTTGGAACTGACACCTCTCTTGGTTTTTACTAAATTAATAAACAAATTAGATTCTTTACCTAAGTACATCTACTACATCTACTTAGGTAAAGAACATAATTTGTTTATTAATAAAGTAAAAACCAAGAGAAGTGTCTAGTTCCAAAGTACTCGTACATTGTTTAATTTTTAAGAAAAGTATAATAGGTAGCGCTTCTGTTGAATTTTTTACGCAGAATCTTATAACACGCTAATAATTTTCAGTCTATTTTTTTATGTAGCAAGTCGTAATTAGTTCCAAAGTGTACATTCTCCTTTATTAAGATATTGTATACTTCGAAGCTGTGTAAATTTCTAAATTACAAATTACAACAAAATGTTCAATCTCCAAGGCATATTAAATACGAAGTAAAATAGAGTTTGCAAAGTGAGCCAAATTCGTTTAGTTGAGGTTTATCCGGGAATTACAACAAAAGTTGGTTTTAATAATTTAAAAAACGGCAAAGTTTAGTTGTAATATGATATTTGCAAGTTAGAATTTTTCCAAATAATTTTACTTTTACAATTCCTTATTTAGCGGAGTAAGAGATCCTCTTTTTGAAGATCTAATTAAAAAAATCCTTATAAATTCTTTATAAATTATCACAAGATTTTTGCTTAAAAGTAATTTTCTTAAAATATGTTAAATCAGCTACGATATTTAAATTTCCGTAAAACCTTCGGAAAGAGGAAGTGTGCCATAAACTTGGAGAAATACCTAAAATTATTAAAAACTCTATAAAATATGACACTCGCATTCCAAGCGACACCATCTGCGCTAAAATTATATTAAAA
Source organism: Tribolium freemani (assembly GCA_939628115.1). NCBI lineage: Eukaryota > Metazoa > Arthropoda > Insecta > Coleoptera > Tenebrionidae > Tribolium > Tribolium freemani. The sequence continues at coordinate 4,620,971 of OW626784.1, read as the reverse complement.
TAAAGTTTTGATCTGGGACACGTCTTTGTTTGAAATGTTGACGCCACTGCGAGCGAAATAAGTTCGGTTCCCGATTGAAACTCCCGAGAGTTTAGTGAAGAAAATTGTCGCTTTCGGCATACCTACCACATCAGCAAAAAGAGAATTTCGATCGTTGATCGAGTAACGAACGTTTAGAGCAAGTCTGAGAAGTTTGCAAGCCCCCAGCAAGAAAAACGATACCATAGCTAATTCACTTATAGAGGGGACTTGAGCGTGCTAAAAACTCGTAGGTTTGTGTAGAGCCATTTTCACGGTGGGAAGATTTCCTTTTCAGGCAAACTTGAGGACCCGCTTAGATCCGACTTATTTCACACATTATTTGATACACGTTTGATGTGGGGTTCCGGACCTTTTATTGTGTGAAAAGTGCACATTTACGAATGCTGGCACTACACTTACACTCACTTTTTAAGCAGATATATTTATAAATGATTCTTAAATGTATAGCGTGCTGCATTTTGGATGTCCGAATAGGAGATCTCCGAAACTAAGAGGTTTAGAAAAAAAACTAGTGGCACATTTTCGAGTCCGTTTTTTGAGAAAATAATTTTGGTCAAAACCGCATCCCGCTATCGACTTTTGTTTTTGACTTATAAACTAAAGTTGACATTTTAGCGAAATCTTAAAAAAATCATATCTTCCTTATTATAAAAGATACACATTTGAAACAAAGACATTATACAAACATGCACTTTTTTACGGAGAATTTAATAATGTTATCAGTGATTTTTTTTAACTACTCGTTTAGCTGTAATAACATAATGTTATATTTTCTTAAATAGGAATTATAGTTGGCTGTGACATTTTCGAAAAGCTTATTTTTTTCTGAACTGAAAACAATATAAATACAGTTTGATATTTTCATATACGTTTGATAAAAAATATATTTAAAATACGTGAAGGTAGTTGCCGTGGAAAAATTATTTTACATAAAAGGTGTGAATAATCTAGAAATTGTGTGAACGATTATTAAAGTAAAAAAACGTGAAATTACAAAAATAAGCTATGTTAAAGTTATTTTCAAATTGAACAAATATAGAGTGAGTCATTGATATGGGCGTACTTGATTGCACCTACACCGTCAGTGATATCGAAATGAGTCAAAGGACACTGCAAACGGGAGGCCAAAGTGCATTTTTTAAAATTATTTTGCTCTATACTTCTACAGGGTGTCCGTTTTTCGAGCTCCACCATGGGGATCTCAGTTATTATAAGAGATACGAGGTCGGGTAAATTAGGGCAAAGTTGAGCATTTTTATGCTAAACAATTATCTGCAAGAAAATTTGATGTGTCATTTTTAGTTTTTGAATTATTGGAAAAAAACGAAAATTTTGAATTTTCGTTTTTATTTTTTCAAGCAAAAACCAAAAGAACTAGACGTTTTTAACTAGGACATTCTTCAGCCACTTTTTTACAACGAATCTAAATCTGTCATCATATTTTCCAAGGCGTTCTTGATGTCAGAGTTACAACACTCAACTTTGGTTTTTCTTATGGAAGTCATATTTGCTTTTTGTATTTTTAAAAAGTGTTTTTATTCCTGATTACAACGATGTATCACATGATATGATCGAATCTTACATGCGGATTAAAATTAAGAAAAAAGCGTTTTTGCAAAGAGTGCTTTGGAAACGTCAACAATTGTTTTTAAAGAAACTAGATTTTTAGAGGTCTAATTGAATTTGGATCTGGAAGGTTTACATTTCCGTCAAGCTTATTAAACGACATGATAAGCTAAAATGTTATTCTTCACAAAACAAAACAAAACAAAGTTATAAAAATTCTGCTCGCATATTTAATAGAACTGTCAAAATTTAGTTTGTTAATCAACATTTTTGACGTTTTTTCCAAAGCACTCTTTGCAAAAACGATTTTTTCTTCATTTTAATCCGCATGTAAGATTCGATCATATCATGTGATACATCGTTGTAATCAGGAACAAAAAGACTTTTCAAAAGTATAAGTATTAAATATGGCGTCCATAAGAAAAACCAAAGTTGCGTGTTGTAACTCTGACATCAAGAACGCCATGGAAAAGGCAATGACAGATTTAGATTTCTTGTAAAAAAGTGTCTTAAGAATGTCGTACTTAAAAACGTCCAGTTCTTATGGTTTTCGCTTAAAAAAATAAAAACAAAAATTACAAAATTTTGATTTTTCTCAATAATTCAAAAACTAAAAATGACACATTAAATTTTCTTTCAGATAATTGTTCAGCATAAAATGCGCAACTTTGCCCTAATTTAACCGACCTCGTATCTCTTATAATAACTGAGATCTCTATGGTGGAGCTCGAAAAACGGACACCCTGCTATACAGGCTGTTTCATTTTTACAGTGCAGCCTATAACATAGTTTTTTTTTAATGGCATCTTCTGTATATTTATACATATTTAAATTTGCATTTTCTTAGGCTTTACAAATCTATTTCGTTTTTGTAATTTGCTTTAACCGTTCAGAAGTTATTTAATTTTTTCTACAATTTAGTGCGTTTGCAGGCACATTATTAAAAAATCGCAGTGCCCGTAGTTTTTGAGATATCAAGTTGGGACTTTACCAGTGTGTAAAACTACTGTCTGAGGTGTCTTTCGGTGCAAAATCGTCTATTTTCATTGTATTGTCTCCTTGCTGTGACACATTCATTTTAGGACAATTTGAAGGACCATAACTTGTTTTTTTTAAATAGCACCCCCTGTATTTTATTACTAGATCCTATTCAGTGTCTCATTTTACATCTTTTCTACCTCTTAAGTTTTTTCCTAAAAGTTGATAGTTTGGGAGATAATTCGGCTTTTCTGAAAAATGCACACAAAATATCTATCGCTATTGATTTGTTTATTTTTTTATTTTCTTATTTCTCCCTTGTAAATTTCTTTCATATTTATTTAATAATTTCTTGTCGAAGTTTATATCTCGATGAGATTTGTAGATTTGCATTTTACGCGAAAAAAATATTTTCACAAGAAAATCAAAACGTGACATACTATAAATGCCATTTTGACATTATTATGTAAGAATGTATTGTTTTTCATAGCACGCTTCATTAGTATCCAAGAGATTTTGTGTGTATTTTTCAGAAAAACCGATTTATCTCCCAAACTATCAACTTTTAGGAGAAAACTTAAGAGATAAAAAAGATGTAAAATGAAACACTGAATAGGACCTAATAATAAAATACAGGGGGTGCTATTTAAAAAACAAAAGTTACGGTCCTTCAAGGTTTCCTAAAATGAATTTGTCGTAGTAAGGAGATGCCAAAATGAAAATGGAGGATCTTATGACCAAAAGATACCTCAAACAGTTGTTTACATATGGACAAAGTCCCAACTTGATATCCCGAAAACCAAGGGTACTACGATTTTTTATAATTTTTATAATAAAGAAGACATGATTTTTTTAAGATTTTGCTAAAATTTCAACAAGTCGAAAACAAAAAACGATAGCGAAATGCGTTTTGACCAAAATTATTTTCTCCAAAAACGGACTCGACAATGTGCCACTCCTTTTTTTATAAACCTCTTAGTTTCGGAGATCCCTTATTCGGACATCCACAATGTACCACCCTGTACACACTATTTCTAAGCTTCGTAAAGTTGGTCACACAAAACAAAATTTTCATAGTTACGAATTAGTTATTTATGTAATCAATTATAAAAAGATAGGTTTTGTTTAACTAGCATAATGTTTGCCAAAACGAGTGAGCGCAGCAGATTTTTTTACTGTTTATTAGGGCCGGTTGCTCAGTTCAAGCTTAAGCTTTTGCTTACGTAAACTCGGCTTAATTTGAAACTAAGCTTAAACCGCAGTTGTATTGCTCAGTGGAGAGTTTAGCTAAGGTTGGTAGTACTGTACGCTTGCGCACTTCAAGTATGAAGTTGCTTGGCGAGATTTTGTTTTGACAGTTCTGATTTTGAAAAGTTATGTTAAGATGGAATAATTTATCATTATTTTGGTACATTGTAGGAATATTATCGTTATAATAAGAATCTTATGTTTAAAAATGTATCCCAATATAATTATTAATTACTAAAATGGTTTTTTTTTATATCATGGAGCTATTTGTTTATCACAAGCTTAAGTCAAACTGAACCTAAATTTATTAAAAAAAGTTGTTTCTGTGCATCATCAGCAAATTCACTGTCGAATCCGGTAATCAATTGGTTCTTTATCACTAATTACCATTAAAAGCAATTTTTTTACACATTTGTGAAAGTAAGTAGTATATGGGCTAGATGGCCCTCCACCAGTCTGTTTTTTATAACATTGTTGGTATGCATATTTTATGAATTTTTAATTGTCCCATATTTTTCGTAATGTAGCAGCTACTCTACTGTTGCATTAAATCTTAGTGCAATTTGGGCCATGATTTATTTTTTTCATCGAACAAGAGCAAGTAAGTTTTTTACACTCTAGTGTTAGTTGAATAAAATTAACCAGTTTTATTTTTCTTGCGCGTAAAATTGCTACTTCGGTTTCTTTTATTCATCTGTTAAAGATTTCAATAAAATTATAAAGTTATACGGGGTGTCCGTTTTTCGAGCTCCACCCTGGGGATCTCGGTTATTATAAGAGATACGAGGTCGGTTAAAGTAGGGCAAAGTTGCGCATTTTTATGCTGAACAATTATCTGAAAGAAAATTTGATGTGTCATTTTTAGTTTTTGAATAATCGCAAAAAAACGGAAATTTGTAATTTTCGTTTTTATTTTTTCAAGCGAAAACCAAAAGAACTAGACGTTTTTAACTAGGGCTTTCTTCAGATACTTTTTTACAAGTAATCTAAATCTGTCATCGTATTTTCAAAGGTGTTCTTGAGGTCAGAGTTACAACACTCAACTTTTATTTTTCTTATGGACGCCATATTCGATTTTTATATTTTTGAAAAGTGTTTTTATTTCTGATTACAACGATGTATCACATGATATGATCGAATCTTACATACTGAACACAATGGAAAAAAAAGCATTTTTGCGAAGAGTGCTTTGGAAAAAACGTAAACAATTTTGTTTTTCAACAAACTAGATTTTGGAAGTCTAATTGAAATTGAATCTGGAAGGTTCGAATTTCCGCCAAGCTTACTTATTTAAAAACTAAACGACATGATAAGCTAGAAGTTTATTTTTTGCAAAACAAAACAAAACAAAGTTATAAAAATTCTGCTCGTATATTTAATAGAATAGTCAAAAGTGAGTTTGTTAAACAAAATTTTTGGCCTTTTTTTCCAAAGCACTCTTTGCAAAAACGCATTTTTGTTAGTTTTAATCGGTATGTAAAATTCGATCATATCATGTGATACATCCTTGTAATCAGGAACAAAAATACTTTTCAAAAATACAAGTATAAAATATGGCGTCCATAAGAAAAACCAAAGTTGCGTGTTGTAACTCTGACATCAAGAACGCCTTGGAAAATACGATGACAGATTTAGATTCCTTGCGAAAAAGTGCCTGAAGAATGTCCTAGTTAAAAACATCTAGTTCTTTTGGTTTTCGCTTGAAAAAATAAAAACGAAAATTACAAAATTTCGATATCTCTCAATAATTCCAAAACTAAAAATGGCACATCAAATATTCTTTCAGATAATTGTTTAGCATAAAAATGTGCAACTTTGCCCTAATTTAATCGACCTCGTATCTCTTACAATAACTGAGATCCCCATGGTGGAGCTCGAAAAACGGACACCTGTATATACAGGATGTAAGCGAAATAAGTACATTAATTTTAACCAGTGGTAGAACTCATCAAGACAAACACTTTTTCTATGTACCATTTTTTCAAAATTGGATTTTTGAAAATCATTTTTTCCCCCTACAAATTGATGAATCTTTCATGAAATGCTCCAACAAAGAAAAGTAATAATAAATTTTATTTAATTTTCATGAACGTGCTTAGAAACGGTAATCTTGGCGACTAGGTAACTTTGTTTCCAGTGGCGTGTAAGAAAATTGTGTAAGATTTTAAAATAATTTTAACTCAAAAACAAAAACGTTTTGAAAAAAAAGTTATTAGGAAAAATTGTTGGTCTTGGCGAGTTCTATTACCAGTTAAAATTAATGTACTTATTTCATTTACAGCCTGTATATTAATAACGTTAATATTAAAAATGTTTAGCGATAAGCCAATGCTTAAGAGGCCAACATCGACCGCTTAGTTAAACTAATGCTAAGCTTAGGCTTAGTCGATATTTCCTAATTGAGCAACACTCGATGCCGGTTTAAGCTTAGTTTAGAGTTAAATTCGATTTAAGTTCGAACTGAGCAACCGGGCTTTAGTGTTATGGAACAAATTCTAACATTTGTTGTAAGTTATTGTCGCAATCAGTAAATTTGCAGCTATGATTTTATGTAAAATCAACGACTTATATAAAAAATCTATTACAAATAAAGTTTCTCCTATACATAGTTTTTGTTATTATATTTAGACTCAGAAGCATTACAAGTACAGCAATAGGAAAATCGAAAATCACTCTCTAAAAGGGGGTCAAACACATGTTTTTTTACAAGATTTTTGAAAAATCAACCCCTAAAGGTTAAGTGGAGTGTTAATAAATTTCAATGAAAATCCGTCAAGTTATATAACCTTGAAAATTAGTATTTTGGCTTTCGGATAAGAATGAAGAAACGCGTGTTTCAGAAGTTTAAAAAAAAAAAACCCCCCAATAAGGGGATTAAATGGGGTAATAAAATTTATAAATATACAAATTCGTAACTTTTGGTGAAAAACTGAAGAAAAACGTATTTTTGGAAGTTCCACCTCCAAAGGGTCGCTAAAAAGTATGGATACAGTTAAATATTATAAAAACTATTCATTAAAACTTATTGAAACTTGGTATATATGCTTAAGAGTATATAAATTTCATCGTTTCAGATGTTTAGCAAATTTCTATCTCCATTAATAAAAATTAATAAAAAACGCGCTTTAGGTTTGTTAAAAATTTCACCGCCAAGAGGGTTAAACGTAGAAATCCTTCATTTTTGAAGTTATATTCATGAGAATTGGTATTTGGACCTTCGGTTAAAAATAAAGAAAATGTGTTTCAGGATTTTTGCAAATTACACCCACAAGGGGGTTAAACAGGGAATGAGTGTGTTTGCAATTATAAAAACAAGCAAAAGTAACTTGGGTTCGTATTGTATTATAGTTTTATGTGTTCCTTTACTTTTTTTTACTTTCTCCTTAACAACAGTATAACAAACAGTCTGATTTCATTTATTATAGAATTTGTTAGTGTGGTAAATAGTTTGTATCTACACCATAAAATGCAATATGGTGATTTTTTCAACATGTATCTGTTTAATGTTCACTTGTTTTGACAAACATTATGCTCGTTAAACTTGTTAAATCAAATCGTTCTTTTCATATCTAATTAGGTATGTAAATAGCTGTTGTAGTTAAATCGCATTTTAAAATTTAAGAACGAATTTGGAAAAAACAAGTTGAAAGGTAACCAGTTTTCACCAATATTCGAGTAATGAAATTAAAAATACAAAATCAACTTCCTGAGAAAATAGTATATTACGCATCGTAAACTGTAAGTGCAACTTTTTTGGTCGAGAATGCAATATTGGGAAACCGAGGGTACCGAGGTTTCCAAAGCGTTCGAGACCAAAAGAAGAACTTACAGTTTGAGGTTAGTAAGCTATTTTTAGCAATACCTGCACAAATAAGAAAAAGTAAAACATTTTCTGAATGAATTTTTATGAAAAATCAATATATGTCAGATTGTTGTCAAATTAAAAATGTGTGTGACGTTCGTTTCGTGTTAGGGATACAAAACAAAAAAAACATCACTTTAAATCAACATTTGTTGCAAAATCAACGCTTCAATACTGTTCTGAAGGTATTTCAAGTGAAAATAGAAAAATGGATGATATTGAAGAGGCTGCAAGTTTTGCTTGTGCATCATTTTTCATGGAACACGAATGGCATACGTTGGTATGTAATATTTACTTACAGACCACGGGCTGTAAGTAAAATATTATTGCACAGTAACCATGGACATTTGCACCTGACTAAAAAGTGCCGCTTACTATGAAAGATATATTTGTCAGTGAATGATGACTTACAGAACAGGTATTGCTAAAAAATATTTTTACACCTACCTTTTATCATTATTCGACACTAATCCTGATAAGAGCAAAATTAACCCTCAAGTGGTACGGTTGGGTCAAAACTGACCCAATGAGCTTTCTTTCTAACATTAGTAGTCCCTGACGAAGTCAGACTGCGTCGTATCTGTACTGTAACTTGTTTACAATGCAGAGACTGATGTTACGGTAAAAAAAGACACTAGAATTTTTAAGAAAAATTTTTTTTCAATTGATTTTTTTAGTAAGACTGTTCCAGTGTGCAAATATTAATCGAAATTCAATTTTATATTGTTGTCAATTATTTATTTTCAATTTTGATGTACTACAACGCATAAAAAAAGATATTTTCTTATTTTGTTTCTCATTTAATTATTGTTATTGCAATAAAGTTTATTTTCATGTAACTACGCTACAATTCTTCTAAGTTAAAAGATAGCAACGGTTAATTTTTTTCTATTATAAAAATTTTGCTAAAAACTAACATGTTAAAATACGGGTCACCATTGACCCACCACACCTTAAGAAGGCGCCTAATTAACCATACCAGCTGAGGGTTAATAATGATAAATATTAAAAAAAAACAAGTAGGTACCAGCCCCATATATTGACTAATACTTATAATATTTAATTATTATCTTTTTTTATTTTTAATCTTAATTAATTTCAAAATTAATAATAATTTTTAGTAACGTTTCAGTTTATTTTAATTTATACAGACTGAACCGAAGAGGACGCACAAAATTCAAAACTTTTTTATGTTATATCAATACAATACCTAACAACATTTATAACGTTAAAATTTATAGAATAGAGTATGTTTTCAAAATCTACGAGTATTTTTTATAAGTTTACGATCTAGAAACACAGTCACATAATTTTTTTAATTAAAAGCTTTTATTTAGCTCACAATGTTATCTGTCTGTCGGTTATTTTTTCGGAGCCAAATTTGAAAGGGTTCCCGTTGTCCCACTGAATTGAAATTTTGAATACTTACTTAATTTGCGTGACAATGCAATCCTATGTAGTTAAATACCCCCTAAAGGGGTTAAATGGGGTTTTGAAGTTTTAGGTTATGTTATAAAGGAGTTCTCGATTTGTAAATTTGAGAGGGTTCCTGTAGTCGCAATGAAATGAAATTTAACATGCTTACGTAATCTGCGTGACGATGCAATTCTATATAGTTAATTACCCCCTAAAGGTGTTAAATGGGCTTTTAAAATTTTAGGTTATGTTTACAAAGGGGTTCTCGATTTATACATACGGTAACTTATACCGACATAGACGGTATGTTGGTCATTTGGACGTCACGGTAGATGTACAGTGTAATAACAATAAATCTATGCAATAATAAAGACTTAAAAGCAAAAAATAAAAATATATAAAAAAATGTTTTTTAAAAACAGCTTTTATTTAAAAGATGCACTAAAAAGTAAAAAATAATGTATTTCAATCACAGGTTAAAATTCTAAAATTTATAAAATCTTTGGGAGTTATAAAACTACGACATTATAGAATTACTTTGTTCAGTTGACAACTCCCAAAGCTTTTATAAATTTTAGAATTTTAACCTGTGATTCAAATACATTATTTTTTACTTTTTAGTGCATCTTTTAAATAAAAGCTTTTTTTAAGAAACATTTTTTTATATATTTTTATTTTATATTTCATCTTCCTTGTGGTGCTTATTTCAATTACATTTATCTTGCGTGAGTTTTCGTCCGACTCTAGGGTTTGCTTGATCTTTGAAATAAATTACCTCTTTTCTCTCAGGAGTGGAGCTATGTCTGTCAGAATGTTGGATTCAGATTTTAAATTAGGCATTACCTCTATCTTCTTTCTATTTATTTCGCTCCACTTAAATAAATTCCTTTCGTCTTCACAATTTAAAGAGAACAACTTTATTGTTTGGTATCATACATACATACAAGGATCACTTTCGTTTATCGTTTTATAATCTTTTAAAATCTCGATAATTTTCTTATTGTTTGCATATCTCACGCTTCGTACATAAAAGTTCCATCGCTTGGGGCGTCCGTATGCGAATGCTGAATAGCTTGTTTGGACGTTTGTTTTGTGGTGAAGCAGAGCCTAATCCACCTAATCCCATCTGTAGTACAATAGTGGACCAAAAATCCGGCACTGATACTGTATTCGGGTTTTATCCTCGAGACATTCTGCATCGATTTTACCCGGACCTTTATCTAGAGGTATCAAATATTGGATATATGAAAGTCTTTGCTTAAGGAAAAGCTTTCACGAGATTGTTTTGTAATAAAAGAGCACTTTTGCAAAATCATTATTAGAAAGAACTATTACAGTACAAAGAAACGTCTTCACCTAAATGAGCATTCTCTGGTTGTAAATCACACAAAGAAAATTTACGAAACTGAAAGATTTAGATACAACTGGTCTAAACACTTTATTTTAGTTTCGAATGTTGAATCTTGCATTAAGGCGTTGATCTAATTTATTAAGAGAAAAACCAGTTAAATTAAATTTTCCAATAGTGGAATTATCTGAAGCGGCTCAGGGTTGCTTGCTACTATCAAATTCTATCCCAATCCACTCCGAAAAATATTAAGGCTTTGGAACCGGAAGGTTGGTTTCCTTCTTAAGATAAAGCCAGTCATTTTAAGAACGAGTGGATTTTCAAGATAAAAATATTTAGCGTAGTTTACTTTTGTAGAGATCTCATCCCGATATTGAATTCACAACGAGAATTTAGCTAAGTTACCGAAAATAACATCCACTAAAAAAATCGTTTTAATTGAAACAGCTTTGAGATTCCCCAGCATTAAGAAATAATGATTAATGAATTAAAGGTAAGAATTATATTACTGATAATATTGAGTTGGTAAGGTAGAGAAAATTAAGGAAAATATTCAGGTGTAAAGATTTACGTATAGATTACGATAATAATAATTAATAAGTCAAGTTATACCTATTCATAGGGATAACATCAAATTGAAAATTAAAAAAAAGGATAAACTGTATGAATGTTTTATTAAATATTTTGTTTGAGAATTTGTCAATCGGCATTGAAGCGGGCATAAGCATGCAGTGTTGTCAGTTCAAAAAATAATAATCATCAAATTTGAGATGAGATAGTTGTATCTATTTTTACCAAGATACCAAATTTGATTTAAGTGTTTTCAGTAATGTGGAAGATTTATAGTTTTCTCTTATTAAACGAAGGATAAAGTATTTATGAGTTATTCAGTTTTAAGTATTAATTAAAATTTACAAAAAAAAAATGAGTTTCACCCGAAAACATGCTAAAGGCTTGCAAAAGTAAAAATTAACACTAATGTGATTATTTAGCGACGATTTGTAGTACCTAATATCTTTCGGAAAAAGTAAGTTTTTCCTTAAAAACTTGCATACATATCCGAAAATTGTCAAATGAACACATGAATTGGGCTAGTCTATTCTCATTAATAAAACTAAAATACAGAGTGTTCCGTTTTTATTGTTACAAACTTAAACAGGTGATAGAACATTTAATTTTAAGACAAAAGTTTTTAGTGAGTTTTTCTCAGTATTTCAGAAACCATTGCAGATAAAATTACAAAATTTGGTACAGGATCAAATGTAGAAATTTTTAATCAGGGGCGTCCCAAACTGGGGTGTGTAGGGTAAAAACTACCCTAACTAAATTGGCTTTAGTTTTTTGATACTTTCAGTAACAAAATCATAAATTCTAAAGTTTTTTACTCAGAAATGGTCTTTTGTTTTGTTTCGATACAACTCACCGTTTGTGAGTAAAAGCGATTTAAAATTTATGTTACAGATCATAAACAGCATGAAAATCAGGTAGGATGACCAGAAACAAATTGAAATCTGGGTCTTCTGGGGTTAGACCGCATCAATTTGTAACAAAATATCGACGTTTTGTTCGTTCTTGTACAGTTGCATGCAATAAAATCGGAAAATTGAATTTTCTTTAGATTGAAACAGATCTTGATTGTCAATTTGACAGCTGTCACTTTCAAACAATTATTGCTCTATGGCACAGTAAAATGCACTAGATTAGACTGGAATAGTTTAATAATAATGTTACCTTAGGACACTGAAAATTACCGGTTCAGGTAATTTGTTGACTTTGTCAAGTTTTGATTAATTGTCAGTTTCAACTTAACCTTTTAGAAAAAAAGCCATGTTCAAACTAAGGGAAAATATAAAAATCTGACATTTTTATGCTATGACATTTTCCGTTTTTATTGCATCCAACTGTAAGGGGCACCTACAGGACAGGTTCTGGGCGCGAAACCCTCTGTTCATCCTTGATTTTCATGCTGTTTATGGTCTGTAATATAACAGTTTAAATTAATTTTACTCAAAAACGGTGAGTTGTATCGAAGCAACACAAGAGACCATTTTTGTATAAAAAACTATGGAATTTATGATTTTGTTGCTTAAAGTGTCAAAAAACTATAGCCAAAATAATTAGGGTAGTTTTTACCCCATACCTCCCTAGTTTGGGACGCCACTGATTAAAAATTTCTACATTTGATCCTCGAATTTGCTTAGACGTATAGAGATTATTGACTGTACCAAATTTTGTAATTTTATCCGTAATGGTTTCTGAAATATTGAGAAAAACTCACTATTAGAAGCACCCCTTTCAGGGAGTGTAGCTCCCTTACGACGTATTTTTTGATACATGTTTATAAGAAACTTTTGTCTTAAAATTGAATGTTCTATCACCTGTTTAAATTTGTAACAATAAAAACGGAACACCCTGTATAATTTGTTAGAAATTAATATAGAAAAGATCTATTTAATAAATTGTCGTATTAGTTTTTTAACTAGGTATTTTTTTACTAAAATCCTTTGGTCTGGTTTGGCACACATTTGCTTAGAAAACTTTGTTTTTAATCTAAATTATGCTTAAATGTTCAAAAATAAATGTTCTGAGAAATACTCGATTTTTAAAAGTTATTTCACCAACATTTATTATTAGATTAGTAGATTACTGTTGTAGCTACAGTTCTAAAAAATCACCATATGGTCGAATTTTTACATTTTTTTACAATTTTTACTCATGAAATATTTTATTTTGTTATTAATACATTTAAAAAAATTGTTAGAGTTGTTTTGGAACTCTGAAGTTTAAACAAGGTAGGTTTTAACTGGTCTCTCTGTAAAAACAAAAATATTTGGCAGATGCTTTGTTGAATACTAATAATATTTTGCCGAGTATCTCGTATTAGGTGTTACATTTTAGATGCATTTGAAATGAATATGCTAAATCTTTTATTAAAAACTTATAATAAATCACCAAATTGTAGCTACGAGAATGAAATGTTTTAATAAATATTTTGTTTAAGAATTTGTCAAAAGACTTCACTAGAATAGAAAAGTGTGCAGATAGCAGTGTTGCAAATTCAAAAAAGAAAAATCACCAAATCTAAAGTTTTTTTTAACAAATTACCACATTTGATTCAGATCTTTCGAATCGTGAAGAAGGTTTACATTTTTTTCACATAATAAATATACAAAAGTCAAAAAACACGAGATACCAAGCGATTTTTTAAAATTTTGATCTAGTTATCGATGACACCATGACAGTTACCTCAGCAGTGAAATGTATTGCGTAAATAACTTCAGCATGGCTTTATCTGTCAATATCTCCAAAATGTCCAAAAGAACATACAAATTTATGTTGGAATATTATTTCCGTAATGGTCATCGGGTTAACGTAACTGTCATGGATAACTAGATCAAAATTTTAGAAACTCGCACGGTACAAAAAATACACTTTTAATTATTTAATTTTTAGAAACCCATGACAGTAGTTGTCAGACTAATGACTAATGATTCATTAATAGTTATAAATTTCTATTTTTTTACAAACAACTATCACGCGTTAAGACGGTATGAATAGGATTGTAATCTCTTTATCTTAATCACTAACTAACTAAAAATGTTGTAAATGTCGATCTAAAGAACGCCTTGGAAAAGGCGATGACAGATTTAGATTTCTTCTAAAAAAGTGCCTGAAGAATGCCTTCTTACTTTAATACGTCTAGTTTTCTTAGTTTTCGCTTAAAAAAATAAAAACGAAAACTACAAATTTTTGATTTTTCTCAATAATTCAGAAACTAAAAATGACACATCAAATTTTCTTTCAGGTAATTGTTTAGCATAAAAATGCGCAACTTTGCCCTAATTTAACCGAAATTTAACCGACCTTGTATCTCTTATAATAACTGAGATTCCCATGATGGAGCTCGAAAAACGGACACCCTGTGTATATAAAATTGCTTGTCCTGACTGAATGACCTATCAACGCACAGCCTAGACGGCTCAGGATAGAAACCTGAAATTTTCACAGTAGATAGCTTTTATAACGTAGGGGTGTACTAAGAAAGGATTTTTGGAAAATTAAATAGGGTGTTAAAATTTGAATAAAAATCCGTCATTTTTAAAGTTATATATTCTTGAAAATTAGTATTTGGGCTTTTGGTTAAAAATGAAGAAACACGTGTTTTAAGATTTTTGAAAAATCAACCCCTAAGAGGGTTAAATGGCGTAAAAAAATTTGTATAAAAATTCGTAACTTTTGAATTTACATTAATTAAAATTGATATTTGGGCTTTCAGTGAAAAGTGAAGAAACACGTGTTTTAGTTGGAAATACTAACCCCAAGGGGGTTGAACAGGTGTTACAATTTTAATAAGAATCCGTAATTTTTAATTTGTATTTGTATTTGTATTTGTATTTGTATTTGTATTTGTACTTGAGCTTTCGGTGAAAGATGAAAAACGTATGTTTAAGAACATTTGGAATTTCCACCCCTAAGGGAGTTAAATAAAATAATCCGTCATTGTTGAACTTATTTCCATCAGAATTAGTATTTGGGCAGTCGGTAAAAATAAAGAAACACGTGTTTCATAATTTTTTAGAAATTCCACCCCCAAAGGGGTTGAATATCAAAATCCGTCATTTTTTAACTGATATCTATAAAAATTGATATTTGGGCATTCGGTGAAAAATAAAGGAACAGATATTTTATTAGTTTTAGAAATTTCACCCTCAAAGAGGGTTAAACATAAAAAATTGTCGTTTTTGAAAAATGGTATTTGATCTTTCGTTAAAAATGAAAAAAGACGTGTTTCTGGATTTTGGAAGTTCCACCCCCAAGAGGGTTGAATATATAAATTTATCATTTTCGAAGTTATAACCAAGAAAATTGGTATTTTGGCGTTCGTCTAAAAATAAAAAACGCATGTTTCAAGTTTGTTGAAAATTCAACTCCAAAGCGGTTAAACAAAAAAATCCTTCATTGTTGAAGTTATACATATCAATGTCAAGATTTTTAGAAATTCCACCCCTGAGGGAGTTAAACGCAAAACTCCTTCGTTTTTGAAGTTATATCCAAGAGAATTGGCATTTGGTCTTACGGTTAAAAATAATGAAAATTTGTTTCACGATTTTTGAAAATTACATCCACTAGAGGGTTAAACAGGGAATGAGTTTATAAAAACAAGTAAAATTTACTCGGGTTCGTATTGGGTCACGGTTTTAAAGTTCACAATAAAATTATTTGTTTCTACTTTTTGTTATACTAAGTGTTGCATTGTTTTTTTTTGTGTTACTTACATAACTCCAGAGAGAGAAAAATTAACTAGAAAAGAAAAATTAGTGAAATATGAATCTGGGAAGAAATATTTATTTCAGGATGATTTTCTGTGTCCAGGACTAGAGATGAGAATAAAACAGATTTTTAAACTCATGAAGAACAAATCTTTTTTGATTATTAAAAAAATCATACAAAATTATCATCCATGGCTGTGACAGTAAATAGGAAGAGATAGGACCCCTAAAGAGATGTTTACCAACTAAATTCAAAATTCTAAAATAATTCAACTGAACATCAATATTTACTCCAAATAGGCTGTGCTATTTTTGTCTTGTATTCCGTCGTTTTCGAGCGTGTTGATTCGACAAATATGGTAATGATGACAACACATAACACAACACAGAAATCGAACGGAATGGCAGGTCATATGCATAAATATCACGCTTTCAATTAAATTTCTGATGTGGGTTTAAAATGATGTTAACAACATTGAGAAACATGTGTTTTGGCTTCTTATTGATGATATTTTCGTCCATTAAATTAAAGTAAACTATGTTTATAATGGAGATAGTCAAATGAGACTAGGGTTTTGTCCTATATGTACATACATACAGGCGGTGGTGGGTTAAATGTACATACATAGTGCAACAATGTCGAGGCAATTCAAACAAACTAGTTGTAACCACTATAAAAGGCGAACACTCCATTAAATGTTCGAAAACGGTACATACAAGATAATAAAGCAATCCTTTGAAGAGACAAGCAAATAAACGTGTGTATAGTGTCTCCCGCAACATCTAACAATAAAGAAAGGCTAGCAGTGCAGTAACCAGTTAGATAACCGATCAGGCGGCTTTTTAAAGACACAACGAATGCAGTTTAGCAAGGCAATAATAGTTGGCAAACACTGATCGAAAATGACGTTGATGGGGGTTGTTCATCCCTCTTTCTTTTCTCTCCTCTCGGATCTGGGGCTTCGCAAACACTAACAAATAAATTTCAACATCAGATAATTAGCTAGGAGAGGGTGAATAGTTGAACCGTATTACGCAGATTAACGTTCATAAAAACAAGGACGAATTTGCTTGTTTACTCCCTAAATCATCGTTGTTCATTATCGATTTGTACGTTCGCTGTGCTGCCATATAATCATACGATTTACATATACAACGGATAATTGATACTGATTTACGTTCAAAATTGATACTGCGTCTGCTTGTTATCTGATTATTCCAACATGTTGAGATCTAAACATAAACAAACAAAATTAAATGTCTCTTTAAATTTATATACAGGCTGTTTTCTCTAAACCCCACATTAGAAGTATTGGAAGTTCAAATATTTTTCTGTAAATTAGTACTCAGCCATAATCTGTTATTACTTATTGTAAGTTTTGTTTTCTTATTTTAAATGGAAAGCTATATTTTTTAATGCGTTTTTGGATTAGACGAGTTATTTTAAGTGAGTTTTTATTAGCTTTACCTATACCTAAATTTAGCCGTTTTCGTAATATTTAATGTTTTTTCGAGGGTTTTTTAAAAAAATTTGGATTCGTAGCTTTTACTTCAAAAATCGGTAACTCTCCTATTGTAAGAGAGTTCAAAATCATATTTGAAAAATTCAAAGAGAAAGTCTATATCTATCCTCTAGTGTGTTCAAAATTGGAAAAGAAGTTAATATACTCAAAAATTTTAAGGTAAAGTTTGGAAACTCCAAGTACCCATAACCCAATTTTTTTCAATTTTCAATTTTTTCAATTTTTATTTCACTAGATGAAAGAGAATTTTTTCTGCAACGATCTGGATTTGCCTTCCCTATATCTGTCTGTGATAATTTTCAAGTTCTCTTGATTTTTTTCACTTTGTATGAAATTTCTTACTAACCACAGCTATTTTTGCATACTTTGCCAAAGAAACAATGACAAGTTCTGTTAAAATTTTATTATCAATTTTGGTTTCAACAACTTTGATTTCTCACATTTTTTCTCTCTTTTCCATAGCAAACCATAATAAAAGAGCTATGCGTAATGAATTTCTCAATCTCAACAAAAAGTTATTGTAACTTGAAAACTATGAAACATAAGTATATGGATCTGTATTAACATTACATATACAATATATGGAATGTTAATACAGATCAATGCAGAGCATAATTCTCTGCAATTTAGAGAAATAAATATTGGAACATTTTATCTGAAAAAAATGAGTTATGGCTGTTTAATGTTCTGCAAACTTAACCTTAAAGATTTGGGGTTTGCTATCACTTTTTAAAAATTTGAAAAACCCAAAAGAAAGTTTTTCCTGTTATATGAGCTGAAACGATTTTCTTAAATTTTCAAAAGTTAATTTTTAAAAATAGCAAAGTTTTTTGAATTGAAAGGTGCAAATGAAAAAAATTTACATGTTTCGTTAACGGCTAAATTTAGGTATAGGGAAAGGTTATACAGCGTGTCCGTTTTTCGAGATCCACTATGGGGATCTCAGTTATTGCGCATCCCTAGTTGCGCATTTTTACGCTGAACAATTATCTGAAAGAAAATTTGGTGTGCCATTTTTCGATTTGGAATTATTGAGAAAAATCAAAAATTTTTAATTTTTGTATTTATTTTTTTAAGCGAAAACCAAAAGAACTAGAGGTTTTTAAGTAAGACATTCTTCAGACACTTTTTTTACAAGAAATCTAAATCTGTCATCGTCTTTTCCAAGGCGTTCTTGATTCATAGTTACAACAGTCAACTTTGGTTTTTCTTATGGACGCCATATTTAATACCTGTATTTTTGAAAAGTCTTTTGTTCCTAATTACAACGATGTATCACATGATATGATCGAATCTTACATGCTAATTAAAATTAAGAAAAAAGCGTTTTTGCAAAGAGTGCTTTGGAAAAAACGTCAAAAATGTTGTTTAACAAACTAAATTTTGACAGTTCTATTAAATATGTGAACAGAATTTTTATAACTTTGTATTGTTTTGTTTTACAAAAAATAAGCTTGCCGGAAATGTGGACCTTCCAGATCCAAATTCAATTAAACTTCCAAAATCTAGATTGTTTAAAAACAAAATTGTTGACGTTTTTTCCAAAGCAGTCTTCGCAAAAATGCTTTTTTTTCCATTTTGATCAGTATGTAAGATTCGATCATAACATGTGATACATCATTGTAATCAGAAATAAAAACACTTTTCAAAAATACAAAAATCGAATATGGCGTCCACAGGAAAAACCAAAGTTGAGTGTTGTAATTCTGACATGAAGAACGCCTTGGAAAAGGCGATGACAGATGTAGATTTCTTGTAAAAAAGTGCCTGAAGAATGTCTTACTTAAAAACGTCTAGTTCTTTTGGTTTTCGTTTGAAAAAATTCCGTTTTATTTACGATTATTCAAAAACTAAAAATGACACATTAGTTTCTTTCAGGTAATTGTTCAGCATAAAAATGCGCAACTTTGCCCTAATTTAACGGACCTTGTATCTGTTATACCTAACAATAACTGAGATCCCCATGGTGGAGCTCGAAAAACGGACACCCTGTATAAACTACCCTATAACAACGTTAGTAACCTAAAAATGCATAAAAAAATTTTTTATTTAAAATAAGGAAGTTGATTGAGACTTCTAGTATAACGGGAAGTGTCACCATTTTAAACTTATTTCCATTGAACAGGATTTTCCAGATTATGTTTTTTTACAACTTTTTTATAATATTTCTAATGTGGGATTTAGGCGGAACAGCCTGTGTAATAATAATGTTTGTAACTCATTAGAGTTTGTGTTATAGTGGGATAGATGGTAATTAATCGTTTTCACTTTAATCCTATTTATTCTTACACATTTCAGTGCGAAACTGAATTACAATACAGGGTGGGGCACGAGTGGGGTACTTCTGGAATGTTTTTATCTGCAACCTTTAAAACATCTTTCGTCGCTCTCTATGCTTTAATATTATTATAAATTAAAATTTGAGTCAAAGAATGCTTTTTCTCAATAACGTCAAAAATTTTCATAATTGTCAGTTTCACTCCGATTTGAAATGCTCAAGAGAACTCACGATGAATTTGTGAAACTCATTTCTAAAGTGTTTTTTTTTAACTAATATAGTTTGGTGCGGTCTTTAATGAGCCCGTAATTGGACCCCATTCTTTGATGGAACCCTCAATGGGAAAGTATTTCTCTACTTTTACAAATGGAATTGTCATCTTGAAGCTTTCATCTACACACTTTGATTACTAATTTGAATTAAATTGAATATTGTATCAAGTGTTTAAAGTTTCCTGTATATTTGGTTGCATTTTTAAAGGTTTCAGAAGTACCCCAATCGTGCCCCACCCTGTATACAAAATTTCAGGATGAAATTGTCATCTTTTGCACGTCGTTCTCTTTTACAAAACGGTTTTGCATACTCGTACGTATTTGTAGAGAATTAACTTATCTTAAAACAGAGTTTAGAAAAATGTAATACATATAGCATTTCAGCGAATTCAGTAATGTTACACTTTACATCACAAAATCAATAGTTCAAACATTTTTGATGTCAACAAATATCAAATTCATTGGAAATTGGATATTAGAACAAAATAAAATGCAGTTTGAAGATAAAATTTCGATACAACACGGAGCTTTTATAATGAATCAATTGTTAATCTTGAATTAAGTATAAAGTTGTATTAATAGTGTAGTTTTTCATTTTGATAAACCATTCTTATAGAATAATGATATATTTATTGGACTGTAGAAATTCCATTTTATCGAAGCTAATGAGCTTCGCATTTTTGAAAACCTTGAATATTTTATTACACCTTTTTTTAAATTACTGGAGCGGTTTTAATTTCGAAAAGCCTACGTGTGATTAATTAAAATGGTTCAGATGTTTCGGTAAAAAATCACATACTATTTTATTAATTAATTTTTGTTGTAAAAAATCGTTATATACTTGCTAAAAAAATATAATTTAGTAGGTTCGCTCTAAAAGTCTGAAGAGTCTGAATATATTTTTTTATGTTTATGAAAAAGAACTGTTTTAATATAATAAAACTGTTCACACATCACATAATTTTTTATATCAGAGTTTTGCATTCTGATTTAGTAAATTACAAATAAATAAAATCAATCATGTATAATGGGAAGGCTTTTGTGGAAGTTGCCATGAAAAGAATAGATCATTCGAGAAAATCTTTATAAAAGCAGCTCTGAGGATCTTACCTGTCATTAAAAGGAGTAAACAGATAACATCATTAGTATCAAACGTGAATCTAAAAATCTATTTCATGTATTGTGTGACTGAATGTCTTTACAGTTAGTTACGTTTATTCATGATATTCCTGGACCAGAATTGAGTGTGGATTTTTTTTTATTTTATTCTACAATATCACAAAATAAGACCATTTTACCTAATTTGTATTTAGGGGAACCCGGGGCATAATGGACACCTTAAGAGGAAAAAATCATAAAAAAATATATAAAGAAATATTACAGAGTAAAAAAGCGTTAAATAGTTGTTAACTATTATATTAGTCATACTTCTGTAAAAAAAGCAAGATTATTTTTAAGAAGTTCACAAAAAATTGATATATGGGGCATAACGGGCAATATTACAAAAGCACTAATCTGGTTGGCGAAAAGAGCAAATATGATTGCATTTATCGTCGTCGTTTCTTCACCTACACAAATAATATCCGGAGTACAATCTGATTCTTGGTCCGTCGTTGTCATCCTTTAAACCATATTTGCATAAGTCAATTTTTTTAACAACGAATGAATTAATTACCAAAATATAAATTCTAATTTAAGAGTTTTCCAACAGAGCATAATGGGCCTATGCCCGCTGTAGGGGAGAGCGGGGCTAAAAGTTCGGATTTTTAAAGAATACAAAATTATACCATGAAAGTAAAGTTTACACTTTGCGATTTATACACATATAAAAAGAATATTTATTGGCCTTTCAGGACGTGTCATCGTTTTTAACGTATTATTGACGGTTTTTTCTCCAAAAGCATTTTTGTGTAAAAAAACGCATCGGAACAATCAGCCCCAATTTGGGGCTAGTTGTTCCAGCGTTAAGGTAAGTTGTTCCGCTTATATTTTTGTCTAAATTCAGTCAAAATAATGCAGGTTTTTAAAATGAAAATTAACTTTGAGATAGTAGTAGATAGTAACAAAAGTAAATGTCACCTCTATTTAAACATTTTAAATGTGCCCAATTTTTACACATTCTACATTCAATCTGTTGGTCTCTCGGTCGTGAATTTGAATACGAATCACAGCATATTATACAGGGTGATTCTTAAATAGACCGACAAAATTTTATCACAGCTTTCCAAGGATAAGCAGAAATGATCTGCACCATATTTACGTTTTTATTTCGTAGGGGTAGAAACCCCTTAATCCGTGCCACTTACGACGCTCATGAGTTCAAATTAATTGTAGTGGAAAAAATGTGCTCGTTTTCATCATGAATATCGATAATAAACAGTGATCATTGTTGCATTGATCAACTACATTGTCATCAGATGATTATTATGCTTTCCAATAACTGTGTTAATACTTCTTACGAACACATCAGTGGCGTACGCTTTATCTCTAACATAACTTTAAAAAATTTTATTTCAAAAACGGTTATGAAAGGAATTTTTTTACTATTTTTTCCAGCATGTACTCCTTTCAGACTACCATGGGTAGAATTTTGTCGGTCTATTTAAGAATCACACTGTATAATAGGTACCATTCGAGATCATCTTCAGTGTCAGTTTTGTCTTTTTCAAACACTGGTCTCTTAACTTTTTGTTGAAGTTTACCTTTTTCTTTCTCTTTTTTTATTATTTCTATCCGCAATGTCATTTATCTTTTTTTTTCCGGCGTATCTATTAAAACTGGTGTTCTTCTTATGTGTCGCTATGATATCTTTAACATTCTCAGTGGAACTTTTGAAAAAGTTTCACAATTTCCAGAGAAAATGATATTTTTCCGGGGAACAACCAGCCCCATTTCAGCGGAACTTTTGTCCCCATATTTCGCTTAGCAACATGTTAAACACATTTTGACAAAAGTATTCAAATAAAGTTAATATTACTATAACGACGTAATTCCTGATAGTTTTTACCACAGTTGGTACAAGTATCATGTAAATACGTTTTTAATTAACGGAGATAGACCAAAAAGTTTAAGCTCGGAAAAAATTAATTAGGTGACTGTTTTGTAACTCAGTGTACACAACCAATGTTCCCCAGTCCTATGGCTGCAAAATGTGCGCATTTTAATAGCATTTCCCGATGTCTTTCACACTTGTCAATTTTCTGTAGCAAAAATTTGCTTCGGAACAACTTACCCCGGTAACTTCCAGCCCCGCTCTCCCCTGCCCCGTCCGTCATGCCCCAAGAACATCAAATTATTACAACAAAAATTCTTGTTTCTTTATCAGCATAATTTATAACAAACATTACCACTAAAAGTAGACATAGGCAAGGCTTACCTCTGCTGAATGAAATTGTTAAGGAGCAATAGATAATCATACCACCAGCACTTTACACAAAATTAAATCACCAATGGCAAAAAGCGAAGATTGTTTGTACTTTATAGGTTACATTAAAATGCTTCAAAGTGCATCTAAATATGATCACTAGTTCGTAACGCTAAGATGAATGATCTCACATCTACTTGAATACTCGTTATGTCCCGGTAGCCCGTTATGCCCCGGGTTCCCCTATATTTGTACTAAGTGGACACTAAAATTCTGCTATGTGAGTGTTTTTCGGTCAGGCCAGGTCAGGTTAGGTCATATCTTTGCCACAAAGTTACCAAAAAACCACCAAAGACGTCATTTTTAATTTTTTTAAGAGACAACTGACATTTTGGTTTACTGTTTCTGTTACTATGTACAATCCTTTAATATTCCTAGTAAAAAAAAAAATTAAATGAAACTATAAAAAAATAATATAAAAAAAAATGTTGATAATTTTACGCAAAAGGTTTTATCTTTTTGTGATTGCCTTATATTATACAGGTTGATTGTGACGGACAAACTCTCGTATGGTGATAAAAGACCTTTATTTAAGCACAAAAATTAAGTCAGATTTTTTTTAAACAACTTAATTTTTATATATTTTTTAAGTTGTTTTCCTTAGCGACGGTATTGATTTTTGATGTTTTGTTTCTTATGATGTCGAATTTAATCAAATGTCGAATTTGCAAGTTTTTTATTGTTTTGTACGTCATAAGACATTAATTGTTGATTTTTTACAACAGGTATTTGTTTAATAACTAAAATCAAAACAATATGATCTGAAACACCAAAAACTTAATTTTACTTTGAAGAGCTATATCTCGTGAAAAAAAGCTCAAACAATTTTTTGTCATAGGAACTTTTAATTCAGTTTGATGTTCTTTATCAGCACCCGAGATATTGTTCTGTACTTTTGAAAATCACTTATTACGAAACCTAAACACAAAAAAATATAAAAAACAATAATTTCTTATAAAATAAATTCATAACAGAAAAGTAAAGCACCTTGTATAAAATTACCCATAACTTTATTAACTTTTTTATTTATTGATCGAAGTGAGCCAGAAAAATACGTCCTTAAAGCTTGAACATTCTTCTTTAAAGCGGTTTCACTTTTCTAGTGGTCTTAGTTTTTGAGTAATAAATTTCTAAAATGAGCGTGTTTTCGACAAAAAAATTAAAATACTTCAAAACCAAACAAAATCGACCAATAAAAATTTAAATCAAAATCATTAGTTTTAAAAGCTACATCCAAAAATGCAAAAAATATAGGGTGTTCCATTTAAAAAACATAAGTTTGTATTGTAGCTCATTTCCAAAACAACATGTATATTTGAAAATAATTTTAGGAGAGGCAAGGGGTTAGTATCTACGGCTTAGGAAAAACAAGCCCTGTATGCGATATTTTTTGAGATTACAGATATACAGGATGTAAGCGAAATAAGTACATTAACTTTAACCAGTGGTAGAATTCATCAATACAAACACTTTTTCTATGTACCATTTTTTCAAAATCGCATTTTTTTAAATCATTTTTTTCCCCCTACAAATTGACGAGCCTTTTATGAAATGCTCCAACAAAGAAAAGTAACAATAAATAATAGCCGCAACCAAGGTAACCGTTTCAAAAGGTAATCTTGTCGACTAGGTAACTTTGCTTCTAGTGGCGTGTAAGAAAATTGTGTAAGATTTTAAAATAATCTTAACTCAAAAACTAAAATGTTTTGAAAAAAAAGTTATTAGGAAAAATTGTTTGTCTTGAGTTCTATTCCCAGTTAAAATTAATGTACTTATTTCATTTACAGCCTGTATATCCCATTTCAGTTCATAGTAGAATTGCAACAGCGCATTTGAATTTTTTGGAGTGAAAAATAAAGCACAAATTGAGAGTTTCTGAATAAGAAAAGAATTCTGTGTGAAACTAAATCCCAGCGACACGTTTTGGGCTAACAAAACCCATCAAAAACTCTAAATTTGTGCTCCAAATCACTCTAAAAAATTCAACTGCGCTGTTGCAAAATTCTACTATGAACTGAAATGGGATATAAATCAATTATCGAAAAATATTAACTAATGTCTAGATTATTTTTGATGCCATCTTGAGAAAACTTGTTCGAAATTGGTTACAACACAGCCGGAAGCTGCAATATAAATCATTATGTAGGACGATTTAGTCATATTGTGTTTCCGAGGCGATCAAATTGAAACGAACTTTCCGACGCCCTTTGGGCTAGATGACGTTCCATCCTGCATAAACTATCCGTTAATGAGTTTGACAACTTCAAAGTTTACCAACATTTGCGATTGCGTGTTATACCATTTCACCCGTAATTAACGAATTATTATTGGCTGGCAAAGTAATTTCCGCGTTATGACGTGCTCGCTTTTTGATATAAGTAAACGGTCTGCGGCTTAGGCCCCTTGTTTGCCGTCGATATTTCACGGCCGATCTGCAACACAATGAGAAGAGCAAGGGCGAAACGGCCGCTCCGCAAACGTCATAAATATATCGGCCCAGGGGCAAATATGAGTTACATTGTTAACATATAAGGAATCTCGTTTTATGTGTTTACTTAAAGTCTTAGCTAGTTCTTTGTAATTGCTTTGGAAATAAATTTATATGGTGGTGTATTTGTTCCTGTTTAATTTTAAGACCCTTTCAGTGTGTGTGCTGGAAAGGAGGGATTTTTTTTCGTAATATGAGAAATGGAGGAATACATGTAAGTAGGTCGTTTGACGGCATGCCACGTTTAGTGTGAGGGATTCAAAGGTATGTAAGTGATCCGCCATTGAACACGGGCTTGGAGTAAATCTCGAAAAAGGACGAATTTATCGTCTTTTACAACAGTAAGGGAGGTAATCGTACCGTAACTCATGACGTTCAATACCATTTATCTACCATCCCACGAACAACGTAAATTACGAAAACGCTGATTTATACCTATATTACAAAAAAGACCAAGGCAATAGAAAGGGCGTCACTTAATTCTGTACCAGATTAAATACGATTCCATTCATTTTGAGACAGTTAACTATCATAAAGTATCGAATGATTAGAGAAAAAAATGAATTCTGATTAATACCTAACACAAGCCGACAAATGAAAAATTTCTGATCGTTGCATTGTTTTATTATTATTACAATAAAATTTAATCCTCGATTAAACAAATTTGACATTAAGTTGTCATTTAAAATTCATTGACTAATATCAAGTTAATTGCGATTAAAATTTGATTACAATCAAAATGTTCTCTAAACCGGTTATAATAGTGGGTCATATTCATAAAAATTAGTACCTACTTAAAAGCAAATACTTATAAGCATTAGCATTTACTTATAAGTATCAGTTGAACCTAAAGGTGAATACGTGCATCCATATTAAAAAAAAATGCTTATTCTTATGAGCAAATACTTACATCATATCGTGCGTTCATTTAAAAACCTGGGCTCAGTTGACTGTGCTTTAAATTTGAACTTGGGCAGTCATTTATCGTTTATGAAAAGTCAAAAAGTTTTGAAGTTAGGTATTTTCCAGTATTTTTCCACCCTCGTTTTACTCAGAACTCCATAATTGTGTGTGAGTGAACAGTTTCTTGTGGTTTCAATACCCTGAGCGAATTTTGCATTTTATTTTGTTTTCGTTCGTTGTTCGAGTGTTAAACATGGTTTTTTCACAACAACATAAAATGTTTATGTTGGAATCGTACTTCCGCAACGGAAGAAAGGTTGACGGAATCTGGGAGTATTCTGCTAATGCATGCTTGGAGGAATTCCGAGCAGAGTACCCTGAAGTTGTCTTTGAGTATGAAAAATTTCGCCAAACTCTGTATTAGGAATTATCGTGAAAATGGTAGTGTTGCACGAAAACAAGGAAGTGGACGTCCCAAAAAACGAATACCAGAAGCAATTGAAAATGTTCAGCAAATTATAACAGAAACACCAACGACTTCGATTCGTCACTTGGCTCAGCAAGTTGACCTATATGTTGGAACTTGCCACAAGATATTAAAACAAGATTTACATTTAGTTGCTTATCGCCTCACCTCTGTGCAGGAGTTACATGAAAATGATTTTCCCCAAAGGGCAGCTTACTGTCAATTTTTTTTGGACACTCTGGAACCTAACATTCAAAAAACCTTCTTTTCTGATGAAGCCTATTTTCATTTAAGTGGTTACGTTAATTCGCAAAATATGCGTATGTGGAGCTCAGATAATCCACATTTTTATGTTGAAGCCCCACAATTTGGTATAAAAGTGGGAGTTTGGGCTGCTATCAGTCAACGTAGAATAATTGGCCCATATTTTTTTGAAGGTATTGTTTTAATGTGTTATTACTTGCAGTTCACGCTTTGAATCGTAGGTAATATGAATGCCATAAGATATCGTGAAGAAATATTAACTCCGTTTGTTAATGAATTACATGATGATGAGATGGTTTATGGATATTTTCAGCAAGATGGTGCCACAGCTCACACATCAGGTGCAACAATTCGATTTCTCCAAGAATTTTTTGACAACAGAATTGTTAGTCGCAACACACCAAATAATTGGCCTCCGAGATCTTGCGACCTCATACCCTGCGATTTCTTTTTGTGGCCACATATCAAGAACTCAATTTATACTACACCCATAAATGACTGACGAACTTAAGGAGAGGATAAGAAATAAAATCGAACTTATTAATAACAATCCAATTATGCTGGAAAATGTTGTTAATGGAATACGGAGAAGAGTAAGATTATGTCTTCAAGAAGGTGGTGCTCATTTTCAACATTTATTGTAATTTTATGTATTCCGTTTTGGTTGTAACTAACAAGCTTTAATAAATCTGGAGTTGACTCCTCAATAAACATTTAAACAAGACAAAAACTGAAAAGCAATTTTTCAGTTTTTCTTCCTTCGCAAAAAGAATTTATCGACATCATAATGAAATGTTTTCTGTTACATTTTCCCTACAACAAACATGCACTTAGTTTGTCCTTTGACTCACTAGCCAGATTTACTTGAAAGTCTAAATAAAATTTACACCAACTGTTACGATTAAGAATTCCAGTCACAAACCCAGTCATTTATCCAAGTACGTCGGTGTATTTGAATCGAAGGTCTAAAAGTGAAATTGAAATGAAAGCACCAAAATTTTGAAGACAATTTTTTTCCTACTTTTTGAAGTTATGGCTGCCTTGGATCACTGCGCGCATTTCTGCAGTGGTGCTTGATTTAACTTTCAGCAGGTTTTTGAGTTAAATCAAGGAAGATTTTCGTTTGACAATACTGACATTTCGTACTGACAGTGGCCTCAACGACTGTCAATATTCTACACTGGAAAATTAAAATACAAAAGAAGATTTCACAGTTTCCTGAGCCCAGGTTTTTATTTGAACGCTCGGTATAAGTATCTACTAATATGCTTGCTTGGTTACCGCCAGATTTGTCAAATATCGACAATTATTTTTAGTTTGACGTTCAAAATGTAAATCAGCCTCATTGTGGAGTTTTTAATTAGATTTTTGGAGTGCCAAGTCGCCCAGCTTGAAAATATGAAACATAACCATTTCATGATTTTCTAAGCGTTTCCGGCCAAAATTTTTCAAATTTTATTTCGACTTTTTGACCAGAGGCACACAAAATGCGCCGAAATCGGCCAATAATCGCCTAAAAATTTCGAACAAGCTTAGTATTATTAACTAACACCGACAGTTTTCGAGGTAACATCTTCAAAAAGTTTGTTTAGCGCTTTATGGGCGGAATTTTGGAAATAGCCTGAAAGTTTTTATCTAAGGCTGATAAATATTGCGAGAAATATTTTTTCTAATAAAATATTCTAATAAAAAATCTTTGTATCTGCAGGTATGAATCTGTAACTCTAACTACGTATTCACTCGAGTTTTTCGTAGTTCTAAAAAAAGTTTTCCAAATATCGTTCGATTATGATGAACCCGGAGTCAGACAAAACGCACTAAAATTGACTAAAAATCATCTGAAAAATCTGAACCTACCGAACTCTATTACTTACAGCCGACAGTTTTCCGACTATTAAGGTAATACAAAAATTGGTTTAGGGCTTTCGATAAATATATTTAAAATGGTAAACCGGCTTTTGTGTGTCCATCGAGATCATTAACTATTGCACACTTTTTGCTGAAAACCGCTACATTTATATGAAATTATGATCGACCGCATTTTCTTGCCTAATTTTAAAATTTCTTGAAGTTCTTGATACGGCATATTTGTCTTTTAGTAAATAGATTTTTCTGCAGACACGTAAGTCTAACGAATAGCAGACTAGTAATTTCATAAGTACATACTAATTTCTGTTGGTAACTACTATGTTTTATGAATATGGAGAGCAGTAGATACTTATGTTTCTATGATTTTATAAGTATATGCTAATACTACATAAGTATTAGCATTTACTTATTACTACAAAAGTAAATACTTATAATTTTATGAATATGGATGTAAGTATCTACTTAAAAAAATATAAGTATAAGCATATACTACTTTTTATTAATATCACCCATTATATTACGTACCGTAAACTGTAAGTGCAATTTTTTTGGTCGAGAATGCAATATTGGGAAACCGAAGGTACCGAGGTTTCCTAAGCGTTCGAGACCAAAAAAAGAACTTACAGTTTGAGGTTAGTAAGCACAAATAAGAAAAAGTAAAACATTTTCTGAATGTATTTTTATGAAAAATCAATAAACATCAGATTGTTGTCAAATTAAAAATTTGTGTAGCGCTTGTTTCGTGTTAGGAATACAAAACAAAAAAGACATCACTTTAAATCAACATTTGTTGCAAAATCAACGCTTCAATACTGTTCTGAAGGTATTTCAAGTGAAAATAGAAAAATGGATGATATTGAAGAAGCTGCAAGTTTTGCTTGTGCATCATTTTTCATGGAACACGAATGGCATACGTTGGTATGTAATATTTACTTACAGACCACGGACTGTAAGTAAAAAATTATTGCAGGGTAACCATGGAAACTTGCACCTGATTAAAAAGTGCCGCTTACAATGAAAGATATTTGTCAGTGAATGATGACTTACAAAACAGGTATTGCTAAAATATTATTAAATATTAATTATTAATAAAAAATATGAATAAGATGTATCAAAATAATGAATATTATTTTATTCGTGTTTGCAGTAGCAATGTGAATAAAGTGTTGCCATGAAGAAAAATAATAATAAACAAACAAAATAATAAAATCTTCTAAAGATTTGTTTGTTACTTTCACCGAGAAGCCGCATTATTAATAGTTCTTGAAATATACACCACTTTCAAAACTTTTATCTGGGCATCACTGTTTGGAAGAATAATAAATTACGTTTTGTAAATCCAAACTCCTTTTCATTGATAAAAATAGATAATGAATGGGACTATCAATTTGGAGAATGAATAAAATGTTTATACTAACACTTTATTCACATTGCTATTGTCAATACGAAGAAATAATTAAACAAATATTAATCCTTTTCGTTAAACTATTGTTTTAAAATAATATTTAAGGTTAGTTTCCAAAAAGGGAATTAAAATTTAATTCTGAATTAAACTCAATTAGTTGTTATTTAGACTGCATTGACAAACGCGGAATTAATCCCGAATTATAATTGCGATTATATGCGTTCTAAAAACGGCACTAGATATTTAAAATAAACAGATGTTGAAACTCATTACAAATGCATCTTTATTACTTTACCCTTGCAGATGATTTACAACTGCGGTTGGGTAGGAGGATCAGGGTAATGAGGGTCGGCTTATGGACACGACATTTTTAACTTTTCCGAGTGTACGTTGACCAACGGTATCACAGGTCGACATACCAAAAGAGATGTCTTGGTTAAGCACAACCTTTTCTAAATTTAATCGCAATATTACATTTTAAATAATATAAAATTAATTGTTGTGTTAAACGTCAAAATTAAAATAATACAAAGCTATCAGAAAGTCCTTCTATCAAGTAGGCGTATCACTTGAGAACGTGTGTCTGGTGTCGTGTATTAGTTCAGTCTGCTGTCAAAATTTAAATTGAAATTACCTCAAACTTAAACTGTTAAATGCCGTAAATCCGTGACACAAATAACACCCGAACTCTATACGATCCATAAATGGTGTCTATGGGGCAAAACTGGATTCCAACAATAATTTAATTAGCTCAATTTTTTTGACATTTTTTCTTTGACATTAGGCTTGAGTTCCGCAGACATACGTCCTTTAATTTCTAAGCTTACTTGATAGAAGGACTTTTTGATCGCTTTGTAAAAGACATATCTTTAAAATGTTCCGTAAGAAAATAAGATGTATCTGAAGAAAGAAGCGGTCGATTCCGAAGCGTCACACTCTCACACACAAATTTTTTTAATTCTTATTTACGTTCTTCTAAGTTAATGAAATAATTATTACCTCTGTTAAAAAATCGGAAATACGAAGAAGGGAGCTAATACTATATTATATAAGGAGTTTAAGTGTAAATCGGACGCTTTATTTCACGAGTGGATTTTTAAACGTCGAATGTAAACGAGAGTAAAATAAATGAACCGATTTAGACGAAAACAAGTTAAATACAACATTTTATTCTTCGAATAGAGTCAACAAGGCTTAAAATTGCTTTAAATCTGTTAAAAATAATCTAGCGTTTCGAATTGAGATATGCCAAACAGTTGTCAAAACTGCCTTACACAGGAGAAAAACCGTAAATTCTGACAGTGTCGAAGAATAAATAAAATTTAGTTGTCGAAGTTGTACTTACTAAAAATTCAATGCAATAAAATAATAGATTATAGGTGTAACTACACTGGTGCCCGATAAGGGTCTTTTTGCTATTATAACTAACGTGATCTCTCACAACAAGTCGCAAAACGCCCAGAAAGAATGATGAACTTTTAATTTTTTTATTTTTGAAATAGGTTTGTAAAAATTACAACCTACTATGTAAAGTTTCATAAAAATTTCAGCAAATTAATGAAAAGAAGTACGGACGTATATTATTTCAATAGTGATGAGTTAACATTACAATTAAATAACTCTGAGTCTTCAAATAAATTGGTTTAACTCTGTCTTAATTCTTACCTTAGGCCTGAGTTCAGAAAAGTCTCAGTTAACTCAAGAGTTAGTTTATTTCAAAGTTGGAAATATCTTTTTACTTAAATCTGAAGTCTATATTTAACTGGAAACTAAAATAACGGGCTTTAGAATTTAGAATTACAACAGAAACATGTTTTTTTAATGAAAAACCTTATTTTTTATTTTGAGATATATTAGCTGTTTCAAAACAATGTAAACGCCAACGTCGCATTTTCTCTCAAAATTAGTAGTTACTAATTATTTATGCACTTCAAAAAAGTCACTAATTAGAGTCTTATGTTATGTTATGATGAAACAATAAATTAAATTTGACCTCGTTGGGCACAAAAACACAATACAGTTAAAACAAGGAAAACAAATAATAACAAAATTATTAATTTATTAAAAACTGAAAATTAAATTGCTTGGAAAAAAATTGACTTTATTTTTAAGCTTTACTAAACGTCCCGTATGCATGCAATGTGCACTAATAAAATTGCTTAGAATTGCTGTGAAATTTGGATAAATTATATGCAGCTAATTTTTTTTAATAAAATAGAACACATTGACAAAAATATTAAGACACTAAACTAAAGACTAGGTACTATATTATGGCAAAATCCTAGGGGAAGGACGTTATTTGTGAAAAAATGTACACTTGGTTGCACAGAAATTGACCACACCTAAAAAATCAAATGAACCTTTTTTTAACTTTTTTTACAGTGAACAAGGCTTTTATAAAATAAGGTTATGATAGTCGTGTCACATTCACGTTTTCAAAAATATTTTGCGCTATCATCCTTCATAATTAAGAACAAATCAGAAAATAGTAGTTTAATAATAACAAGAAAATATAACACAAATACAACAAATCTTAATATTTTGTCATCGCACCATATCTGTATAACACTTTATTTAATCTCCGGAGGATTGAATGAACTAGATTTCTAATTAAATTTAATATTTATTTTTTATTTATGATAAAAAACCCTAATAAAAATTAAAAGGTCAGGTTACAACGTGAAACAGATATATTATACAAAATACGAGAGAGATAATATCACCAAAAATAAAATTATGCATTTTTTACAAAATCCAGTCTCTATATTTTAAACGAAGTATAAACCGCAAAGGACATACAAAATTGAAGAAATCAATGGAAATCTTGAGGAAATCATGAGAAATCATTTTAAAAAATTAGGGGAAATTTTGTGGAAACCAGGGGAAATCAGAGGAAATCAATATTAAATCTAGGAAATCTTGAAGAAATCTGGTGCACAACATTTTAAACTTAATATTTTAGAAAAACATTTTTATAATAATCGCAAAGAAGCGAAAAGAAAAAATAAAGTTACATTGGTTCATAATTACAATGAGCTAAACAAGTAGTACAACATTAATTTTAAATACTCCTCTTTAAACTATTGAAAATCTTATGTTTTTAAAATTTTACATTTTTAAAAACACTCTGTTAATTAAATTACGGTACTAGCCGTAGGCGAGACCTATAACGAATATCTACGAATATTTTTTTACAGCCATTAAATGGGAGCTGCATACACAATTTTTTTACGATTCGACCGGCCATAATAAAAAATATTTTTTCGCCTACTTGAACCGAAAGCGTATCATAGCTGCTATAATGAGCGGGCTGTTCTGATCAAATGCGGGCTTTTGGCCATTTTTACGGGCCCGTTCTGTCAAATTTATTGGAAGTCTACTTGAAAATGTAACCTAAAATTTAAAAATATAATCGTTTTTTACCTTTCTATATGCAATCTCTAAGCTCAAACAGTATCTGCTATGATACGCTTTCGGTTCAAGTAGGCGAAAATATACTATTTAATAGTATATTATATTATAAGTGATAGAAATGCATCATTATAAGCAAGTGAGAATTGTGACCCACGAGTGCGCTTGCGCTCGAGTGGGACACTTCTCACGAGCTTTATAATGGCATTTCGATCATGGGTGATATACGACGTTTTATCTTATCTTATCTTATTTTATCTCATACCATTGTACATTATACCACTCTTTTCGGTGAGATAATACAAATTTTATCTCACAAGAGAGATAAAGCTGTCAGATTTACTCACTTGTGAGTCGAAAAACAACTTTATCTCTCTTGTGAGAGAAATTTGATTTATATCACCGAAAACAGTGGTATAATGTACATAAAAAACTGCACCTATAAGATAAAAGCTTTTATTTAGCTCACAATGTTATCTTTCTGTCTGCTATTTTTTCGGAGCCAAATTTGAAAAGGTTCCTGTTGTCCCACTGAAGTGAAATTTGGCATACTTACATAATCTGCGTGACAATGCAATCCCATGTAGTTAAATACCCCCTAAAGGGGTTAAATGGAGTTTTGAAGTTTTAGGTTATGTTTACAAAGGGGTTCTCGATTTGTAAATTTGAGA
Organism: Tribolium freemani; assembly: GCA_939628115.1. NCBI lineage: Eukaryota > Metazoa > Arthropoda > Insecta > Coleoptera > Tenebrionidae > Tribolium > Tribolium freemani. The sequence goes on along the minus strand of OW626784.1, from coordinate 4,586,267 downwards.
GGGTTCCTGTAGTCGCAATGAATTAAAATTTAACATTCTTACGTAATCTGCGTGACAATGCAATTCTATATAGTTAATTACCCCCTAAAGGTATTAAATGAGGTTTTAAAATTTTAGGTTATGTTTACAAAGGGGTTCTCGCTTTGTACATACCGTAACTTATACCGAGATAGACGGTATGTTGGTCATTTGGACGTCACGGTAGATGCACAGTGTAATAACGATAAATCTATGCAATTAATAAAGACTAAAAAGCAAAAAATAAAAATATATAAAACAATGTTTTTTTAAAAAAGCTTTTATTTAAAAGATGCACTAAAAAGTAAAAAATAATGTATTTCAATCACAGGAGAATATTTTTTCTTACAGGTTAAAATTCTAAAATTTATAAAAGCTTTGGGAGTTATAAAACTACGGCATTACAGAATTACTTTGTTCAGTTGACAACTCCCAAGGCTTTTATAAATTTTAGAATTTTAACCTGTAAGAAAAAATATTCTCCTGTGATTGAAATACATTATTTTTTACTTTTTAGTGCATCTTTTAAATAAAAGCTTTTTTTTAAAACATTTTTTATATATACAGGGTGAGTCATTGATATGGGCGTGCTTGATTACACCTACACCGTCAATGATATCGAAATAAGTCAATGGACCCTACAAATGGGAGGCGAAGGTGTATTTTCTAAAATTATTTTGCTCTATATAGGGTGATCCATTTTTACAGTGCAGCCTATAACATAGTTTCTTTAAATGGCACCCCCTGTATATTTGTACATATTTCAATTTGCATTTCTTTAAGCTTTAAAAATCCGTTTATTTTTTTTAATTTGCTTTAACCGTTCAGAAGTTATTTAATTTTTTCTACAATTTAGTGCGTCTACAGGCACATTATTAAAAAATCGCAGTACGCTTGATTTTCGGGATGTCAAGTTGGGACTTTGTCCATAAGTAAACAACTGTTTGAGGTATCTTTTAGTGCCAAGATCGTCTATTTTCATTGTAGCATCTCCTTGCTGTGACTCATTGATTTTATAACAATTCGAAGGATCATAACTTAATTTTTTTAAATAGCACCCTTTGTATTTTATTACTAGATCCTATTTAGTGTCTCATTTTACACCTTTTCTACCTCTTAAGTTTTTTCCTAAAAGTTGATAGTTTGGGAGATAAATCCGTTTTTCTGAAAAATACACACAAAATCTCTTGGATACTAATGAAACATGCTATGAAAAACAATACATTCTGGCATACTAATGTCAAAATGGCACTTATAGTATGTCACGTTTTGATTTTCTGGTGAAAATGATTTGTTCGCGTAAAATGCAAATCTACAAATCTCATCGAGATATAAACTTTAACAAGAAATTATTAAATAAAAATAAAAGAAATTTACAATGGAGAAATAAGGAAATAAAAAAATATTTACTGAGGTATAACAAATCAATAACGATAACATTTTACTTGCAATTACAAAACTGTTTAAAATGAAGGCTTTCTTTAGCAATAAAGCACAACATTCGTCAATTCTTTTTAAAAATTCACCGTTTCTAATGTGGCATGATCTATTCTATGAAAAGCCTTTATAATTCTTTCTTGCATATTTTCTCTGGTAGAGCCGTGGTTTCTTTCATTTTTGTTTAATAATTTCTTTTCAAAATTAGAGTTTATATCTCGATGAAATTGTATGCATTTAACACGAAAAAATCATTTTCACAACAAAATTAAAAAAGTGACGTACAATAAATGCCAGTTTGATGTTAATATGTCAGAAGTTATTGTTTTTTATGACACGCTACGTTAATATTCAAGATATTTTGTATGCCTTTTTCAGAAAAATCGAATTATCTCACAAACTATCAACTTTTAGGAAAAAACTTAAGAGGCAAAAAAGATGTAAAATGAGACACTGAATAGGATCTAGTAATAAAATACAGGGGGTGCTATTTAAAAAAATCAAGTTATGGTCCTTCAAATTGTCTTAAAATGAATGTGTCACAACAAGGAGATCCTACAATAATAATGGACGATCTTGCCACCGAAAGATACCTCAAACAGTTGTTTACATATGGACAAAGTCCCAACTTGATATCCCGAAAACCAAGGATACTGCGATTTTTTAATAATGTGCCTGCAGACACACTAAATTGTAGAAAAAATTGAATAACTTCTGAACGGTTAAAGCAAATTAAAAAAACTAAACGAATTTTTAAAGCTTAAAGAAATGCAAATTGAAATATGTACAAATATACAGGGGGTGTCATTTAAAAAACTATGTTATAGGCTGCATTGTAAAAATGGAACACCCTTTATAGAGCAAAATAATTTTGGAAAATGCACTTTGGCCTTCCATTTGCTGTGACATTTGACTCATTTCGATATCATTGACGGTGTAGATGTAGTCGAGCATGCCCATATCAGGACTCACCCTGTATATATATATATACAGGATGTAAGTGAAATAAGTACATTAATTTTAATCAGTGATAGAACTCATCGAGACAAACACTTTTTCTATGTACCATTTTTTTCAAAATCGCATTTTTGAAAATCATTTTTTCCTCCTACAAATTGACGAACCTTTCATGAAATGCTCCAACAAAGAAAAGTAATAATAAATTTAATTTAATTTTCATGAACTTGCTTGGAAACGGTAATCTTGTCGACTAGGTAACTTTGTTTCCAGTGGCGTGTAAAAAAATTGTGTAAGATTTTAAAATAATTTTAACTCAAAAACTAAAACGTTTTGGAAAAAATGTTATTAGGAAAAATTGTTAGTCTTGGCGAGTTCTATTACCAGTTAAAATTAATGTACTTATTTCAATTACAGCCTGTATATATTTTTTAATATCAGACCACTGTCAAACGCTCTAGGCAATCTTATTAAATTATCTGGTCATAACGTATTATATTTGGTCACAAACTTATTTAATAAAGTTATATAAAAAAAGTTCAAAGAACAAAATTCTGCCATATTTCTATCTTCAAAATTATTAATATTTTCAGTATTTTTTTACATGTTTGTTGTTAAAATTTTAGTCGTCAGTTTTCTCGGTTTATTAAGAATTTAATCCTTAAAATGCTTTTGCTTTTTTTCATGTAGTTATTGAATGAGATATATGAATTTAAATTAATTTAAAGGAATTTCTTGCCGAGACGGTTTAACACTCAAAGTGTAAGAATTTTTACTGTACCGCAGTTTTATTTTTTATTATTATTTAAGTTTATAAACAAAAACGAGAAAAAACAACATCTCTGCCATGGAACTAAACCACATAGTTAGCACAGACTTTGGGATTAATTGAGTAAAGTTAATTCGGAGCAATCAATGTTATAGGTTGAAATGTAATTACAAAATCAGTAAATTATTGTTTATTATAATTCATCTAACAATAGCACATAATAATTGCATGGTCGACTTGTTTTGCACAAAGGCAGCGCCAATGAGATTGCCAACAGGATAACAGGACAATATTCATTAAACATCGGAAATGCGTTGCGAATTGTTGAAGGGCTGCCTCACGTTTGTAAATAGGAGATAAAGCACCCTCTAAACATATTAAAACAGGTCGGGGGACAATATTTTTAAGATTAAAATTCCGAACGCGTTAGTTATGCAAGTTGTCGCATGTAGGAACATAGAAGCGTACAGAATTGTCGCTTGTCGCAAAAAGGGGTGAATTTTATATTAAACTGCGCCCTCCTAACCTGTTTCACGGCAATCGTAACGAAATAAGCCATCGCACAGTTTTTTCATTCAAAAATCGGAACACATCTGTTTGCGAGTTCACGCCTTCAACTCGTAAAGAAAGTATTTGCTGGTTGTTATCGATTTCAGGGGGCACATGTTAAAATTTAATCCTTTTTTCCCACTTTCGACTGTGATAAAAATGACTTGCTATTTGCATAACGGATAAGGGTTGAGAGTGAGGAAAGAATGACGAGCATTTTTTCCTTCTTCACACACCAAAAACTTGACTTGTTGATGATTTATAGATGAACGTAATTTGCATGATTTCTTAATTCAAATTTGATTGGGAATTTTACAAAAAAAAATCGTTTCTAACAGAACTTATTGGGATCGAACAAACATCATAATTCGATTATTAAACTGTTCCACATGGGTTGGTACCATTTTCAATTCGGCAGTCTCGAGAGGGTTTCACTTTAAACACAATTATAAAATCACAATGCATTGTTAGATTGAATGAAGCCTTCAAATGCAGCTACCGTTCATTGTGTTGGACAAAACTGTATAATAAAGAGAGAGTCAGTGGGTAGTTTTTATTTTTACTGTGTGTGTGTTATTGTAATCGATATTGCTTCGAACGGGTGGCATTAATTGTTCTCAAGTTCACCTTAATATTAGACAAGAACAAAACAGATTTTTCTTGACTCTGCCATCTTCTATTCAATTCAAACACAATTACATGTATATTTTTAAATTAATTTTTAAACTTTAATTATTATTTGTGTCGATAGACATCGACACAAATGACCAGCATTTTCATGGTTATAAATGATACACTCGTCTTTGGCTGGTGTATAAACTTATTCCTCATGTAAGTCATGTGTTATAGCAACTGCATTCTTTGAGTTGAAATAGGCTACAAACAACTAATTTATGTGTACGATAGAAATGGCACGAGATACAGGGTGATTTTTAAAAGGCAGGTTTTGTAGAATTTTGTTTAAAAAAAGTAATTTAACGGTTTTTAATATAGTACAAGTTGATGCTTAAAAAACATTATATAGGATATTGTGGGCTATATTCCATTTTTTATTTTAAACTAGACCCTATATTTTTCTTTTTATAAAATAATTGGCGATTTTTTTTATCAAATATCTGTTAAATGTTGTAAGATTTGTTGTTTGGGCTAAACAAAATATTGATCTGAAGTGTCAAAAATTTAAACTAAAAATCTAACTTTGAAGAGCTGTATCTCGTAAAAAAGGCTCAAACGATTCAATTTTTTGTCATAGAAACTTTTAACTCAGTTTGATATATTTTATCAATATCCAAGAGATGGTCTCAAACTTATGAAACACCTTGTATACGATTTTTTTACTGAGCACTTTATAGGTCCTAAACAAATTTTATTAAAATACCGTGGGTATCAAATTTGAAAAACAAACGGGTCGAAAAAAGTTGGAGATATTATTGAATGATGAAATGAAAATCTGCTGAAGCAATAAAAATATAATATCATTTGCGTTTTTCTATGAAGCTTTTTATCGTTTAAAATTGTACTGGTTAAACATCCTCCAGTAAAAATTATCGCCTTTAGAAACCTATAACCTTAAAATGCAGATAAATGTATTAAAATACGAATATTCCTAACTTTTTTCGATCAGTTTATAAATAAAATAAGTTAATAAAATCTAGTCACATGGTATCAAATAAGACATTGCCATTATTGTTATGTCGAAAAGCAGCAAATAAAGGAAAATTATTTTTAACGCCAATATTTTTTATTCACATCATGCAAGTAGGTTTTATTAACTTTTATTAAATTTATTTTTAATATTTAGTAAAAGTAGAACATATGACACATGTTTGTAGCAACAAAATTAATTTTTTTTTAAATTATGAAAAGAATAATAACATGAGATCGAAAATATACTCAATTAGAGCAAGCTGTGCCTGCAGAACTTTAGACATATTTTAGCCATTTATTTACACTTTAGCCACATTTTAGTCGTTTATTTACAGCCGCACTTTTAAAGTTATGTTGTCTTATGTTGGTTTTACACAGCATATGATGTGGCTAAAGTTACACTTCAGTTTCAAGACTTGCTCTAATTCAGTATTTTTTTGATTTCATATTATAAGTTATAAGTAGCAATTTGAAATAAGAAAGTTGAATATAGCCCAAAATATACTATGATATTACAAACATTTCAAGAGCCTCATCTTATACTATTTATTTTATTTTTTAAATCAGGCTATAAATAAAACATGGAGGGAGAAATTTGTGGAGGGAACATAAGCGCGAAATCGTGGTCTTTGCACAAACACAAACACCTTTTATGACTCTTTTCAAAGTGCGCGCGCTAATTTTCTTCCCCAATTGAAATTTCAAACCAGTGGTAGAGCCCACATATTTTAATTTTGGGGGCATTTGCAAAGTTTGCAGCACACGATTGTCAAAATACACTTCATTAAAACACTAACTGTTAAGACTAACAATTAACACTATTACGTGCCATTACTTAAAACTACCATAAAGTAAATATTAAAAAAACTGTTTAAAGCAAAAAGAACATAAATAATCTGACGGCATAGAATCCATGGTACGCCTCTGGTATCAGCTGATTTGTAGAAACAGCTTTAGACCTGCGCACTGATTGTACATTTAGGCAGGAAATTCAGAATAGGCCATAAAAGGTGTTTCTAGATAGCCAAGAACCTAACATTGGCGGTATAGGGCACCTTCTCTCCACAAGTTTCTCCCTTCAAGGAATAAAAATTCCACAAAGCATGCCGTTTTTTTTAAATTAGGTACTCTGAATAATATGTTTATTGCAGGATATTTTTATTAATTGGTAACTGAAACAAATTTATTGTTCCCGCTACATTGGTGTCAATATCAAATAAAACACACATCCTAATGAGATTCTGACATTTATTATTTTAGAAGCAGTTATTATGAGAGCGTAAAATAGTGATTCTTTAATGTGGTGGAAAATTGTGTTAGCTCGATATTGACATGCATCAGAAAACATAAAAAAATATTTTATTCGCAAACGTTACAAAAGTGACATCTTTCATGACTAAATGCCACAAGTAAAAGTTGTATTTTTCGTTTATAGAGTAAAAGTTTTATTTTTGCGGCAAAGTATTTTTACTTTAACCAATTTACAAATTTTTACCAGTCTACGGGATACTGAGACGTAAGGAAGCGGTCGTTTACTATTTAAGGGAAGAATATTAAGAATATGTAACGAAATACAAACAGTACATCCAAGGGCGGATCCAGGCCCCCCCCCTCCCAAACACCAATTGTAATTTTTTAATAAATAATATAAAAGCTTAATGAACAAATGTTTTTTAAATAATCACATTAAAAGTCTTTTTAATGCACATTTTTTAATAAATAAATACATAAATTATTAATTTCTAATGTGTTTGTGTCCATTTTGTTTAGTTTCAGTATAAGGAAAGGTACCACTTTGGTGTTTTTTAGATTATCACTTAGAAAATCACAATTTTCTGGCAACGTTTCGTCTTAATTTAATCTTCTTCAATCCGTTTATAAAAAACAATTGACGGCCTAAAGAAAATTAAATTAACATCGAAACGTTTCTAGAAAGTTGTATTTTTTTAGATGATAGCCAAAAAATACCAAATACCTTTCCTTACAATGAAAATAAATTATTACCACTTAATAAAATATTATGGGAAGATTCTCGAAAAGTAGAACAAGGAAGTTGCTTAAAAAATTTTTTACGCCCAGAATTTTTATTACTTAAACTTCCTTAAACAACTGTATTAGCTGTTTCAAAACTATAAAAACGCCAACGTTGCAATTTACCGAATTATTTTTTTAAATAACATCGATAAAATTGTAAAATAGTTATTAATGATTAGATCTCTCATTGAAAGTATAAATTACACTAGCGTGAATAATTTTTTTAATTATTTTAATTAATTTTAATTTACAGCTAATTTAGAGAGAAAATGCGACGTTGGCGTTTATATAGTTTTGAAACAGCTAATATGTAAATTAACATTGCCTGTTGTATTTTATGTTGTGTTTTTTTTTAATAATTAAAAACAGTGTGTTGTTTTTGTCAATGAGAACTAATTATTTCAAAAACTTAGCGAAACCGACTAGTAAAAAAACGTTATGATCAACAACTAGCTATGAATATCCAAAAAATGCACAACATATAGGGTGTTTTATTTGAGAAAATATAAACTTGCATTGTAAAGTTTTTTTGGAAAAAAATTCTGGATCCGCCCCTGAATTACATCTGTACGTGAAGGAAAAGATTTTCTACCTCTATAACCCTCAAAAGTTTGGCAACATCTTTTTGGAACACCTATACACGTTTTCAAATAAAAGATATCGCGGTAGGCAATGACTGTGTAAAACGACCTTTACGTTTTGTAGCTAGAAGTGATAAAGTTACATTTACGTTTGATTGTCAAAACTCAAAACGTCAAACAAAATTTGAGGTTACTCTAGAAAAAGCAATATCACAGTGCTTGAAGAACACTAAAACCTTATAAAACGCTTTGATTTTCAAATTAAATAATCCACTACAATATTGACACACAACACAAAAGTGACAAATCTTTTGACAATTTTGACACATCTAGTTGGAAAACAAATACCAACTATTAATATGTGAAGATACTAAAAGTAGCAGTACAACCAACTTAAATTAAACTTAAATTTCCACAGCCTACTGGGATATCATTTAATTTGAAAAAGAATATATACGTTATACGGAGTAGGTATGTGTTCAGCTCCCACACACACAGTATCAGTTTTACTCGTAATAATATAATCCACTATTTTATTAGCTGTTTAGAACTAATTAGTTATAATGGTTGCAGCTTTTACAAATATGAAAATGTGACGTTGAATTTATGTTTCAAACATTTCACTAAGCCCATATATTGAAAATGAGGTGGTGAGTGTAATATTTGAATTTAGTAAACACGTGCGTAAAACAATTATTTGTTTTTAAACAAACAGTATTTCGCCGATTTGCTTAACAAGCGCATTACCTCCCCTGAGAGATAATTTATGTAATTAATGATGCAATATAGTGGTGTAATATTGGCAATATTGGGGTAGATTAATCAATTAAAAGAGGGTGGCTGCAATAAAAGGGAAGCATATGTAAAGGCCGGAGGGTTTGTGACCTAGGGAAAAATTAGCATTGTGCTGATTTCGTCTCCTCGTCAATTATAAAACATAAAAAATCCAAATTCATCAATATTCATTACATCAGAGACGTTAACTTCAAATGCAAATTATTCTAGCAAAGGTTTTTTTGCTAATTGGTAATAGTGCGATAAGCTAAAATTAGCATTGTAACGTTCCTGGAACATGGCTTATCTCCTGTTCACGCCCTTAATCGGTTGTGTTTAAGATGCGGCCTTGTGATCATCGAGTTAAAAGTAATTAAGGGCTCTCAAGTGGGAGTGTTGTTCGGATTTGCGACTGATTGCCCCGCTGTCAAACGTAATATAGAATCAGGTTGACTGAAATGACCCAGCCTCAATTACTTGGGAGTTATCTCAATCCTTTGCTACCGTGCCGCTTGAATATTTGCCTTGATGGTTATCTCTATGCCGTTTGATTCGATTCGGAATATATACAGGAACGCATTCAGAGCTCAGTATTGATTCAAGTTAGTTGATGCAGAAATTCGCTTTTGCTTGCCCTTTACACCAAATCAATCGGATGCATTCAAACATCTTTTGTTGGCGAAAAAATACGTTCATTTTTTTGATGAACATATTTACAATATTGAGCTACATGATTTGACTTTGTCGCTGTAACGTACTATAAAACGCTATAAAAATATCACATTTTACACCTGACGATACATCCTATAAAAATATGAGCAAGTCTCCGTTTGACGATGCGCGAGAGATTGATGAGATGAGCTTTATAACACGAGTTTTGTATTCTTTCTCCTTCGGAAATTAATTTCAAAATGCTCGCTTCTCTTATTATTTCGCAACTAGTAGAACGGCAAAAACAATAATTGAATTTTTAAATTGTTTAGTCACTATATTTTTATCATTTTGGTGACTTCAACTTTACGTTTTTGCTTCATTCTCTGCTGAAACGACTGTCTTCGATAAGAGTGATAAGTATTCAGACATGTTTGTTCACGAAATCAATTATAATACGATTATTAGGGTCCAGTTTTTATTTTTCTGTTTTTATGTATTTCACAATTCTTTTTCTCATAATCATTGTAACAAGTGTCTCAATGTTTTGGAGTTTGTTGTAATATTTTGAAACAAAAAATATACCTATAGTTTTAACACTTTCAAAGAACTTATTTATTTTGGTGAATCTAGAACGTTTTATATCGAGTAACTCGCGAAATTCGAAAGATGAATTTTCATTGAATTTCTGGGTGTTTCGTCTATCAGAATTAAATAAATAAATAAATAAATAAATAAATAAATAAATAAATAAATAAATAAATAAATAAATAAATAAATAAATAAATAAATAAATAAATAAATAAATAAATAAATAAATAAATAAATAAATAAATAAATAAATAAATAAATAAATAATTTTATTGGTGTTTAAAACAGTGCGTCATTACACAAGTCAACAAAATAAGAAGGATACAAACTAAAAAGCCTGCAAATCACTAAAATTGCAGCGAAAATATTCGTCAAAGTCATAGACACAGTTTACAATTAAAAAATCTTTTAACTTTTTTTTAAAAACACATAAAGGTAAATTACAAAAACTAGTTGGCAACATATTATAAAATTTAGTGCAATAATAACTTGGTCCAGTTTGGTTCCGTTTTAGGCTATTGAATTTTGGAATGAGCTTGTCACTAAAACGAGTACTATAAGCATGGTTTTTAGAATGGTATCGAAAAGTTTGGGTATTTTGTTTCACATAAAGCAGACAGTGGTATATATATATATAATGATGGTAAAGTCAAAATTTTTTGAGTACGAAAAGTAGATCTACAGTCTGCTCGATGTTCTAAACCATTTATTATTCGAATTATTCGTCTCTGTAATGAGAACAATCGATGCCGACAAGAAGAATGGCCCCAAATTAGAATACAATACGAAAGAACTGACTGAACAAGGGCAAAGTATGCAACTCTAAGAGTTGATAGAGATATGTTGTTCACTGACTGTCTAAATAAAAATGTTAATTTGCTTAGTTTCGTTGTTACCTTGATGGTCCCATAGTAACTTGTCATCTATAGTGATGCCTAAAATATTAGTGGACTTTTTGAAACTTTCATCAATGTTACTGCAGTTTTTTAATGTAAACAACATATCAACTGTTTTTGTTGCATTCAAGCCCAATTGATTCGAAGAAAACCATTTGCCGGCCATCAGTTTCGCTTGATCACTGTTTTCTGTAGCTGTGTCCAAGGTCTTACCACTGTTAAGTAGTGACGTATCATCCGCAAATAATGTCACTTTGGTGTTCTTTAAACAATATGGAAAGTCATTAATGTATATTAAGAAAAGTAAAGGACCCAAAACAGATCCTTGAGGAACACCACACTCAACAGGGAGACTCTCAGATACAGCATTATTAAAGTTGACACTTTGTTGACGATCACTTAAATATGAAGATAATAATTTGCAACTATTTTATAATAAAACATCTTGCGAACTAATATGGTATGAGAAACACAATCAAATGCCTTACTTAAATCAAGGAATGTGGCTTTTGCAAACTTTGCATTTTCAAAGCAATCATGAATCTCGTTCGTAAAGTCCGTAATAGAATCAACTGTGCTTCTCTGTATTCTGAAACCAAACTGATGTGGACACAACAAATTGTTATCTTCAAAGTGCCGTGTCAACTGCTGGACTAAGACTTTTTTTAGTATTTTTGAAAATATTGGTGTCAACGAAATGGGCCGAAAATTGTTAATATCACTTTTATCAGATTTTTTATGTACAGGTGTTATTAGAGATTTTTTAAGACATTTAGGGAAAGTGGATGTTCTTATACAGTAATTAATTAATTTAGTAAGAGGAGACAAAATAACGTCCTTTACTGTTTTCACGATATCACTACTGAAACCATACCAATCTTTACTCGTACTATTTTTTAGATCATTGATTGCATCTCTCACTTGAATACACGAAACGTCACTAAAACCAAAATATAGTTATATCACAGTCACTCATATCACAGTTTATGTTCCGACGACGTTTTGAATTTATTACAGTCCACATGGCACCAGAAGTGTTTTTAGAGAATTTTATGAAGTTATCATTTGCTTTAATTTTGGCGTTTTTAATGGCAGTGCGATAATTAAATCTTACAATATTTCTGGCCGCTTTAACATTATCACTTTTAGTTATAGAATATAGGTCATTTAGAAAGAAAAGTTTATCAAGAATTTGTTTTAGTTCAGAGTCAAACCACTTAATCGACTTTGATTAAGATAAATTAGATCTAAAAATGCGTTATCTACACCTGTTTTTGGAAATTACAGTGTTTTTTATAGAATTCGAATATTTTTCTCAAAATAAAGATACAAATTTCGAAATTTTATATACTCCTAAAATGCATTATAATTTATGAATCCAAGAAAGTTTTAATTTTTTTTTGGAATTGTGTTTTATTCTATCGTCAAAGATAAAATCGTTTTTTATTCACTATTTACTTTAAGGTAAAATGAAATTTTATAAATAACGTTCACAACCATTGTTGTATTTCTGTTTTTGACGTTTTTGAATTTTACAACTGTCAATCAAAATATTTTAGTGATTCAATCGAAATAAAATTTTATATTATACACGACGATAGCGTTCACCATTATCTTCTCAACCCCTCTCAAAGATAAAATCAAATTTTATCGTCTTGCATAATAAATAACTACTCCTATTTAGGTACTTGCGCTTTTTATAACAAAACTTACAAAATTCCGTAGATTTTATCAAATCAAAGTTGATTATTGTAAAGTTACGTACTTTCGGTTCACTTTCATAAAAACCATTGTGATGCAAATAGCGTACTTTTGCGATCAACTTTTATACATAATTACATATGACTTGTCATGGTAACCGGTTGGTCATTTGCACCATAATGGTTTTTATGAAAGTGAACCGAAAGTAGAAAATGTGTTAATTCCCCTGAATTTAATAAGTGATTATCGGTAAATTTTAGAAATCGTGCCAAATGAATATAAAAATTTGAAATTAAATAAAAAAATGCCTTATGCTCGTTTGTTACTTTAGGACGTTTTACACACGTAAAAATTTAAAGAATTAAATTTTTTTGCTAAACAAAGTGGAAAATTTCGTCGAAAAACCGTTACTTTTATTAATTATAAATTTTCACTTAGGTAATAGATATGCAAAGAATATTTCACCAAAATGGTGCAGTCTAATTAGTTTGAAAATACGGTAATTTTTTCGCTTATTTTAATGGATTTAAATCATTCCATGATCGAAAAACAAAGTAAAAAATTTCCTCGAATATGAAAAAGTGAAATTACCGCGAAGTTCAAAAGCTGATTTTTGTCGCATAAGTATGATTAAACTTTAGTATTGTATGAAAAATGTGTTATTTTCTTTAAACCTGTGGATGTTACTTTTCAACTATAAAAAATATGCCAAACGTTAATTTTGCCTGTTTTAATAAATTTTTGTAACCTTTTTATAGAAAGACTTATTCAATTTAAAAAATACTAGCCAAAACAATGAAAACAATTTTGAAATTTCATCGAAAATGCACTGTTTGCTAAAGATTTATGAAAATTTTTCACTGACAAAGTATTACTACTTATTAAAAAGTTTGAACTACTTTCTCAAAACGAGACAGAAACTTACATAACTAATTCAGAAATGCAGTAACTTGGCTTATTTCGGAATATTTAGAACGTTTTATACCTACCAAAAAATTAAACTTGCATTTTTCGATGCACGAAATAAATTAGTCATAAATAAAGACTGAATTTCAGTTAGATAGACAATAAGACGAACTTTACCAAAATCAAATGTCAGTTACTATGTATACAGGGTGTCCGTTTTTCGAGCTCCACCATGGGGATCTCAGTTATTATAAGAGATACAAGGTCGGTTAAATTAGGGTAAAGTTGAGCATTTTTATACTGAACAATTATCTGAAAGAAAATTTGATGTGTCATTTTTAGTTTTTGAGTTATTGGAAAAAAACGGAAATTTGTAATTTTTGTTTTTATTTTTTCAAGCGAAAACCAAAAGAACTAAGCGTTTTTAACTAGGACGTTCTTCAGGCACATTTTTACAAGGAATCTAAATCTGTAATCGTATTTTCCAAGGCGTTCTAGATGTAAAAGTTACAACACTTAATTTTGGTTTTTCTTATGGAAGCCATGTTCGCTTTTTGTATTTTCGGAAAGTTCGAAAAAGTTTCGAAAATGCTGATCAAAATGGAGAAAAAAGCATTTTTGCAAAGAATGCTTTGGAAAAAACGCCAACGATTTTATTTTTAAACAAACTAGATTTTGGAAGTTTAATTGAATTTGGATCTGGAAGGTTCACATTTCCGCCAAGCTTACTTATTTAAAAACTAAACGACATGAACTAGAAGTTTATTTTTAGCAAAACAAAACAAGACAAAGTTATAAAAATTCTGCTCGCATATTAATGTTAGAAATGTTAAAAGTTAGTTTGTTAAACGAAATTTTTGGCGTTTTTTTCTAAAGCACTCTTTGCAAAAACGCTTTTTTCTTAATTTTAATCATCATGTAAGATATCATGTGATACATCATTGTAATCAGGACCAAAAAGACTTTGCAAAAATACAATAAGTATTAAATATGGCGTCCATAAAAAACACCAAATTTAAGTGTTGTAACTCTGAAATCAAGAAGGCCTTGGAGAAGGCGATGACAGATTTCGATTTCTTGTAAAAAATTGCCTGAAGAATATCCTACTTAGAAAGGTCTAGTTCTTTTGGTTTTCGCTTGAAAAAATAAAATCGAAAATTCAAAATTACCGTTTTTTTCCAATAATTCAAAAACTAAAAACAACACATCAAATTTTCTTGCAGATAATTAAAATGCGCAACTTTGTCCTAATTTAACCGACCTCGTGTCTCTTATAATAACTGAGATCCCCGTGGTGGAGCTGGAAAAACGGACAGCCTGTATAAGTAATTTGTTTTAATGTTTGCATTTCAATACCTTTCTTCTAGTAGGTTTGCGTTTCTTAAATATACACTTGTTTCTTTCGCAATAATAAGCTATAATATTTATCATTTTAATTAGGTACATATACAGGTTGTTCCGTCTAAACCCCACATTTGAAGTATTGAAAGTTCTAATAAAGATATTTATCTGAGAGTTGGTACTCAGGCATAATCCGTTAAGTTATGCTCAATGAAAAGATTTTCAAAATGGCAGCACTTCCGATTATACCGGAAGTCGCTATTAACTTTCTTATTTTAAATGGAAATCTATATTTTTCACTGCGTTTTTGGATTAGTTGAGTTATTTTAAGGGAGTTTTTATTAGCTTTCCCTATACCCAAGTTTAACCGTTTTTGAGATATTTAGAATTTTTGAAAATTTTTGAATTTGCACCTGTCCCTTAAAAAATCGGTCACTCGCTTAGTTTTAAAGATTTCGAGATCATGTTTGGAGAATTGAAAGAGAAAGCCTATATCTGTTGTTCAGTGTAATCAAAATTGGAATTGAAGTTAATAAACCCAAAAATTTTAAGTTTGGACAACTTCAAGTACCCAAAACTTAATTTTTTCAAATGGGATGTCTCAATTTTTATTCTACTAGATGGAGGAGAATTTTTTTCTGCATCGATCTGTATTAGCATTCCCTCTATACCTATCTGTGATAATTTTCAAGTTATGTTGGTTTTTTTGTTATTGTAGGAAATTTCTTACTAACCACAGCTATTTTTGCATAGTTTGCCACAAAAACATTTCTGATTAAACTTAAACGACAAACTCTGTTCAAAATTGTGTTATCAGACTGTGAAAACAAAATAAATTCATTGTGTGTTGGTTTGAAAAACTTTAATTTCTCACCTTTTTTCATTCGTTTCCATGGCAACCTATGAGAATAGGCCTATGGCTAATGAATTTCTCAATCCCAACAAAAAGGTATTGTAACTTGAAAACTATTAAACATAAGTATAGGGAATGTTAACACAGATCGAAGCAGAATTATATTCTCTACCATCTAGTGAAATAAAACTTTTGTCATTTCATTTGAAAAAAATTAGTTATGGGTGCTTAAAGTTTTGCAAACTTAATTTTAAAAATTTGGAGTTTGTTATTCTTTTTTAGAAATTTGAAAATACCAAAGGAAAGATCTAGGCTTCCTCTTTCAAATGAGCTCAAGTATTTCCAGATTTTTAAAAATCGCAGAGTTATCGATTTTTGAACTGGAAGGTGCAAATCCAAAAAAATTTTAAAAATCATAAATATTTCGTAAACGTCTAAATTTAGGTATAGGAACAGCTTATGAAAACTACCTTAAAATAACTCTAGTAATTCAAACTCGCATTAAAAAATATAGCATTCCATTTAAAATAAGGAAGTTGATAGCGACTTCCGGTATAACCGGAAGTGCTACTATCTTGAGAATATTTTCATTGAGCAGGACCTAAAAGATTATGGTTGTACACAAATTTTCAGATATCTATGATTATTAGAACTCCCAATACTTCTAATGTGGGGTTTAAACAAAACAGCCTGTATTTGTTTTTGTTTAATTACTATCTGGCTTGGTTTTGCCCATATGAAGGAGCCGGATAATTGAGGTTTCACTGTATTAAGCAGTAATTATTATATCAGAGAATAATTGAGAATCGCTTTTGTCTGAAAGCAATTTTTTTTCGAAAACTAAATTACACCAAGTTTTACGATTTCAGACAATTTAATTCGAAATAGATTACTCTTAGAAAACTCAATTATTTTGCGAGATTTTGTCAAAACAGTTTCCCAAATTAGTTTTGAATTAATTTGTCAGCGAATTCTGAGCTCTTTTTTGAGTCAGTAGGCTTTATGGATAAAGTTAAGCAAATGCTTCTACTTGTAGGTAACAGTGAAAGATAATTTATGTATGTTTTATTAGAAAGAAAGTGTGGCGGTTTCTCAGCTCTCCGTGAGATGGCACTGCAGCTTTCAGCTTACGACTGATAAAATTTCTATTCAATATAAATAGTCGGAATGTAAAGTTGTCAGATAGTTCGCTTTTAGAACTCATAGACAGTTCAGTTTGAGAACTCTTTTTCCTGAATTGTAGTGTGGTGAATAAAGTGTACTTCGTGGTGAAGTGCTTCTTATTCGCGCACACTCTACAAAAGAAATAACACTATAGTAAAAGCTTCTGCTACATTTTATTCATACTACCCATTATCTCACTTGTTTCCATAGATTTGGTCAAAACAAACCCAAAGGATAAAAAAATATTTGACATTGTAACATACATAAAGAAAGTAGTGTAGAAATATGAAAATATGCATGGCTGCATATCACCTCAATTCTTTATACAGGGTGATTCTTAAATAGACCGACAAAATTTTATCACAGTCTTCCAAGGATAAGTATAGACGATCTGCACCATATTTACGTTTTTATTTCGTAGGGGTAGAAACCCCTTAATCCGTGCCACTTACGACGCTCATGAATTCAAATTAGTTGTTTTGGAAAAAATGTGCTCGTTTCCATCATGAATATCGATAATACACAGTAATCATTGTTGCACTGATTAAGTACATTGTCATCAGATGATTATCATTATCCGCTAACTGTGCTAATACTACTTACAAACACATCAGTGGCGTACGCTTTATCACCAACATGACTTTAAAAAATTTTATTTAGAGAACGGTTATACAAGGAATTTTTTTACTATTTTTTCCCGGCATGTACTCATTTGACACTACCATGGGTAGAATTTTGTCGGTCTATTTAAGAATCACGCTGTATACCTAATTGTTTATTGTCTACATATGTTATTTGTATTTCAATAATAATAATAAATTCTTTGTGATTTTGCTTATTTTTCAGCTAGAACACGTTTATTTAAAAAAAATTCAA
Source organism: Tribolium freemani (assembly GCA_939628115.1). Classification (NCBI taxonomy): domain Eukaryota; kingdom Metazoa; phylum Arthropoda; class Insecta; order Coleoptera; family Tenebrionidae; genus Tribolium; species Tribolium freemani. Next base: position 4,568,522 of record OW626784.1, on the reverse strand, counting down.
TGTTAAAAACCAAAAAATCATCGAATGATGCTTTTAACTTATTGGTTGATAATGGATATTTATTATCTACTCATTTTAGTCACAAATTATCTTCTTTCCGATTTTCTTTTATGTTTACACACCCTTATGTATGACATGTTTTATAAAAAGTTAAATTTAAAAAATGTGTAATAAACTCGGAAACAAATTAAATCTAGTTAATACTTTGTGCTCCACGATGGCAACATTATTTAGTATGAGTATTTGAACAGAACTTTAATTAAAAATGTTAGGAAATTTGTTTTCTGTTTAAAATAAAATACATTTTACGACATGAAAGAGTTCGTAACCTGTCTGCTGAACCGATTAAACGCAATTAAAATTTCGTCACATCAATTTATAACGCAATAACGAAATCTTGTCTGGAATTGAATTAATATCGCTGGTTGTAATTTCATGCGGTCTTGAAATTTTTCGTTTCATCTTCCTTCTGTGGAACACAGTTTTATTCAAATCTAATTTGACTTTGTTTGAAAATCCGGAAACGTTTACACAGCGCCAACGACCAATTTAAATTTGGAATTGCTGAATTTTTCACTCAATATATTTGTGTATTCTGACCACTTATTCTGGAGAATTTCTCGGAATAATTCCTTTCGAATTACCATAAATTTGTTGCCGTTCTGCTTTAATAAATAAAGTCGAGGTTTTTGGAGGGTTCTAGCTGAAGAAAAATCGTTGCCCCATTGGTTTCACTGTTATTAATTGTACGTAATCTGGTGTTGATAGTTTAGGTCTCTCTAGCGTAGCCATTTAGGGAGTCGACGGGACCAAGTTGCATTTGCACTTGAACGTGTGGGAAACATCAAACATACGCAGCAGGAGGAAGAGTGGAGCATATGTCTGGCACGTGTCCTTTAACAAGGGCTGCGGGGGTTGTCGGACGCAGGGCCGCAGAGAGCATCCTTAACGCGTGTCGGGATACTCCTCTAATTGGGGAAATATTGGATTCCAACCAACATCTAATTTACAACAAGGAGGATGATTCAATTAGCAGCAGAAAAAGAAGGGCAGGATCGAATTAAAAATATTTAAAAAATTAGGTAGGTATTAGCTGTTTCAAAACTATAAAAACGCCAACGTCGCATTTTACTGAATTATTTTTTTAAATAAGATTGATAAAATTGTAAAATAGTTATCAATGATTCGATCTCTCATTGAAAGTACAATGTGTTTAAAAATGGCTGTTCATCAAGTCACCTATGAAATTTGAACGTAATGTGCCGCTTAATTTAAATTGTGAATGCCGTCAAAGTGACAGATCCGTCAAAATGATACAAAAAGGCTCCGAATCCAAAAACGAAGAATACACAATAACAAAAATCACGGAAATATAAAACACAAATCAAGACAAACCCTACATTTGAAACAACTTTGCCGAAAAATGCAAAAAAGGCTAATTCAAAAATTTGACATTACAATTACAATACAAATTACAATAGTCATTTGGACGAAGCGGCACATTGAATTTGAATTCCATAACCAACTTGATGAACAGCCATTTTTGAACACATTGTATAACCCAGTAAACAAGAAACATCGTAGAAACGTTTCAAAAGTTTTGTTAAACTTAACAAGTGAAACATAAACTTGTAGCTTATCTAAATATGTCATTGAAAAGTTACATTTGGTACATCTTAAACTTAAGTTTCTGAAATACTGCAATTTTCTTGCTTTTTAAACGTCTCAGTTGAACAGTGTTCTTAAACCACTCGGAAACGTTATTTAAGTAACAATAAGGTGGAAAAAAAATATTGAAAGGATTGAAAATAATTGAAAGCAATGATGGAATCTTTGGAATCTGAAACGATTGAAACATCAGTTTTATCCGTGCCTACGGTGAGTTTAGAAGTTTATTTTGTTGCCCATTTTAAGTTCCAATTTGCTAACCTTAAACACAAACTTGGCCGGTAAAAATATGAATTTCGCCTAAACGTTATTAGTAATACTGCATAGTGAATTTGTTGCTCTAGCTATTAAAAATTTGTAAAACATTCAAACATGGACAATAATAAACGGTTTTTTCAAACAAAACGGCATATCCGTCGAATTATTGCCAAAGAGACATTAAAGCTACGTGCAAATAAAAATGTGTTGGTTGGGGTAAACAATCTAAAACATAATGGAAATTAATCGAAAGCAATTAGTAATTTGTCAGATATTTCAAAATATGCTTGAGTTATTTTTTCAATTTTAGGAAGCCACATTTTATTTGTTAGGTGGATCCTCTTCTAAAGAAAATATCAGAAGAGGATTATCCAGGATCTTCAGTAATAAACTGGCAACTAATTGTTCATGTACGGGGAGGGGCGGAAATCGTCCAATTCAATACCTTTTTATAATTCGTCTGTTAAAAGGTAAACTAATTACATTTTAATCCGTAACGTATTTAGATTCGATTCGAAAAAGATTTCCAGAAATGACGGATCACTTTTTTGAAACAGAAATAAAAATATGGTTCCGTCTGGCTCAGCTTAGATTCCAACGAGAGCTCAAAAAACTGAACAAACATTTTTAATTATGTACAATGGCGAACAAAAAATTTCGGACACTTTTGTCATTTCGTTGTCAAAAAGGATAGGGAATTACACACGATAATGTCAGGGAAATGTCAAATGTGTCCGAAATTTTTTGCTCGCCACTTTATTTATTTCTTAATTTTGTTTTTGTTTTTTTTTAGAATATCTATTTGTTTTTTATTTTTAGTTATTAGTAATTAGTAATCTAGTATTAATGAAGTTTAATTTTTTTTTGTATTTTATTGTATTGTATTTAATATATTACTCTAAACGTAACATGCATTTGCATAGGTATTTTATTAATTATTACCCAGTTCTGAAAGGTATGATTTAAGACTGCAATGACAAAAAACATAGAATTCTCATAGAGAAATCAGTATCGTCTCAGTATGATTAAAAACGTAGTTCCTGAATGTTTCATTTGCAACGTTTTGTCAGAAACGTTTCTGAGGGCGGACATCTTGGGTTACATAGATCTTTATGTAACGTGTTTGAATAAAACAATCGAATGTTTCAAGTTTTTTTGGAACATTTTAGAGACATTTAAGAAATGAATTTTTGCTTTGCGGGAAATTACATTAACTATTATTTTTCTGAAGTCCATGAATAATTTATAACAGCTAATTTTGAGAGAAAATGCGACGTTGGCATTTTTATAATTTTGAAACTGCTAATATATATCACATTCAAATAAGAATAGAATTCGAAAATAAAATTAATTAGACGCCCTCTGGTGATTACTTTTGAACTATGTCGAAAACAGTAACGAAATATTCGTAATTCCTCATTTAATTAATAGTTTCATAATCACTTTGAAAGTATGTTGTGGTAAATACTAGCTTTGACTTTGGTTATGTGGTTTTTCGTTGTTATAAAGTGTTTATTGTTGGAATTTGAAAGTGGATAAACAAGGAAAAAGATTTAAATTTTGATTACAAAGTGTTATTAAACAGTTAATAACATAGCGAACACATGTTGGGCTCAAGAAACCAATAAATTAGTGAAGAGTGTAAATTTTGATGCAATATTTATTTACTTGTTTACTCAATGTAAACAACACATTTCTCTATGCTTTCGCACTTCACTTTTTTAGGTTAGAATTTTTCCACTGAAAAAATCATGAAATACTTCGGTAAATCTACAAAACTACAATTAAGATTAACAACTGCTGATACATTTAAGCATGAATTGTTCCAAAAGGTAGGCTTTTCAATGTCTTTGTAATAATTTTACAATAAAGTAAGTGAACCAAACAATCATTCGTTATTCGTGTTTTGTAGTTAGTTAGTGATTAACTGATTACGATAGATAGATTAGAATCATATTTATTTAGTCTCTTGTTAGAACACATGAAAATTGTTTCTAGAAAAACAGCGATTTATGACTACCTATTAGCTGTTTCAAAACTATAAAAACGCCAACGTCGCATTTTACCGAATAATTTTTTTAAATAAGGTTGATAAAAATGTAAAATAGTTATTAATGATTAGATCTCTCATTGAAACTGTAAATTACATTAGCTATTCATTTTTTAAGTGCAGGAATAATTTATAACAACTAATTTTGAGAGAAAATGCGACGTTGGCGTTTTTATAGTTTTGAAACAGCTAGTACGTATTAATGAAACAAACAGTGTCTAGTTTGACACTGTCATGGATTTCCAAAAATTAAATAATTAAATGTGTATTTTTTGTATCTAGCGTTTTGTGACTTTTGTATACAGGATGCTCAAAAACTGGCGCACCATCTCCACAGGTGGTACGTTGTTGAGAAGCATGTGTAGATTACATGAAAAATCTTGAAAAAATTCCTAGTCATATTTTAAAAAATCTGGAGCTCCAAACTTATTTTGTTAACTTCTTCAGTTTTCATTATTTTTTAATGTTTTTATGTTTCACCCTAAGTAATCGTTCCCTAACAAAACGATGAATAATTATTTTTAAATTTACTATTAGACTGTAGCAGTTTTGTGAATTTAAAAAAAATAAAATTTATCAAAAAAATCGCAATTTGTAGATGTGCCAACACTGGGAATTATTTCCTAGGAAACCGTTTCTAAATTAATTTATTTTTATTGTTGTTGCGATCACGACTGTTAGACAACGTTGCCACATACTATTTATTAAAATTTGTTATTTGTCAATAATTTTATTACAAAGAACTTTTTAAATATTTTTACCTTTTTATGTAAGCAATTCTCCACCACACACCATTGAGTTGGTGCGCCGGTTTTTAAGCACCCGGTATTTAGGTGAGTACATTAGGCGCAGAACTCGTAAAGTTGTGTTCTTCATATAATCAATTCCTCTTTGGGAGAAAATGAATCAAACTACTATTTTTAAACTAAAATAATTTAATAATACAAGGTGAATTTGAAGGTTGTGTATTAGTGTGGGCCGAAAAGTATAAATCTAAAATTTGTAAATGCAATACCCCTTAAATGATGTCTTTTACCAAACTAATTCTCTGCCTCTACCCTCTACCGCTTATTTAGTTATTTCAAAGATAATTTTGTATTTTCTTAAATGGGTGTTTAATAAATGCATGATAATTGATTTAATTTACTGAAAATGAGATAAAAGTAGCCTCTCGTCAACATTCTGCTTTTTAATCTTTTATACCAAAATCATCATTAATATTAATTAATGGCAGGATTATTACAGAAGCCACGTATTAAAAATATTCAAGAATTTACAGAACAAGCAATTAATTTTGATGCTACTGATTAAAATTAATAAACAAATTAGAAAGAAGTTACATTATGTCACCACTGTCTGTTCTATCAAAGGTTATTAACGAAGTAGAGCTTGGGAAGTGTAAATACTTTGTCTCCGGAATTTCTTAATGTTCCATGTTACAAACTAGCCATATAACGATGTATAAAGCTTACAACTGAAGAATAGAATTGAGTCATAGACCAAAAAGTACGAGATGGAGTTATTACAGTTCGAGTAAAATTATATGTGATTATGCCATTTTTTTTGGGCAGAAGAATAAGTACTAAATCGCATAAAAATTATAATTATTGCTTCTTAAATATGCACTTCAATTTTGCAATTCTGAATGTAATTTAAAAATTTAACATTTACTTTTTGGTAGAGGGCACAAAATTTAATTAAAAAAGTAAAACAAAATAAATGCATTGTTACTAATTACAATAAGCATATTTTCCCCCATATTGCGTTTTCATTTGAAAATAATAAATTCATAAGAATGGCCTAGAAATCACAAAACCTCAATTGACTCTTGGTAAAACTTATCTAGAGTATAAAAGCATTTGCTTTACATATTATATAACTGTTGATTTTTTCTCAAGCAGTAGATAAAAATGGTTTGACTTTAGTAGGTATAGTTAAAAATGTACAGGGTGTATGAGAAACACGTGTGTTAATTTTAACGTGTAACCGAGCTCAACAATTAAAATATTTTTTCTATTTGTAATTTTTCACAAACTTAGTTCAAACTTGTAAAAGAAAACTTATTGAAACGTGTACCCGCCTATGAGTACAAAAATAAGTGTGCCTAACTATTTTCGTTGTGACAGAAACGGACAAATTAAACAATTTAAAATAACTATAAAAATTGTTGCTATGTATACAAACTAATAATTAAACACTGACCTGCTCATTTACACAAAAACAGGAGGAAAACAGTGAAAATAATAAATAAAAATTTTGCAAAATGTTATATAGAAAAGTTGTTGCGTTTAATTAACACACGTATTTCTGAAACACCCTGCATACACTTAATTTAATTTTTTGAGCTTTTTTGAACTATTATTAATTTTGTCTTATCTTGAAGTAAATGTGTTTATTTCGGCTAGGGTAATTATGTAGAAATTGCTTTTTTTTCAAAAAAAATTTACTCTACAAATACAACCAAAGTTTTTTTTCTTATCCAGTGAATCCTGTGTTTTCCTCTGTTTCAGCTCTATTTTTAATTCCAATTGGTTTTTACCTTGTAGCTTATTCTTATTAGTTGTTAGTTGTTGTTTCTATTTTCTTTAATTTCCTTTTGTGTGGTCTCTGTATCTATCAAATTTTTTTTCGAAATGGAATTTTAAAATTTTGGAGCAATATTTTCATTCGCCACACATCTGCTTTCTATTATTTTTTAATACTTTTGTAAAACCATTTCCTGCTTCTGTTTGCCTTGTTTTGATGATTTTTGGAATGTCGAGTTTTTCTCGAAACATATGATTATCTTCTTTTTGGATTAAATTATTTTCTTTAAGAAGTTTTTTTTTTCTACCATTTATTTTAGCAACTGTTTCAGAAAATATTTTTTTTTTTATTGGCTTTCCTTAGCAATAAATAGTTTTAGTCTCATCAATTAAACGTTTAAAGATAGTCATAGTCTCGCAGATTTATTTAAACTTATTTAACATTTTTCTTGTATGTTTAACCATATTTGCAACATTTTTATGCACCAATTTTAAATAATTATAAATAATTTTTTCCCACGTTTCTCGTGAAAATTTTAGTCGTCAACACTTCAGCAAGTCTGCATTCCAAGTAATTAGTGAATTGGCTCCAAATCTTCATTCCTCCGTAGTCTCATTGTAATATTATCACAGATTATTTTGATTTTTAAAATCGCGTAGTGTATAAATCAATTTCGTTTAATTTAATTTAATCGAGATGCTTATACGCCGTAATGCAGATATATTAAACTGGATAAGTGCTTAGTGCAAAACTTGTTTGTAAATTACCATATCATGTTGTTCATAGAGAGATTATAGGCCAAGCTTTGCAACTTTGGCAATCTAACCAACATTAGAGTTGTGTTATTATGCGGCATTGCAGGATAAATATGCGATACTACTTTTATTCCATTATACCTAAAAGCTGCAGTGTGGAACGTTTATCTTCCTAATTTTTCATTAGTCTGTGCGTTCCAAAAAGAAACCCTCGAAAGTAATCGTTAAAAAGTAGGTCAACGTTATTAACTGGTGCTAAATTTTTGTTGCAGTTATTCTGTTTTGTTAGTATAATGTGAGGTAATTGAATGTAATATATTCATATTTGGGCCATTAATGATTTCGTCAGCCCCTAGAAGCCTCTCTAGTCCTCCAGCTGTGTTCACTATGCGCATCTCATTACCAACCCCAAACAACAGATTTTTTATCGCTTAACGCGACATAAAAAATCGACTTAATTTATTGCGCCACTTTAGCACCTTTTCATCAATTAAACGAATCGTACATCACGAGGACGTGCCGCAAAAATGCTGAATTAAATTAGGTTCTACTTTGTTTAATCATCAGACCATTTCAGGAGGATATAATTCATGTTTTTCAAGTTACGAGTTTTAAAAAACGTTTCGGGCATTCCGACGCTTTCTACAGACCGAAATAATTTATTTCATGATAGTGCCACGCTTTAAATTAAAACAGTGTGGAACAAAAGTCAACGCGTTTTCATTGACTAGCTAAATTAACTTGAAATTATTTTAAATTATAAAGTAAAAATGTGGTCGATTATTATCAGTGTTATCACTGAAAAGCTTGCCTAGCATTAATAGTTACAGATGTAGGATAAAGGAAAATTATTAACCCAATTTTTATAACAGAATATTAGAAATGAATATTATGGCTTATAATTTATTAAAAAATAAAATTCGTGTCTATTATTGAATTCAAATGAATACGTATTGTACTGACTGAAAGAGATTTCAATCTAGACATTATCAATAGAGTGATGCATCGTGCATATTTATTTGTATTTGTAAAACAGATAAATACTGCAAAAATCAGAATTTCCGATAAATCAATACTTTAGTCACAAAATAATCTTTACAACTAATTTCCCTCAAGATCGAAAAAATCAAAATAGATAATTTGAAAACAATACAACATACAGGGGGTTACCCAGGGGTGCGTAATCGGTCTATAACTTTTTTGCTTTTTGAAATATTGCAATGCCGTTTTTATTATCCGATTTAAAGTTCACAAAATAAAAATATTTTTATTATACACAGGGTGTTGTATACAGGGTGGTGAACTGTAGTTATATTTTTTAAATGGAACACCTTATATATTTTTGCATAATTAGATTATGGGTCTATCTCGTTTCGTTTCGGAATTATTCAACTTTTCGTTATAAAAAAAACAATTTTTGAAAAATCACTGCGAAGTCGCTTATGAATATTTTCCGACAAATTTGCAACAGAAAGACTCAGAATAGCCTGTAGTTTTAGCAATAGTCGACTTTTACTTGAAACACGCAGATAATGTACAGGGTGTACCAAAACGCAAAAAGTTGAATAACTCATTTTTTTCAAATGGAACACCATGTATTTCTTCACACATATGGATAGCATTTTTCATAAGCTTTCTAATGATATGGGGTTTGCAAAGCAAATTTGAAATATTTCTTAAACAGTTCAAAAATAAATTTTTCTTTTTGTATTTATATTTTATCATTATTCTTGATAAGTGAAATTCATTTATGTATCAAGTAATAATTTGATTACTAATGTAATTAGTCACATTAATACATATCGAAAATAAATTATTAAATTCTAGATCAACAAATTTTCTTGTATTAAAATATATTTTTTTGAAAATTCTTGAAAAATATTTTAAATTTGCTATGCAAACCCAATACCATTAGAAAGCTTATCAAAAATGCTATCGATACATGAAAAAAAACAATGGTGTTCCATTTGAAAAAAATTAGTTATTCAACTTTTTGCGTTTTGACACACTCTATATACAGCGTGATTCTTAAATAGACCCACAAAATTCTACCAATGGTAGTGTCAAATGAGTACATGCTGGGAAAATAGTAAAAAAATTCCTTGTGTAACCTTTTTCGAAATAAATTTTTTTAAAGTTATGTTGAAGATAAAGCGTACGCCACTGATGGGTTCGGAATTAGTATTACCACAGTTAGTGTAAAACATGATAATCATCTGATGACAATGTACTTGATTAATGCAACAATGATCATTGTGTATTTCCAATACAACTAATTTGAACTTATGAGCGTCGTAAGTGGCAGGAATAGTCTCTACTTATCCTTGGAAAGCTGTAATAAAATTGTGTCGGTCTATTTAAGAATTACCCTGTATTATCTGCGTGCTTTAACTAAAAGTCGACTATTTGCTAAAACTACAAGGTAGTGATTTTTCAAATGTTGGTCTTTTTTATAACGAAAAGTAGAATAATTCCGAATCGAAAAGAGATAATCCCATAATATTTTATATAAAATTATATTATTTTTTTGCGCAGAATCCAATTATGCAAAAATATATAGGATGTTCTATTTAAAAAAATATATCCTTGGTTCACTACTCTGTATACAACACTCTGTGTATAATAAAAATATTTTTAGTTTATGGACTTTAAAGCGATCTATCGGATAATGAAAACGACATGGCAATATTTCAAATAGCAAAAAAGTTATGGACCGATTAGGTACGGCCGGGTGATTTGAAAATGTCATGCCAATGCGGTTGGAGTGCCTACCGATCCCAAGTGCCGGGGTTTATTGGCATGACATTTACAAATCACCCGACTGTACACACCCCTGGGTCACGCTGTAGGTATATGAAATGTTACAGATCGTTACAGAACTAAATTTATTTTTATTAAGTTTAAAAAATAATAAGGTATTTAATTCGGAAAAATTGAATAATAGGTAATTGAAGTTCTTCAAAATTTGGGAAATTTTGAGAATTTGGAATTTGGAGACAGCTGTACACAAATTTGCAGACGAATATAATTACTGGGGTTTATTATAATACTTTTATTATTTAATCACAGAAAATATTGGAGCTTATTTAAGAAGAGAAAATCAATTAAAACTTTATTCGTGGACACAAAAGCTATTTTTAAGAAAAATTGTTAGTTATAATTTCAGGATTATGGAAAATTCACTCCAGCAAACAATTAATTAATTAGTTTAAAAGGTGCAGTCGGTAGGATTTAACCTAGAATTAAAAAAAAAATTGTAAGCTTTTACCTATATGTCTACAATAGAAAAAGTTACTATGTTGACCTTTCTTTTAATAATTCGCTCGACTGGAAGCAATAAAAGTTTACATTTTTTGCAATGTATTTTTTATTATAAGAGCAGGTTTCCGGTTTTGATGGCAATTCAAATGTGCTATTTTTGTGTGGCCTGATTATTCACGTCTCTAGTTCAGATACCAACGTATTATTTCTTTAAAACCGACATAAACTTTATACTATCTGCATTAAATTCAGACATGCGACAAAAGCTATTTGCGTTCGAAATAAATGACAATAAAAATGTATTTTTAGAACGTGGTAGCTTTTTCTTCTCTTTATTTAAACTCTCAACAAATTTATTCTTGCAGTTGACTTAAATTAAATTCTGCCAGGGTCATCGAAATCTAATTAAGTTGAAGTGAACCGAAATTAAATTAGTTAATTTAATGGGATAAAAGATCCAAATTCTGTTACCTTTAACATTTAGAGGTCAATCATTGCGCTTCTTGAAAATTCTTAAACGTTTTAATGCCTCTTAATTAAGTCGAAATCTGTCCGATCATCTTAATTGAATTGAGGATGGATGTCAAGTATGTTGGCGTCGACAAGGCTATATTATAAATTTGCATATAAGGTGAAGTTGTCGGAAGTAGCGCTGATTAAAACTGATTTTGCAGCTCGATAAAACTGAAGCCACAATGCAATACCGACAAAAGTTGCGAGCTTCATATACCAGAAATTTTAATCTCTTGAGGTTGGTCATTATCCGATTTTGCATTCTGCACTTATTCCAGAGTCAGTGATTTTTAAAATATCGCTTTACCATTGCATCGCCTTTTACCCTCAAAGTGGTTTGTTATGTTTTTTTTATAATGGCAGGAAAAGAAAATGCCATTTATGATTTAAAGGTTACATTTTAAAATGGTGAATTAGAATTTTTTATTAACGAAGAAAAGAAAAAATTGAGTTGGAAATTGAAGAAAAGTATGTATTTATAGTTTAAACAATGAAAGAATTAACGAAATATTTGAAAATATCGGATTCAGAAGGGGAACAGCAAACATTTGTTTATATTCCAAGAATGAAAATGGAAATTGGATTTATGTATTGATTTAGCAAGTAAATTGGCAGAATTAGATGTGAAGATAAAATGTTTCATATTGATCAAGAAAGGTACATTGACAAAGTTTTAAAGGAATTTAAGATGAAAAATGTTAAACTTTTTTTCAATAATTCGCAATCTCTATGAATACATTAACGATAAAATTCTCGAAAATGTTAAACCTTTTAAAATGCTTTTAAAAGGTGTTTATTATAGGTACATCATTCTATCTGTCAATGGTCGACCAGATATTGCAGTAAATAGACTGAAGTAAGAAAAATACTCTTCATTTTAAAGTTTACCAAGTCAAGAAAGTACAAATTGAGAGAAGAAATTGGAAACACATTAGTTTGTTATGCTGATGCTGATTGGAATGAAGACAAAACAGACAGAAAATTAAACAGTGGGTATTTATTTAAATGTTTTGGAGGCACAATCAGTTGGTCTAGTTCTAGTAGAAAACAAGAAGTTGTTACTTTGTCTCTAACAGAAGCTGATTATGCAGCATTTGTCAAGAAGCATTGTGGTTAAGAAAGTTACCGATGGATTTTAGCATAAAAAAGTTTGAATTGATTGATAATGTTTGAAAATAATCAGAGCTGCTTAAAATTATTGAAAATTTCAAAATTTTGTAACAAACTTATTGTTTTATTGTTTATAGTTACTTTATTTTTCTGAATAAAGACATTTGCTTTTTTTACTTTGTATTTTCTTTAAATTTCGAGACAAATTTACAATATCGACAATTGAGAAAAATGTAGAGAAACAGAATCAAGGAAGAAATGAAACTGTAGAACGACAAAATCAAGAGATAAACATGTGAAATTGAAAATAAAATAATTTCTCAACGTTAAAGTATAAGATGTCCACCAGCTCAGTAAGCATATTAACGTCGTATAAATAACGTTACTTTTATCGTTGGATCAACGCAAAAATGTCCACGAAATGAACAATGAACGTTATTAGTAAAGTAAAATATTAACGTTAACATTAACAATTTTTTTACGTATCATCAAACCTTACCATGAAGGGGAACATTTTTGTGTGAGTTTAATTTTATTTAATTAATAACCCTACACTCAACATAGAAAATACTATTATAAATAGCTTACTTTTCTCACAGTTGTTAAATATTTGAATAGACGTTATCTTTTCAATAAATTTTCAAAAGTGGTATTGTATAATACTAGCATTGCACTTTTTCCTGTTTTACTAAAGGTCGATATTATTTTAAAAAGGCTGTTTTCATCAACTGCGCCTATCTGATTTCCTTTTAATTTTTTTTATATAAGTTTTTACATTTTATAATGATTGTCAAAAACAGATCCGAGAGTAGTTACCATTATTGTTTTATTATACTATATTCTGCGTTTTCTATACAATTAATTAGTTACGTTTATTTATATTTTGTTTCACGACATTAATATAACGTTCAATTAAAAGGTTAGATAACGTTAGAAGTTGCCATAAAAATCTATTCAGTTTTTTTAAACGTTAATTATACGTTTAAAACACATGTTAATAAATGCGAATATTAATAACGTTAAAGTTTATTTACCGTTTTTAGACATTTAATACAATTTAATACTTTAAGTTAAGACGTATTTTAAACGTTAAAAATTGGTAAAAGGAATGATGATGGTTATTAAACTACGTAACTTAAACGTTAAAAGAAAACGTAATTATATAACCAAACGTATAACGTTCTATCAAGTGTTATAACGTTAAAAAACGGTAAATCTACGTCAGTGTGCTTACAAAGTTATTTGTGATGTGCAAAATTTAGAAGAGCTAATTTTTTATGAAGAACGTTTGAACAGTTTATAACGAGAGAAATGTATTGAAGCTATGAAGAGTTAAATTGATTTTATGAAGACAAAAATGTATGGGAATTGATAGAACTTACAGAGGGAATAAAAGAAAGTGTTTCAATTTCAAAATTTCAAGTAAGACTTGTTTCACAAGGATATTTGCAAAAATATGGAGAAGACTATAATCAAGTATTCGCACTTGTGATTGTGGTTTAAAAACGACATTAAAAACTTCCTTGGTAATAGTAGCAGGAAAAGAAAAAATGGATGTAAGAATATTATGATATAAAGGCTGGATTTTTAAATAGAGGATTAGAAGAAGAAATCTACAAGAAACAGTCAGAAAGTTTTATTAACGAAGAGAAGAAAAATTTGGTTTGTAAATTTAAAAAAAAACAAGCAGCAAAGGCTTGGAATTAAATAATTAATAAAATAGTTGAAAATATTGAAGAAGGGAAGCATTTGTTTGTATTCTAACAAAGAAAATGAAAATGGGATTTATTTAATGATTTATGTTGACGATATTTTACTAGCAAGTAAATCGACTGAATTCATAGAAAGCACAGTATACCAAGACTGTAAATAAATTCTTTGGGTAAAATAAACTATTATGTAGGTTTACAAATATAACAAGAGATAAAAACAAGATATTTCATATTTATCAACGAAGATTCATAGATAAAATAGAAAATGCAAAATCTTCGAGAATGCCTATGGATTTTGGCTACTACGAATTAAAGGTCTTACTCGGAAATAATGAATAATAGAGAAGAGCAGTTGGATGTTTATTATACAGGGTGGTCCAGCCCAGCTCCCGTCTTCTGTAGCTCAGTTATTATTAAAGATGGAGTTTTGATATTGTTAATATGTGATTTATACTCTAGGACACATTTCAGGAAAATATTTTTGATTGTACAGGGTGTCTCAAAAAAGGTATGACGTCATAATAATAAATTTTTTGAATGGCATGCTATTATTTTTTTGTGCTCATTGAGATACCTTTTTAGCTTCTTACATGTCCCTAAAGTTTTTTCAAATCAGTTCAGGGATTACTGCCAAAAAAAATAAAAACCAAAAAAAAAATCGGTTTTACACCTTCAGTTTTAAAAATTAATAAAAATTACTTACTTATTAAATAAGTTTGATTGATTTGAATTAGTTCAGGGTGTTTACAATTTATTTCCAAACTTTTTAAACTTTAGAGCCTTTTATTTTGCTTATTTCAAATGGCAACCCCTGTTTATTTTTATGTCATTCGATACGAAATTAAAAAAGCAAAATTCTATGCTATCACAACCCTATTGCAAATCCTAACACTTTCGGAGTTATTTGACAAAAACATTAACCATGTTCGACTTTTAATCATTAAAGTCATTTGTCATTGACAGAATGAGTTTTTAGCAAATAACTCCGAATGTGTTAGAATTTGCAATAAGAGTTGTGGTAACAGAAAATGTTCGTTATTTCATTCTGCATAGGAAGATATAAAAATAAACAGGGTTGGAGTCATCTTCGACTTTTATTCATTAAATTTATCATTAAAATACTTGACAAAACAAGTTTTTGTCAAATAACTCCGAATGTATTAGGATTTACGTTAGGGTTGTAATATAAAAAGATATTCGTTTTTCAATTCTGCATCGAATGATATAAAAATAAATAGGGGTTGTCATTTAAAATAAGCAAAATAAAAAGCTCGAAAGTTTTAAAAGTTTATAAATAAATTGTAAACACCCTGTAGTAATTCAAATCAATCAAACCTAATTAATAAGTCTGTTAGACCTTGTTCAACATGTACCTAGTAATAATGAAATCAAAAAAGCACTGTTTCTATTTTTTAATAATTTTTAAAACTAATGGTGTAAAACCGATTTTTTGGTTTTATTTTTTTCAACAGTAATCCCTGAACCGATTAAAAATAACCTTAGGGATATGTAAGAAGCAAAAAAGGCATCATAATAAGCACAAAAAAATAATAGCTTGCCGTTAAAAAAATGAACTATTGTGACGTCATACTTTTTAGGGACACTCTGTATAGCCAAAAATATTTTTCTGAAATGTTTCCTGGAGTTGGGAGCTGGGCTGGACCAGCCTGTACATAGTTGACAATACAATTGCAGTAAACGTTTCAATATTTACTGAAGTAAGAAAAAAATTCTTCACCATTTAACGTTTTAAAAAAAATCGAGAAAAAATTTAAAATACATTGGTTATGCTGATGCTGATTGGAAGGAAGACAAAGCTGACAGAAAATCAAACAGTGGGAAGTTTCAAAATTTAGTAACAGAACCAAACATATTGTTTTAAAAACATTTATACTTTTACTTCTTATTTTCTACATCTTTAAAACTAAAATTAAAATCTTTTCTGTTCGAAAAATATATTTACAACTTTGATGAATTTTTATCATGTAATTTTAGTGAAATGTATGTAGTCTAGTGTTTCTTTCCATTGTATCTGTGTATAAGAAATGCTAGTTTTAATCCAGTAATAAATTTCTTATTATAAATATTATATTTGCATCCTGCACTTATTCCAGAGTCAGCGATTTTTAAAGCATCGCTTCATCATAATCCATTGCATCGCCTTTCACGATCAAAGTGATTTGTCATGGTTTATCAACGTCAGCGTTACACACATGCCACATAATAACAGTTTCATTAATACGAACGAAATCGCTTGGATAGATCCCGAAATGTGCAAATGCTCCTAACACGTGAACTGAACCAATGAGGCTTGAAATTGTCAGGAATGCGTCTATTTAAAATTCTCAAAAAACCGACCCAAATTATCCAAAATTGCGTATTTGTTGTGCTTTTTCGCCTGCGTTATTGTCGGCCAGGGCGACTCAAGAGCATCAATGAAGTGCAGCAACACAAAGAATCATTTACTCAAGTGGAAAAATGCAACAAAAGATTGAAGAAGAAAAGTTTTTCTATTGTATGTAGAGAAGTAGCTAAGCTAGCTACACCTTGCCGACATAGAGATGGGAACAATAATTAAATATTAAACAGAATGACACGAAAGCGAGGAACGAAATAAATGTCTACACCCAAACTTGGACGTTTCGCCTGGAGAAATACTTCCAATAAAACAAAGAATTTTTTCATTTTTTTCCCTCAACTCGTTACAGATTTTGTTATTTCGCGTCCATCTCTAGCCGTATCAAAATAAACTGACAACTGGTGATAAATTGCAGTTTATTTATGAGGAATATTTGAGAATGGGCTCCGCCCAATGGTCCTCACGTGCACCTTTCTACAGAGGAAATTTTCCGCTAGATCGCCTCCGGGACTCATAACCCAATAATAAAGCTCGAGATTTCCAACACTATCTATCGCTTATTATTCAATTTTTTATCGCTTGAGCTTGGCACAATCCCAAAGCGTTGAAACAGTTTTATACAATAAGTTATTGTCTGAACTTTGCCAATGCAATTAAGAGCGGCCTTTCGTGTTTGACATTCTCATCTATGATTTACGTCGCGCTTGAAAACAATTACAGAGTAATTGTGAAAGAGGACTTTTTAACACGCTATTCTTTAACGTGACAGTGCCAATTATTTATGAAGACGCGATTCGACACAGGATGCCTGATTTGCATAGCTCTATGCAAATATAATCGCTGGGTAAACGGAATAGGAATTGTTGAATGGAGCTTTGTGAAAGCTCACCTGAACTTTGTAATTAATTGCTGGCTTGCTTATTTTTATCCAGAGATTATCAACGTAGCATTCGTGTCTCATTAGGTGAGTTCAAAGTCTCTATTAATGAAGTTTTGTATAATTATAGTGGGGTAATTAACAGGAGGCCACGTTATAATTGGACGCAACAAAAATTAATAAGCTTGATTTAGCTAAAATGAAGTAAATTAGGTCACATAGAGTATAGACGCTTTTCTGGTTTTTGGGTCAGTCAAAGTGAGGAATTTTCTCGCTGTGATTCCCCGTTGTGAATTTTTAGATAGAGTTAAAAGAATGATCGTAATTAATTTCAAGCGTACGTACGGGTTTTCCTTGAAATGAACAGAAAAATATACTAATAAAACAACAATTTTTATTTTTATCTGAAGATTACCATTTTTGCGCTTGAAACATATTTCGTTTATAAACAAACGCTTGCTATTGTTTAGGTTAATACATACGTATTTCTAAATTTATAAAAATTTATATAAATTTAAGTTAAAAGTCAAATATGATATGAAAACAGGTTTTTTCTCTTGTAGGTACGAGTATTAATAATGTTGTTGCTTATTCCATAGATATGAGTACATGTAGTACATCTTTATTCTACGAGTGGTTTAATTCACCAGAAGAGGGAAAATTATTAATATGCACTATGACAAGCTTTGGATTTATTTCTACAATACACGAGCCAACTAGGGTCTAGATAATGTTTTCATAAATGTTGCGACATCTAACTTCTCAATTACTTAAGTTAAAAATTACAAATAAAAAATGTCTTCTAATAAGCAAAAAAATATGTCGGCCGATTACAAAATCTGGTTTAAACTTATTTTACAACTTACTAGATAGTGCCTCTTTTTAATGTGTTAAAAATAGTTCTCTGTGTTTAAACAGTAAATCAGAAAAATTTATTAATTTACTAGTAGATTCTTATAAACAACCCTTTCCTGAAAAAAGATTCTCTGTAAGACCTGATCAAGCAAATAACATATCATGGTTCAGTAATAATCTCAAAAAAAATGAGAGAACACCTGCGATTATTAGATGAACTTAGAAAACAACAAAAGGCAGCCTGGTTCACCGATGAATATTTTTCATTTAGAAATACTTACCGGAAAGCCGTAGCTGAAGCCAAAATTGCGTCAAATGAAAACGTCATAAAACTAGCAGAAAATAAAAATAAAGCCGTCTGGAAAATAATAAACTCAAAAACAAAAACAAATGAGCACTCAGCTATAAAAATTCCACCAGATGAGTTAAGTAATTTTTTTAGTAATATTGCTCAAGAAATTCTAAATCAAATTCCATCATCTAAACCGAGTCCAATGGCTAACCTTGACATATTTCCTACTCCCAATGTCACATTTTCTTTTAAAGTAAGACAAATTATAATTTATAAGTAACCTAAAATGTAAATCACCTAAAGACATCTATGGTATAAACATGTTAATGATTAAAAAACTCCAAAATATTTTGATCTCTCCTTTAACTAGACTCATAAATGAAATTTTCAAAACTTGTATATTTCCCGATAACTTGAAAAAAGCTCTAGTCATACCAATCTTTAAGGGTGGCGAAAAAAACGATTTATGTAATTATAGACCTAGATCAATTTTAGCGATAATATCCAAAATAGTCGAGAAGCGCATGGCAGAAAGGTTAGTAACTTTTTATGAAAATTTTAAATGTTTTTCAGACTTCCAATACGGCTATAGAAAGTGGAAAAATACAACACAAGTTATTCTTAATCTAACCGCGACAATTATTGAATCTTTTGAAAATTTAGAATATAATGCTGCTATGTTTTGCGACCTGTCAAATGCCTTTGACTTCATCTCGCATAGTATTTTGCTTCAAAATCTAAAATTTAAATTTTAATGAAAACAGTATTGCTCTAATAGAATCTTATCTCTCAAATAGAAAACAAATAGTAAAATGCAGTAATCACACATCTTCCGAAATGAAAATGAAAATGGGCATCCCACAGGGATCTATTTTGGGTCCTATCCTCTTCCTTATATACAGTAATGATCTTCCTTTACATAAAACTATAGAAAATTATACCCTTGTGCAGATGATACTACTATCTCAGTCACGGCAAAAAGTGAGAGAGAGGTGAAGGAAGCAGTTGTTGGATGAGATGCAGTCAAGGGCCATTGAATGGTTTAATAGCAACAAATAATTATTTTTTGTTTAAACGTAAACAAGACGGTTAATTCAATTTTTACACTAAGGGAGTCAGGTCAGGTCAGGTCAGGTCCCATTTTCTTCAATACAAACGTGCAGTCTTCGTATAAAAGATAGTCTAAAACGACTTAGCATATCTGCATTTATTAAACTAAATGCATCTCGTATTCTTTGTTTCATGTCCTCCACAGTTTTTGGTCTATGTTTATAGACCTTTTCTTTAACAAATCCCCAAAGGAGGAAATCAATCGTAGTAAAGTCGGGGGAACGAGCAGGCCAATTGATTGCTCCTCCTCTGTCTATTCAACGATTTGGGAAGGTTTTATTTAAAAATTGACTAACTACTCAATGGTATTCAAATTATCCATTGTTTCACAAAAATTTATTCGATTTTGAAAATCATTATAAGAACTTCCAACTCCAGGTTTTCGACTATTCTTTTCCACTAGTGCGAGAAATCTACGTTCGCGGCTAACTGTTGCGTCCGGGAAATGTCATTTTGATGGTAGTGAGTTCAAAAAATATTTTTCATAGTTTTAATTGAAAATCCAAAAATTTTTCATGGCCTACTATAAGGAAAAAGCGAAATGTTATGTTTTTTTAATATTTAAAAATAATGTAATACACAAATAGACATATTAAATCAGAAAAAAATAAGCTTTTTGAA
Source organism: Tribolium freemani (assembly GCA_939628115.1). NCBI lineage: Eukaryota > Metazoa > Arthropoda > Insecta > Coleoptera > Tenebrionidae > Tribolium > Tribolium freemani. The sequence goes on along the minus strand of OW626784.1, from coordinate 4,548,555 downwards.
AATGTCTTAGCCAACTATTTAAAAAATACAACTTTATGTTAATACAGCTAAAAGAATGGTTAAAAAATAACTGATAACATTATTAAATTCTCTGTAAAAAAGTGTCTATAATGTCTTTGTTTCAAATGTGTATCTTTTATAATAAGGAAGATATGATTTTTTTACGATTTCGCCAAAATGTAAACTTTTGTTTATAACTCGAAAACAAAAGACGATAGCGGAATGCGGTTTTGACAAAAATTATTTTCTCAAAAAACGGACTCGAGAATGTGTCACTCGTTTTTCTCTACACGAAATTTCTCAAAATGCACCACCCTGTACATACTTGTGAATGAGAACCAATGAAAAGTTTTGTAAAGATCACGTGGGTTTGTATTTTTTTGTTGATTAGAAGTAAATTCGCAACTTGCCTCCAGATAACTTAGGTAATGTTCAAAAATTCAAAACTTAACGTTAATGTGTTAGTAATATAAGACTACAAATTTTGGTAGATAGAATGGGTAAGTTTTTGCAAAATAAGATAACCTGTCTATATTTTAGCAATATGTTTTAGTGTTGCATCTATCAGAAAAAATTCCTGTCAATACACAAATACTTATTTACAAATCGAAATACAGTTGCATCTAAATATACAGTGGTAACTTTATTTAAATGCACATTTTGGGTAAAACTTGTATTAACTCGTACTGTTACATTTATTCTTCAAATTTTCTAGCGATATTGGCTGCAGACTACATCGTTAAATGATATAATAATACAAGAGGCAATGCATTCTAGACTTTTGTAAGTAAATGTTACCTATTTTAACTGATAAAAGTACACATTCAATAATATTTTAGCTGACAGATTTTGTGTTTATATGGAGAGACGTTAAGCATGGAAGCCATCAAATTAGTTTATATTTAATTTAATTTTTGAATATTTAAAAACTATTGCCACAGTTCCTCAAGCTTCATCTAGATACAGCAAGCACTACAAGTAAGAAAATAATTATCGCTTTAATCAATGAATTTAAAATGTAAATCAAATCAAATCAAATACGAGTTACCAAAGTACTAGATTTTTTTATCAGCACAAGCAACATTTTTACAGTTTCATCTTTATATATTTTACCAAACACATGATAAGACATAACATATTATCACTAGCAAAGTTTTACATTAAAGCTGCTAATTCAGGGTCAGAAGCCTACCTTATGAACCCTCATTCTTTACCATGTAAAATTTACCAATATGTAATTTTAACAATGTAATATTTAATAAAGCCAATGTAAATTTACTATGTGTTTTTCATTTTTATTTGTATATTTACAATTTTTATGGTAATAGTATATTACATGACGAGAGTTGTAAGTAACATATTAAGTACGAGTGGAAGAAATTGCGCAGGAGACGCTAGGCGAGTGCAGTAATTACACGAGTACGTAAGTGACTTACAATTCGAGTTGTGTACTATACTTTTTCTACGACCATCTAATATTGAGGTTATGTTTCACTACTAAAACAATTCGCAGCATCGAATACATGGCCCAAAGAGATGAAGGTTTTAATTGCTTGCTCATTTCGCCAAAATAGGCTAACAACACATTTTCCGAAAAAGACAAAACACTATTTTTTAAACGCCAATCCAGAATTTACCATAAAAAACTTCGTAACGCACTTTGGATTTTTCCGCGAGAAGATCCGCTGTGGTATTTTCTGTAGTTGCCTAATTTCTGGCGGAGTTCCAACACTTTTTTCTGTGGAGTCACTTTCACTCATTTAAACAATGAATAAATTAATTATTAATAGTAATTAAACCAAAGTAACGCCAATGTAACGCCTTGTGTATTCAACAATGACAGTTGATAAATGTCAAATTAATTTGTCTAAGCTACTTGATTGATGCTTGCTGATAAAAACTGATACGTATATCCCATTTCAGTTCATAGTAGAGTTGCAACAGCGCAATTGAATTTTTCAATGTTAAAAATAAAGCACAAATTAAGAGTTTCTGTAAAAGAGAAGAATTCTGTGTTCAACTAAATCCCAGCGCCACGTTTTGAGCTAAGAAAACCAACCAGAAACTCTCACTTTATGCTCCATTTCACTCCAAAAAATTCAAATGCGCTGTTTCAAAATTCTACTATGAACTGAAAATGGATATAGTAATATTACGTGCTAGTTTTTTCTTCATTACGTTTATGTTTCATAATGCCATGGTTACTAGTCAACAAACGATTGCGTTCTTGTCTATTTATTACTATGGGAGTAGAAAAAATCAGTTTACAGCAAATTCGTAAAATTACAACGTTTTGTAAAAATACATGTAGCATGTAATTTTTTACTTGAGTTACTCTGTATATTTGTATTATGAGCCGATTAAAAAGTTTATACTGGCAGCCTTCCCTCCAGCCTATTGTGCTTTGGTGACCACGGCACAAATTTCAATCAAGCTCTGTTGAAAGAAAAATTCTCACTTGCTCCAAAATGTCGTTTAAGTACCTGTCAGTCATCGATTATCACCCTGTGGAGTGTCGCATAGTCGAACAAAAGCCGTTACAAGGGTCTTCGGGTTTACGACATTCATTATATCGTTTAGTTTTCAATTGGGAAGTTATTCATTCATGTAATCATTTGTTTGATAGCCCAAATTGGATATAATCTATTATAATTCATCAAGCAGTGTCAACAATCCTTTGTGTTTCAAGCAGGTATAATGTACTCATTCAAAATCTTGAAGTCATCGAAAGTATGAATAATATAGGAAGGAACCGTTGACAATTTAATTTTCAATGGTAGCTATTATAGTTGAAATTAATAAATTAGTTTTAGGTTGGTGCTAGAAGTAGTGGTTGTTTTTATTTCATTTCTGTGTAGATAAATCCTGTTTACTTCCTTGCCAAACCATAATAAAACGTCTTGGATGTTTTCTTAATTTATTCAAATTAAGTTAAGCAAATTTAGTTTACTCTCTTTGGATGCAATAATTTTGCTTTTGATTTGTTTTGTGGAATAACTTAAAACAGGAAAAATATCAACTGAACCTCAGAAGCGAGCGAGGTTTTGTGTCGACAGTTTCGACAAGAACCCCATAATTGCATTAGCATTTCACTGTGACCTCAACTCTTCGGTCTCATCTAATATTCATTAGATTACGAAGGTCCTTATGTTAAGCGCATCCTTTACGAGACCTGGAAAAATGAATACTAAATTAAGAAGAAATTTTTACCACGAAATGTGGCATTTTAATCAAGTTTAAATCCAACTTTATAACATTTTTGGTAATATAAATCCACTTTGCAGCTTTTTACACATCTTGTGCCATTTGCTTTAAATAAAGAAGCCGTATTATTGTCGCTCTTACTAAGTGGCTAATTACACTAGTTTATAAATAAAAATTTTTTTCGTTTACCAAGAGATAATTTATACTGATTTTGTTTTCTTCTTACTCACTGATAACTAAAATATATGTCACATTTGTCTATTAGGTCTAGTTTTTTTAATATACCTATTCACTAAAAGTTTTGAAAATTCGTTTTTGGTGTCTACTGTCTAGTTTGGCATTCGTTTTTTCTGTGATAAACGTTGTATTTGTTTTAAAATGTTTTAAGTAAATGTAGATTAAGACCAAACAACTTTTGTTTTGTTTGTGCTAAAATTATCCTAATAAAATCTGTAAAACTTAAGCGATCAAATGGTAAATGTTTTCATCAAGATTTAAAGTCTTATACAAAGGTTTTTGGGATAGAAATATACAGAGTAGAATTTTTAAGTGGAATAAAATTCATAACTTGAACATAGGCGATTTTTGTGAAAATTCCTGAAATAGGTCAATTTTTATTTTTCCTTGCCCATCATTTGGATATAGTTTTCGTTTATTTGCTGTCAAAAATGCACAGCCACCTCCACATTTTTTTTCAAGCGAACGATATGTCATTTGACACCTCGTGTGTTTTCTTGAATATTGAATATTTACGTGATAAAAAAATAAAAACCAATTTTATAATTTGAACAGTATTTAATGCAACAAATGTTCAAAATGGGCACCGTTCCTTTCCAGGGAAATAACACAACGATAGTAACATGAATTTCTAACATTTTGCTTCATTTCGAGTGAATTTTGCCTAATTTCAACTTATAAAAATTGGTTTTTATTTTTTTATCGCGTAAGCTTTGAAAATATTCAAAAAACCAATAGTGCGTTCTATTGCTTGCACAAGAGGTATGACTTCATATACCGTTACATTTGAAAAAAAAAGTTAGAGGTGGCTGTTAAAAATCGCTTGTGTCCAAGTTATAAATTTTATTTTAGTCAAGGACTACACACTGGTAATATTTTTTTTATCACATAGGCCTTGACAATATTCAGAAAACAAATAGTGCGTTGTACTGCTTCGAAGTGCTCTTTCACATGAGGTGTCACTTGACATACCGTTACATTTGAAAAAAAAAAGTTAGAGGTGGCAGTGCATTTTTGACAGCAGATAAACAAAAACCATTTTTGAGCAGTTTATACAGTTTAGCAGTTGATTTGAGGTGTCACAAGAGGGGTGTAACCGAGGGTGTAAGTTTTAAAATTTTGAACGTTAATTGATATTACAAACGGTTCACGTTCTACAAACTTCTAAAGCAGGTACGACAAAATAATGTCCTTCTCTCAATAGAAATTGTCTTTTTTAGGGTTTGTAAATTTATCCTTATTTTCTTAACCGATATTATTATTTTTTTTTTTTGAAGAAATATTGTCATAATCAGGGAAAATTAAGTAGCTCATGGCGGCAATAAACATAAATCACTGCATGTGCTTTATTATTAATTCAAAAAAAAAATATTTGCTTGAAAATAAAAAGTTATTTTTGACTTTTATTCACTTCTTGAAATAAAATTTTTGGAAATTCTAAATTATCATGTGGTATAAGTTTTAACCAACATAAAATTTTATAACAGAATTTTACAAAATGTCATTTTGACGTTAAAAAAAATTAAAAAAAATGTTTTTTTTAGAAAAAAGCTTTTATTTAAAAGATGCACTAAAAAGTAAAAAATAATGTTTTTTCTGCTATAAAAGCTTGGGGAACAGTGCTCAATTTAAGAAAGTAATTCTGTAATACCATGTTGTTATGACTTATGACCGTTCCCAAAGCTTTTATAAATTTTAAAATCCTAATTTGTAAGCAGAAATATTCTCTTCTGATAGAAAAACATAATTTTTTACCTTTAGTGCATTTATTAAATAAGAGCTTTTTTCTAAAAAACATTTTTTTATTTTTTTTTATTTATTGCTTTTTAGTCTCTACTTATTCTAAACGTCTTTTTCTCTGAGATTTAGTTTCGCCGTATTATTGTAACACCCCAACACCACTATTTTGCTGATTTGTGCAAAATTGTTTAGTGGTATGTGACAGGAAACATCCTTAACAATTAACATTAAATGAATTTAAAAAAAATAGCACGAAACGTAATGAAAATGATTAGGTATTAATATATTTCCCAATGACCAACATACCGTTTATGTTGGTATAAGTTACGGTATGTACCTACACATCAAAAAAAAAATTGTAAACATAACCTAAAACTTCGAAACCCCATTTAACCCCTTTAGAGGGTACTTAACCACATAGGATTGCATTGTCACGCAGATTACGTAAGTATGCAAAATTTCAATTCATTGGGACAACAGGAACCCTTTCAAATTTGACTCCGAAAATATGAAACAGACAGACAACAAAGCAAGTTAAATAAAAGCTTTTAAAAAGGTTTCCGAAGTTAAAAGAGGTAAAACTTTAATTTATTTAATTTTGGATTGATTAATTGGAAAATACCTATATTCAAATTAAATTTTAAAGTCAAAAATGTCAAAGCTGTTTTTCAGTCTCCATAAAATTTTGAATTTATAAAATTTAATATAAATTTTTTAAATGCTGGACCTTAAAGTTCAGAGTTTTTTTAATTTTAAAAATTGATTCTTCACTTTGAAAGTCAAAAAGCTTTGAAAACGCAATTTTCTAGTTTTAGGAATGGAAATTTTGAAAATAAAAATTTCAAGTCTGGGAGTAGAAAAATCAAAGTTACAATTTTTTTAAAAATTGCGAACCCTGAAAATGTTCTTTGTTGATAGTTATCGATCGAGTACCTAACTTACCTTAACCTTATTCTGTCCAATCAATAAACATTATGTACATAACAACACCCAATACGTCTAAAATAAAAAAGTTTGAAAAAGCGACTTTCAGAGTCTATAAACGGGTTCTCGAGTTGTTTGAAAGCAATAAAAACGAAACGGCAATTCTCCATGTTTACGACATCTGAAAACATGCTCTTGCGAACTTTCATTAACCTTATATGAGTCCAATTCGGGTCAGTTGCTTTGAAGCTCCTTAATTACACACGAAAAACGTTTAACACCCTCTTTGACATTTAGCAGCACACGCTTCGTGATTGTTATCACACCGCTATTCACGAAACATAATAAATAAATCGTTTAAAAGTAAAAAAGTTCACGAGCTTTGACACGGAGACAGTAATATAATAACGATAATCGGTCGATGAAAGCTTTCGGAAGGGTGTTGGGTCTTGCGACAGTTGTAAACGGGAGCCAAAAGTATCGAGTTACTTAGGGTACGTTGGTTCTATGTCAATATTTAACCTTTGTTGTAATTATCTTGATAAAGAGTCATGATTATAGGAGATTCGATTACAAGCGTCTAATGATATTTAAAACTTTTGATAAATGTAGTATTTTTTTGTGATGAAGTAAAATCAACGTTTGAGCTTTCAACATTAACAGACGATATTAAAAAGTAAAATGTCATTCACCAGCGCATTTTTTGATTGATATTCAATTCCAAGGCGAGACCCGACAGAGTTTTATAAATGGTTTTGCTGTTGGAGCGAGTTTCGTCGTCAAAATCAATTCTTGATATCAAAGATTGGAAAAGAAAATTAATAAAACAAATTCATTTCATATAAAAATAACGTATGGCGTGTCACAACGCTTATTTTTAAATAGCGTGTGTTCAAACAATAATCTCGTATTATGATAATCGCAAGTGGAGTATTTAACCACTGAATAATAAAATATAGCGTGTGCCAAAAGTTCTAGACAATAATAGAATTACAAACTTTTAACGATAAAAAAATTTCTTCTTTGTTTCTCATGGACAAACGTGTCTACACTGACGATTGATTCAACGTCCGAGTAAGCAAATTGGGAATCAACCTAATAATAGTAGATTATGTTATTTGGAGTAAAAGTGACACTTTATGTGCGATGCTGAACATTTATTTTTTATTCGACTGTGGCATTAAATAGTATTTTTCAGCATGAAAATCTGGACGTAAATCCCATCATTTTGTTAAAGACCATGGTAACGCTCTTTTTCGGACGTGGCCGAGAAATATTTTTCGGCCGCTAAAATATTTAGCTTCAAATCTTTGATATTATGTCCTTTCATAAACTTCTTTTGATTTTGGCGGAAGCAACTCTATCGAAAATTGATTTGCGACAATCATCATTGACACTGTAGGTAATAAAAATTTCACGGCAATTAAAATTTAAAATTTTGTAGTTTGAAAAGTTCTTGCCTCTGATCTGTGGTTCTTGCAATCGAATAAAAAATTATCTGTGATATACGGACAAAATAGTTATTTACCTAACGTGTTTGGAAAATACAATTTCCCACATGAGCACTTTGTTTGCGGCACGAGCGCAGCAAGGGCCACATGAAGTGCGAATGTGGGAAATAGTTTTCCAAACATGTTAGGTACCTACAATATTTTTTGTAACGAATCTCTCAAAAAAAAAATAAAAAATAATATCTTTTATAATTTGGTTTTTTTGATAATGGGTTGGTAACAGGTCAAACAATCAAAAAATTGACATAAACTGTCACTTATCATAAAATAAATAATTGTTTCAATCTCAACGATAGCGATACCAGCCTACTAAATGTCCCTAGCCATTGTTGCAAAGTAAAAAACACCGCAGTGCGGGAAAGTTCGTTTCCCACACGCTGGAGATAACCGGGAAATAGCTATGAGTACAAAAAACGTATTTCGGACTCTTTGCTGTTGCTGGACTTGGAGTCTCCAGCAAATCGTCCGAAATATTTCGTTTTTCGTCCTTATAACATAAAATACTATTGCCGGAAGGAAGGCAAATAAGTCAGCTGAGCTGATAAACTACGTTCAGTTAAAAATAAAAATAACGCCAGATTTTTTCCAAGAAAGTTCATGTTTAATGTAACCGTATTAATTGTTGCCCTTTTGTTTTCCAAAGGTGTCGAATTTAATTTATTGTCGAATTTGTGAGTTTGATAAATGTTGCTCGATTTGGCTCGTTTTTAAACAAGAAATTTATTGTCCAAAGCTTTACAAAACAAGTGTTATTTTGCGAAATTTCGCAAATAATGTTTCTTGTTTTTTTCGAAAGTTTAAACAAATTTTTTGAGATCAAAACAAACGTTTGAACTTTATTTTGTGAAATCATACCACAGCTTTTTGTTTTACTTGATTTAGCTCGTTCTGAGCGAAGTTGCTTGAAAATATAAGCTGAAAAACTATTATTATACAGGGTGTCTCAAAATTGACGCCCGTGCTTTGGGAATTCGATTCAGGGGGCTAATACGAATCGAATGTTAAGAGTAACAAATTTTTCATTTGTCCTTCGTTATCGAGTTATTGATAAAAATGTAAATAATAGGTTTTATGCAGTCTTTCCAATTGTGCAACATAATTCATTAGGTGGCTATAGCGATGTTAAAATTCTTTGAATTGCTGTGTCTAGTGACAAGTATTATTACTTTTCTTCGGTTTTGTATGTTTAGAATGATACGATACTACTGCATTCGAGATTTCGTCGATATGTTAAAAGTAGGGTGTGAGTATGATGACAATGCCACTGCTGAGGCTAGGGCATATGCGGAAAAGTTTCCAATTTGCATTTGAGCATATTTTGTGACAACAAATCTAGTAAAAATCCTATTTCAAAATATTATTGGCTTTTAATAAAATTTCAAGTTTAAATTTTAAATTTTAGTTTTTTATCAATAACTCGATAACGATGGCCAATCGGACATTTTTCCACTCTTAACTTTCGATTTGTTTTAGTCTCCTGAAACAAATCCGAAAAGCACGGGCGTCAATTTTGAAACACCCTGTATTTTTCAATAAACCAGTAAACAAACAAGTGAGAAGAAGAGAGTGAAAAATCACTAAATTTAGTTAAATAAAACATCCTTTATTATTTTTTTTAAATCGTTTTGAAACGGTTTAAAGCCAGTAAAGGAATTACTCGTATATTTCAAAATTTTAAAAAACAAACCACAATATCACAAAGTTAGATCGAAAATTGACTTTCACAGTAAAAATTACAAATACAGAAGTTACCTCTATAATTTTGAAGGGTAAAATTCCAAGTTGTAAAATGCTATAAATTTCAACGTTCCACATTAAAATCAAAGTAAAACAAACCTTATTCTAGAAATTCAAAATTTTTATGTTTGAAAAGCAAATTTGTTATTTTTGTTTTAAAAATTAAAATTTCTACTTTTTTCAACCAATGAAATATAAAAAATTGATTTAAATTGAAAATTGAAACAATTTTTACAGTAAAAATTGTCTTTTTTTTCTTCAGAATTTATAGTTTTTTGAATTAATATTGCCATTGTTAATGTCTTGGTGATAATTCCAATTTGTAAAACTTTCTGAATTTCAATGTTCAACATAAAAAAATGTTCTAAATAAGATTTACTTTGCAAAATTTTTATGTTTGTTGAAATATAAATTTGTAAATTGTTTTTTTTTAAATTGTCACTTATTTTAATAAAAATAGAAACATTTCATTTTCACAGTAAAAATTGTTTTTATTCATCGTCAAGGACAAAATTGTATTTTATCCTCTGTTTACTTCATGGTAAATTGGAATTTTATCATCTAGAAAAATAAAGTTCACAACCATTGTTGTTTTTCTGTTGTTGACGTTTTTTCTTTGTTGAATGTTTTGAATTTATAATAATTGTCAATCAAAATAAGTCTGTAATTCAATCGAAATTGTGGATAACTGAATACAATCTTGTTATTGTACACGACGATAAAATTCAACATTAGCCTCAAGGGTGAAACCACTTTCAAAAAAAGCAAATTTTATCGTCTTGTATAATGCATATAACTTATTTTTTCATTCAGAATTTATAGTTTTTTATTTAAAATTACCATTGTTTATGTGTTAAAGATAAAATAAAATGAACTTTTTTAATTTCAACGTTGAGCTTTAAACATAAAATAAACCCATAACTTACAAGTTTCAAATTTTATTTTGGATAAAAGACAAATTTGTCATTTATAACTTTAAAACTTAACTTTTTTTGATGAAGTAATTTGGGATTTAAAAACAAGAATATGTAGTTCAAATTTTCACATTTTCTGACATCCAGACTCAAATTTATCATTTTTGAAGCTAGAAACTTTTTGGCTTTTACAGTTAAATTTCCATTTTTAACGTTTTTTTAGGTCTTTAATATTAAAAAAATTATCGATTGAAAGGCAAATTTGCAATTTGCTTTTAAAAGTCATTGTTTTAATTTTTTAGGAATTATCATTTCTGAACTGAAACTCTTAAAACAACCGAGCTTTCAATCTCACAGGCTGTAATTCGTGAAAGGAATAAAAATCAAACAAAACAATCTCTGCACGTACGGATCCCTTTTATTTCTTTCATTTGTCTTCAAGCTTCAAGGGAATAACTATATTTCAAGCCAAAGAATTACTTTAACGTTTGATTAAAGTGGTAATAGGTGTGTTTCCTCTTTGCTGCAGGTGAAGAAGACACGAGCATACAAACAAATTCGTTGCTAATGGAAGAATGAATTTCAAATTAAATGACTTGGTTTAGTTTTGGCTACACCTGCCGATATTCTTTCTGGTTCACCAGTTAAATTTGCAAGGAAAGCTATTAATGCGACTGAGTGCCAACAAAAAATGCAAAACCGAGAGATACAAAAGAGCGACTCTCGAATGCACTCAGACCAATGACAGTTTCGTTAGAGAGGTTTATCTGATACATCTCCTAGGCATTTGAATTCACATAAGTTAAATGCACTTGCAAGTCATGTTCGTTCTATTCAGGCTTCTAGTTACGGATATGACGGTTTAAAATTTATTTCCGCTTGTTATTAAGATTCTTCCGTTGTGCAGATATTGGATTACATCGTAATGTGAGAACGAGAATATTTTATAACTCTGCCGATTAAACGACACACTTTCAAATTCTCGCTTTTAAATCACGATTATCTGATCATAAAACGCTTAAACTAGGGCAATATGTGGCACGCGATTTCAGCGATTCTAATCGATACTTTTTGTGGTCATTTGCAAAGTGGGTACTTAACAGGCTCAAGACGAACTCTACAGAGTGATTCAAAAGTGTCGGACAAATTTTTAACACTTTTATGTTTCTCATAAACAAACGTGACGATTTAACGTACGAGTATTCAAACCTGAGACTCAACCTAATGATTATTCTTAAATAATAGTACATTATGTTATTAGGAGTAAAAGTGATACTTTATGTGAAGCCACATAAACTCTATTCTACCCGCAAGCGTATTTATTTAGAAAGAAAGATTAAGAGAGATTTGTTAAATACTGTCTGCCACATTCCCATTTGACGCACTTTCCACTTTGGTATTTCACAAAAAAAAACTTGAAAATACTACAGTCTTAAAAACAGGTCTGTATTTCGATACATACTCTTAATATTTATTTCCCTCTTATTAAAATCGTAGTAAACTACCGCTTCTTATTGGTTTCAGTGTGATATGGGAAAAGTAAAAATGCTTAGGTGTAAAAATAAAACTTTTACTCTATGGCCAAAAAATACAATTTTATCTGTGGCATTTAGTCATAAATGTTGTAAGTTTTGTGCCGTTTGCGGATAATAGTTATTAATTATAAATAACGATAATTGTTTATGTACCAGTAAAGAGATTAAATTCAAGTGTGATAAAGTTACCAGTGGACTTATTTTACTAGTAGATAAACAATCTATATCGTCGTGTATAATACAAATGTTTTTCTATGGCAGCGAGGGAGCGAAGATTTCAATTTTAACTAAAAACAGTTATTGTTAATCCGTTAATCCTTCAAATTAATACGTTAGAATTTGTAAATTCAACTGAATAAAATAAATTTAAAAATATTTTATTTACCCTTGCGGTTAAAGTGTTATCTCAAAAGATTTCATAAATAAATAGCTTAACGTCTGCTATAGAAAAATTATCATTTAATAGATGTGAATAATTCTTAAATCTTAAGGCTTCTTGATATGGAAGATACTTTGTAGTTACAAATAAGTTTGTGCAAGGGTAGAGCTTTCAATTATAACATTTTTTACACACTGCTTAACCATAAACGCGACTATTTTGAAGAGTTTTGTCCAAAATAAGACGAAAAGTTGAAATCGGTTAAAATGCGGTTTTTAGTTGTTTTACAGAAACACTATTCCGCAAACTTTTCCAAAAATTACCAAAAAAATCAGCAAATTGGGTCGAAAATTGGGTTATTCTTGCCTTTTTCAAAAGTTAAACACTATAAAGTCAGTTTTCCTGGTAAAATTTTATTGTTTTAAAGATCAGAAAATTGTTTCTGATCTTCCAAATTTAATCAAAAATACGCCGAAAACTCTCCGAATTGTGTCAAAAGTAGTGTATTTGCTTTTTTTGGGATCTTATTTAACAAGATTTTCTTAAAATGAAAAAAATGAAATTTTGAGAAATTTTGTTCAAAATAATGTGAAATAATAATAATAACAATAATAGAATTTATTTGCAACAGAATTCTTAGTCTATAGTGGACAATATAATATATAAAAAGAAATACTAAAGAAGAACAACATTGACAAAATTGAGACAATCAAAACATACAAAACATTATAAATTACGAAGAAAAATATTCTAGTAGTTTGACCTTTACAGTTTTAGTTTGGAAATTATTGAAGAAAATATCTAAATCTATTGTAATATTATTGTATAATTTAAAACATTTAAAAATGTCAGAATAACTTTTTTGGTCGTAAGTTATTCAATGTTTTTCACAAACGCACTTATTTTGTAAAATTTCTCGAGAATTAGTTCAAAAATGAAAATTTTTTGAGCATTTGAGCACATTATATGGTAAAAAAACGCAATTTTTGTAAAATTGTGCAAACTGAGATGAAAATTCAATAAATTGGATCGCAAACAGTATGATTTTAACATTTTTCACCCAAAAACGCAATTTTTCACTATAAATTACTCAAAAGATTATCAAATTTGGTAGAAAAAAATGTTAAGAGAGATTTTTTGAAGTAGAGGGAAAACTTATACTGGACCATATCAAAAATTTTAATTTTTTTTCAACAGTTGTAGGGAAGTTGTTTAACCAGAAACGCAATTATTTGGCAGAATTTTATCAAAAATTATCTAAACAATACCAAAATGGGTTGAAAATAATGTTATTTTTGTTTGTTTTTTTTTTTGGGGCACTTAATCCCGTTTTTCTAAAAGCTCAGTTTTCGTAAAAGTTTGAAAAATCACAAAACTATACATCTTAAGTTGGATCATTTCAGCATAATCTTTGCAACATTGTCATTCAATATTATCATTCTTCATGAGTTTGGAACTCTTTTGTATTAGTATTACTAATAAAATTGTTATAACTCCAAGGTCTTTAATTGAACTAATAAGTATTGGCTGTTTCAAAACTATAAAAACGCCAACGTCGCATTTTACCGAATTATTTTTTTAAATAAGGTTGATAAAAATGTAAAATAGTTATTAACGATTAGATGTCTCATTGAATCTATAAATTACATTAGCTATTCATTTTTTGAAGTGCAGTAATAATTTTTAACAACTAATTTTGAGAGAAAATGCGACGTTGGCGTTTTTATAGTTTTGAAACAGCTAATATTTATTTATTATTTGATGCGTAGTTAAGCAAGTCTAAACTTGAATTTTTCTGAAAAATGTCGTATTTATTGTATTTACGATAACGTGGTGAATAGCTAAAATTATCAACAGTAATTTTTGTTTTTGTTTAGTCATTTTTATAATGTAAAGAAACAAGATTAAACTGAGTTAATTTTAGAAATTCCTCCTTTAATAAAATATGCAAGTTCCATTAAATTCGGAGAAGTCGTTTAAGCGAAACGTCAGTGAAAAATCCCAAATATATTTTTAGTTTATAAAGCAGGGGATAATACAATTTCACGTTTTGACACAATTTCTATTCGATTCTGTTGCAATAATAGTGTGTGCATCTTTCCTAGCACTTACTTTGTCGACAATTGAATAAGAACTCTGCATAAGTGTACCTCCGGTATGAAAATCAATTCCTGTTACACTTTAGCTTGCGACAAAAGATCCATCCCCTCAGTGCAATTGTTGGGTGAAGTGGTTGTCTCAACTGGGATTCCTATTTATCGGTTGTGGCGTTTGACGCGCTTTTGACGAGATTTCGAACCGCATGTTAGAAAATATGTTTTCTATTATGTGAAACGATAGCGAGCGAGCCTTTCAAGCACGTTGTCTTTTTTATGTATATTTTTTCGATAAAGCTCCGAAAGTTCACACGTAAATTTCGCTCGGGAGTAAATCGAACGAAGGTCTCACGTTCTCGGTGTCCGACCCAACTCCACTTTATTAGGTCAGGTGACACTATTTGTTTTAGGTTGTTTGGGAAAAGGAAGTGTGAAACTAATTTCTACATTCAACAAGGATAATAACTAATTCTGAACTTAAACGTTATTCATCTAACGACTTTTCTGTTTAATTTTTAAAAGCTTTTATTTAGCTCACAATGTTATCTTTCTGTCTGCTATTTTTTCGGAGCCAAATTTGAAAGGGTTCCTGTTGTCTCACTGAAGTGAAATTTGGCATACTTACATAATCTGAGTGACAATGCAATCCCATGTAGTAGTTAAATACCCCCTAAAGGGGTTAAATGAGGTTTTGAAGTTTTAGGTTATGTTCACAAAGGGATTCTCGATTTGTACATACCGTAACTTATACCGACATAGACGGTATGTTGGTCATTTGGACGTCACGGCAGATGCACAGTGTAATAACAATAAATCTATACAATTAATAAAGACTAAAAAGCAAAAAATAAAAATATATAAAAAAATGTTTTTAAAAAAAGCTTTTATTTAAAAGATGCACTAAAAAGTAAAAAATAAATTAATTCAATCACAGGAGAATATTTTTTCTTACAGGTTAAAATTCTAAAATTTATAAAAGCTTTGGGAGTTATAAAACCACGGCATTACAGAATTACTTTGTTCAGTTGACAACTCCCAAAGCTTTTATAAATTTTAGAATTTTAACCTGTAAGAAAAAATATTCTCCTGTGATTGAAACACATTATTTTTTACTTTTTAGTTCATCTTTTAAATAAAAGTTTTTTTTAAAAGACATTTTTTTATATATTTTTTTTCTTGCTTTAATTTATAAGAGGCGAATGTATTAATTTATTTTTTTGAAAAATGATCTATTACTTTGAAAAGATATAACTCTTCTACATTCTCAGATTTTTTAACGTTAATCTACTTTCTTGATCTACCTCTTTGTCCTGTTCTGCTGATTCTTAGACAACCTGGATGTCGCTCTCTAGTGGAACTTTCTATAATATTTTCGCCATCATCGTATAGTTCTCTCAATTGGTTCCTTTCCTTGAACATCATCTTGGTCCAAGTCTCTAACATGTCTTCGATTTCTGTGCTCTATGTCTTCCCTGTGTTTATCATCAATAAGAGGAACGCCGAACATTTGAATCTCTCCAATTTCACATAACGGCTTATCATGACTTTACCGTCTTTTACCGACAAGAGACGATAAGCTTTGGTTACTCTTGAGTAACCAAGAAAAACATCTTTTTTGTCTCTAGGGTTTAATTTAGATTTTCTATCACGATAATAAAGTTTACCTACTCCCAAACACTCTGAAATGTGATAGATAAGGTATTCTTCCTTCTAAGCTACAATTTTGATTCGATTTAAAGTCATCTAGAAGATTTATCTTCTTTCTTTCAGCTGTTCCATTTTGTTTTTCACAATATGGCACAGTTAATATCTTATCTGACTGCAGACATTTTTTGCTTTTTTTTAATTTTTATTAGAGCTAGATAATCTTCTGTAACAGTGACTACTTGTGACTTCGATTTCAGAAATTTTATTTCACACCACTTTGACTCATCGTCAATGAATTCCATGAAGTATTTTGTTCAGATCTAGTAATTTATTTCTTATGCGTCCTCCTACATTAAATTTAGTGACAATTTGTTGGTAACTGTGGTGTTGTAGGTTGTGTAGTGTTTGATTTTTCCCCACCAACTGTGTAAACAAATTCACTAAATTTGAACCAGAAAAAAATCAGTTTTGTCTTGTGGTTGTTCAATACGCTTTGCCCGAAAAATAAAAATGCATCCATGTTTATGGTGCTTTTGAAAAATTTAGGATTGTTGTCTATTCATTTTAAAATAATAAATAATACCTAACTGTGATAACAATAAATAATTGCAGACAACGCAAAATCATTATTTTATAATACATACATAGGTAGAGGCCGCGCAATTAGAAAAGTACATCGCTCCGATGACGACAGAGGAATTTCGGTCGGACTTGAATATGAATTCTGACTAGGTATAGTCGAAATTCGTCTGTCGCATATCATCGGAGCGATGTACTTTTCTAATTGCGCGGCCTCTAATTAGTATAAATTATAGTGGAGATTTGTGTAAAAATATGAACACATGTTTTTTGATCATTTTGACAGTTCTCAGTAATGGAATTGATTGGAATAAAAATTATGTTTTTATTTTTTCTGCTATAGGAATTAATAACAAATGTATACAAAATTATCAAATTTTAATACCTAGCTTCAGTTTTTTTACAACCTTTGTTGACACCTTCAGTCATCAGCTCATCACCGTAACTAAATTTAGTTGTATTTCCTTTTCAATTTTCATTATAACAAAATTACGATTCTTATTACAAATAAGTGCAAACAATGATTGCATTTCTAACATCAATTAATGCAAAAGTAATTTAAAACAATAATTATTGCGTGTCGACTTGAACAACCTTCTGTATGGATTTACAATTAAAACTGGAAACTATAATCAATACGCATAATGTGCTGGCGTTTGCATTTTCTTCTCAAACACGAAATCTTCTATTTTCACAAAAATATTAGGCTTGCATTTAGATAAAGTCGAGGATAAAGTAATACAAAAAGTTAGGGATATTGATATTTTAATGCGTTTATGGGTCAATTTACGACGGTTTGCGTGTGACTGACTATTTTAAACAATTTTTGCAAAGCTAAAATGTGTGTAATGTAGTTTTTTGGCATATTATCTTCTATATACCGGGTGCTCAAAAACTGGCGCACCAACTCAATAGTGTGCGGTATAGAACTGCTTACATACAGGGTGTCCGTTTTTCGAGCTCCACCATGGGGATCTCAGTTATTATAAGAGGTACGAGGTTATGCTGAACAACCACCTGAAAGAAAATTTGATGTGCCATTTTTAGTTTTTGAATTATTAAGAAAAATCAAAGTTTTGTAATTTTCGTTTTTATTTTTTTAAACGACAACCAGAATAACTAGACGTTTTTAAGTTTTTAAGGAATCTAAATCTGTCATTGCCTTTTTCATGACGTTCTTGATGTCAGAGTTACAACACTCAACTTTAGCTTTTCTTATGGACGCCATATTTGGGATTTGTATTTTTAAAAACTCTTTTTGTTCCTGATTACAATGATGTATCACATGATATGATCGAATCTTACATGCTGATTAAAATTAAGAAAAAAGCGTTTTTGCAAAGAGTGCTTTTGAAAAAACGTCAAAAATGTTGTTTAACAAACTAAATTTTGACAGTTCTATTAAATATGTGAACAGAATTTTTATAACTTTGTATTGTTTTGTTTTGCAAAAAATAAACTTCTAGCTTGTAATGTCGTTTAGTTTTTAAATAAGCTTGGTGAAAATGTGAACCTTCCAGATCCAAATTCAATTAAATCTCTAAAATCTAGTTTGTTTAAAAACAAAATTGTTGACGTTTTTTCCAAAGCACTCTTAGCAAAAATGATTTTTTCTCCTTTTTGTTTTGATCAGCATGTAAGATACGATCATATCATGTTATACATTATTGTAATCAGGAACAAAAACACTTTTCAAAAATACAAATATCGAATATGGCGTCCATAAGAGAAACCAAAGTTGAGTTTTGTAACTCTGACCATCAAGAACGCTTTGGAAAATATGACGACAGATTTAGATTCCTTGTAAAAAAGTGCCTGAAGATCGTCCTAGTTAAAAACGTCTAGCTCTTTTGGTTTTCGCTTGAAAAAATAAAAACGAAAATTACAAAAATTTTATTTTTCTCAATAATTCAAAAACTAAAAATGACACATTAAATTTTCTTTGCGCAACTTTGCCCTAATTTAACCAACCTCGTATCTCTTGTAATAACTGAGATCCCCATGGTGGAGCTCGTAAAACGGACACCCTGTATAAAGGTAAGAATAGTAAAAAAAATTCTTTTTATTAAACTTATTGATAAATAACGAATTTTAAATAAATGATATGTGGCAACGTTATCTAACAGTCGTGATCGCAATAGAAATTGATCAACAATAAAAATGAATTAATTTTGAAACGGTTTCCTAGGAAATAATCCCCAGTGTTGGCACATCTACAAATTGTGATTTTTTTATTTTTAATTTTTTTAAATTCAAAAACTGCTAAAGTCTGGAAGTAAATTTAAAAATAATTACGCATCGTTTTGTTAGGGAACTATTACTTAGTGTCAAACATAAAAACATTAAAAAATAATGAAAACTGAAGAAGTTAACAAAATAAGTTTGTAGCTCCAGATTTTTTAAAATATGACTAGGAATTTCTTCAAGATTTTTCTCGTAATCTACACATGCTTCTTGACAACGTACCACTGAGTCGGTGCGCTAGTTTTTGAGCACCTTGTATATAAAATTGCTTGTCCTGACTGACTGACCTATCAACGCACAGCCTAGACGGCTCAGGATAGAAACCCGAAATTTTCACAGTAGATAGCTTTTATAACGTAGGGGTGTACTAAGAAAGGATTTTTGGAAAATCACCCCCTAAGGGGGTTAAATGGGGAGTTAAAATTTGAATAAAAATCCGTCATTTTTAAAGTTATATTCTTCAAAAACGTGTTTCAGGATTTTTGGAAAATCAACCCCTAAAGGGGTTAAATGGGGAGTTGAATTTAGAATTAGAATTTAAAAAATCCGTTATTTTTAAAGTTACATTGAACTTACATCCTTGAAAATTAGTATTTGGGCTTTTGGTTAAAAATGAGGAAACACGTGTTTCAGGATTTTCGAAAAATCAACCCCTATTACTATGAACACCTATTGGTCTTTGGGCTTTCAGTGAAAAGTGAAGAAATACGTGTTTTAGTTGGAAGTCCTAACCACAAGGGGGTTGAACAAGGGTTGGAATTTGTATAAAAATCCGTAATTTTTAATTTGTATCAATGCAATTGGTACTCGAGCTTTCTGTGAAAGATGAAAAACGTGTGTTTAAGAACATTTGGAATTTCCACCCCTAAAGCCCGGTTGCTCAGTTCGAGCTTAAACCGAGTTTAACTCTAAACTAAGCTTAAGCCGGCACCGAGTGTCGCTCAGTTGCGAAATATCGACTAAGCCAAAGCTTAGCATTGGTTTAACTAAGCGGTGGATGTTGGCCGCTTAAGCATTGGCTTATCGCTAAACATTTTTGATATTAACGTTATACATAACTTTATGATTTTATTGAAATCTTTATCAGATGAATAAAAGAAACCGAAGTAGCAATTTTATGCGCAAAGAAAAAAATTTGGTCAATTTTGATCAAGCTTATAAATCTAACACTAGAGTGTAAAAAGTTACTCGAAAAAAATTGACCATGGCCCAAATTGCACAAAGATTTAATGCAACAGCAGACACCCGTAGAGGGGCTGCTACATACAAAAAATATGCGATAATTAAAAAAGTCATGAAAAAAACAGACTAGTGGACCACCTAGCCCATATACTACTTACTTTCACAAATGTGTAAAAAATTGCTTTTAACGATAATAATTAGTGATAAGGAACCAATAGACTAGTGGATTCGACAGTGAATTTGCTAATGGTGCACAGAAACAGCTTTTTTTAATAAAATGTTGCCAAACTTTTGAGGGTTATAGAGGTCATTGCGGTAGAAAAACTTTTCCTTCACGTACAGATGTAACTCAGGGGCGGGTCCAAAAATTAATTTTGGGGGGCCCTCCCAAAAATTTTTAGAATGGTGAAGCTATTGAATGAAACTTTTGTTATGTTAAAATACATGTTTAAATAAATTTGCACAAAATTTAAGCCCAAAAAACTTTTTTCCAAAAAAATGTACAATGCTAATTTATATTTTCTCAAATAAAACATAGGGTGTGGTGCATTTTTGGGATATTTATAGGTAGTTGTTGATCAAAGCGTTTTTTTACTAGTCGGTTTCGCTAAGTTTTTGAAATAATTAGTTCTCATTGACAAAAACAACACTCTTTTTAATTATTAAAAAAAACTACAACATAAAATACAACAGGCAATGTTAATTTACATACAGTTGTTTAAGTAAGTTTAATAAATAATTCTGGACGTAAAAAAATTTCTAAGCATCTTCCTTGTTTTACTTTTCGGGAATCTTCGCATATTTTATTAAGTGGTAATAATTTATTTTCATTGTAAGGAAAGGTATTTGGTATTTTTTGGCTATCATCTAAAAAAATACAACTTTCTAGAAACTTCTCGATGTTAATTTAGTTTTCTTTAGGCCGTCAATTGTTTTTTATAAACGGATTGAAGAAGATTAAATTAAGACGAAACGTTGCCAGAAAATTGTGATTTTTTAAGTGATAGTCTAAAAACACCAAAGAGGTACCCTTCCTTATACTGAAACTAAACAAAATGGACACAAACACATTATAAATTAATAATTTATGTATTTATTTATTAAAAAATGTGCCTTAAAAAGACTTTTAATGTGATTATTTAAAAAACATTTGTTCAGTAAGCGTTTATATTATTTATTAAAAAATTAAAATTAGTGTTTGGGGGAGCCCCATGGACCCCTAGCCCCCCCTCCCTGGATCCGCCCTTGTTAAGCTCGAGCTGAGCAACCGGCCCTAAGGGGGTTAAATATAAAAATCCGTCATTTTTTAACTTATATTTATGAAATTTGATAATTGGGCAGTCGGTAAGAAACACGTGTTTCATGATTTTTTAGAAATTCCACCCCCAAAAGGGTTGAATATCAAAATCCGTCATTTTTTAACTGATATCTATAAAAATTGGTAGGTATTTGGGCATTCGGTGAAAAATAAAGAAACAGGAATTTTATTACCCCTAAAGAGGGTTAAACAAAAATCGTCATTTTTGAAAAATATGGTTTTTGATCATTCGGTTAAAAATGGAAAAAACCTGTTTTTGAATTTTGGAAGTTCCACCCCCAAGAGAGTTGATTTTAAAAATCTGTCATTTTCAAAGTTATAAAACCAAGAAAATTGGTATTTGGGCGTTCGTCTAAAAATAAAAAACGCATGTTTCAAGTTTGTTAAAAATTCCACTCCAAAGAAGTTAAACAAAAAAATCCTTCATTATTGAAGTTATACATATAAAACAAATTCTTTATTGTTGATATCAATTAATATCTTAGACATTCGGTTAAAAAGGAAGAAGCGTATATTTCAGGATTTTTAGAAATTCCCCCCAAGGGAGTTAAACGCAAAACTCCTTCATTTTTGAAGTTATATCCAAGAGAATTGGCATTTGGACTTACGGTTAAAAATAAAGAAAATGTGTATCAGGATTTTTGAAAATTACATCCGCAAGAGGGTTAAACAGGGAATGAGTTAAAAACAAACAAAATTAACTCGAGTTCGCATTGGGTAGTTCCCAATAAAATTATGTATTTCTAGTTTCTACTTTTTGTTATACTAAGTTTTGCATTGTTTTTCTGTATTTCAAAATGGTTATGGACACGCGTGCGAAGCCATGGGCAACTGCTAGTTATTTTATAAACCCTAATACTGTTTGTTGACTGAATTTTTAGTCATATTAGCGTGAATAACAAAATAAGGAAGAAGCTCACCCCCACACGAAACCGTATTGATTTTACCCATATACGTTTCTAAGGTTAATTTTTTCTCGAAGATATAAAACCAGTACATATCTAAACGATAAAAAAAAACTTCGTAGAAAAACTCAAACGGTATTATTTTTATTGCTTCTACAGATTTTCTTTAAAATTCCATAATATCTCGATCAGTTTATATACTCTTCAAAAACGGTGGCAGTAACCACTTGAGAATTATAGTCGTAGTGGTTGTAAACTGTTCATTGTGTAAGAGTATAACAATGGTTGTTGGAATGGTGTCCCGTGGCTAATTGAATGGGGCGCTTCTCTAACCGGCGGCTTGTCCTCATATTTTACCACGATTTCATCCCTGTCACAAGTACTTTACAAACTTGCCAACTGTCTATGAGTTGCAATTGTACAATATATTGTTACCACACCACATCGTAATAATAGATCAAACGTGTCACGAAAGTTTGCATTAAATACCTCCATCATTAACGATAATAATCGAACTAGAGCGGCAAACATCAAAGCAAAAATCACAAGAAAGTGGGACACAACGAATCCGCCACCACTCGAAATAATACTGGAGAGCTTTTGTGACAAATATCGTCGGTGAAGGACCGCTTCAATTTATTTGGAATGCGATCATTGCAGTGCTGTGCTCAAATTTTAATAAAAAAGAGAATGCAGTTTTTTCATGTAAAAACTTTTAAGCTGAATTAAAAGTTTAAGAGTAGTCTCGACGTTTATGTAATGAGGGAAGTTTTTAAAGTCTTTCCTATTTCGGCGATAGGTATTATCAAGAATTATGGCCTAGCCACCAGTGATCACTTGAAATGGGAGTGTTCACCTGATTGCTGAATTTAAAGGTGGGTCGTAAGAACAACAATCGACGTTCATGACACGAGATATAAATCAAGAAGATTTAGGATTCCCTCAAATTACCAGTGACCCAAGTTAAATCTTTAGCTCGCAATAAAGTAGGCTTTTTATTTAACATACGTAATAATAAATACAGATGGAGCAATGCTTTTGTTATTTATACCTTTATTTATGAACTTTACTTATTCATAATAATTAAAAACTGTTCTTCACACGTCAAAATGATGCAAATATGTATTTTTAAATATTTAAACAAATAAGTTAAATATTGTCTGAAACTTAAAGAAATGTTTAAAACAATTTCTTATTAATAAATCTTTTAGAAACCTGACTTGACGATTATTATTAAAAGCTTTTATTTAACTCACAATGTTATCTTTCTGTCTGCTATTTTTTCGGAGCCAAATTTGAAAGGGTTCCAGTTGTTCCACTGAAGTGAAATTTGGCACAGTTACATAATCTGCGTGACAATGCAATCCCATGTAGTTAAATACCCCCTAAAGGGGTTAAATGGGGTTTTGAAGTTTTAGGTTATGTTTACAAAGGGGTTTTCGATTTATGAATTTGAGAGGGTTCCTGTAGTCCCAATGAAATAAAATTTAACATGCTTACGTAATCTGCGTGACAATGCAATTCTATATAGTTAATTACCCCCTAAAGGTGTTAAATGGGGTTTTAAAATTTTAGGTTATGTTCACAAAGGGGTTCTCGATTTGTACATACCGTAACTTATACCGACATAGACGGTATGTTGGTCATTTGGACGTCACGGCAGATGCACAGTGTAATAACAATAAATCTATGCAATAAATAAAGACTAAAAAGCAAAAAATAAAAATATATAAAACATGTTTTTTAAAAAAAGCTTTTATTTAAAAGATGCACTAAAAAGTAAAAAATAATGTATTTCAATCACAGGAGAATATTTTTTCTTACAGGTTGAAATTCTAAAATTTATAAAAGCTTTGGGAGTTATAAAACTACGGCATTATAGAATTACTTTGTTCAGTTGACAACTGCCAAGGCTTTTATAAATTTTAGAATTTTAACCTGTAAGAAAAAATATTCTCCTGTGATTGAAATACATTATTTTTTATTTAGTGCATCTTTTAAATATAAGCTTTTTTAAAAAAACATTTTTTATATATTTTTATTGCATTATTTACAAGTACAAAGTCAAATCCTTTCTATTGATTTTCATTAAAACAATTTTTACGTGACTGAGCTCTGTGTCCACGGCAGTAAGTTGTATTTACTCGTTGCTATCCCAAACTCGTCGGTAAGTACTTATTTAAAGTCGTTGCCAAAATATTTTGGCGTTCTAGAACGGTAAGTACATTTGCTAGAAAATTCATTAAAAAATCAATCGCCCAAAAAATGTCATAAGCATCACGATCTTAGACAATAATTAACAATTATCTTCGTTCGGCAAAATGTCCTTACCGATCTTGAGGATAAAAATACGATTTTATTTTTTGTGGATATGTTCAAAGGAAATTGCATCTGAATTTCTGTCTTCTTTGTTTGTTTTTAACTTAACTTAAAATGACTAACCCTTTTGGTTATACCGGGACAAGTTCTGTGTTTTTGTTTTAAAAAACTGTTCTGGTTTTCATTCAAAATTATTGCAGCTTTTTGAAACAAAAAATTTCGGACAGGATTAGCTTTGTTGTTTGTTTTGAGACGACCATTATATTATAATAGATTCATTGAACGACAGTGTTCTTTACCTACCATGGCTGTCAAAAGTGCTTGGTGGTCAAAATTTGATGATCGACCTCTTTCTTGAGGCTTTCTGTGAGGTTTCTATTTCATCACAACATGCACTTCTTAAACCATTTTTCAAATGGGCTTTTGATGATTGTTCCTTTGTCAAAAAGTTTGTTGAGATCGCGACCTTTCTTGAAGTGATAAAGCATTATTTTTAACACGACAACTAAAAAAAATAATAAAAACGCCAATTTTTACAAAAAAAAACTATCGTTAAAAAAGTTGCAATAATTATGCCACAACTCATTAATAAGGTGTTTGATGAAATTTAGATGATGATCCTCTACTTACAAAAACTTAATTAAAAGTGGCCATAAGAAAATCGAGTTTCAAATGAAGTTCTTCCAAAATTTAAAAGCTACCCTATTTAGGTATACACTCTTTTAACACCAGGTAAAGTTTTGACTCCAAGACCGTAAACACCCTGTATTGATTTGGTTTTTCATTCCTACAATAGTTTTTATTCTGTAAGACCTCATGGCGTAGGACACCATTCGTACTCGTATGTACGAATAATACAGGGTGTTAAAGAATGGTTTAGCCAAAATTCGAAGGTAGATAGAAAATGGCAAAACGAGTCGATTAAGTGAAATTTCTGTAAATCGATAGTTTTCCCAAAAAATCGCTCTGAACTTAATAAGGCCCGAAATTTTTTTTTTTAGTAAAAGATTAAGCTCTAAAAACAACTTCTACTTTAATAAAATTAATTTTAAACCAATGGTTTTTCTTAAATAAATTATTAAAGTTCCGTTCCGAGCTCATTACGAAGGCTTTTCGAACTTAGCCGAAGTGGTTGTACCCATGGAAGTTTATGTTTGCGAAAAATTTGACGAATCAAATTGGTGGATTATAAGCATCCTAGCATCCATGGATACAATCACTTCGGCCAAATTCGAAACATGTTCGTAATGAGTTCGGACCGCAATTTTAATAATTTATTAAAAAAAAACACTGGTTCAAAAACAATATTAATTACTTAGAAGTAATTCTTAGGGCATAGTCTCTTACAAAAAAAAATCGCCATAATAGGGTGCCATTTGAAACTTGAATTTTTTTTGAATAATTCGAAAACTAAAAAGAATTTGGAAAAAAATTATTCTTGAAAAATGATCACATTTTTAAAGTAATTGATGGTGTACCAATTAGTTTTTTCGTAGGGTACATAGTTTAGGCACAAAACGCTTGTTTCCATATTTTTGCCCAACCCTGTATAAGGTTGGTCTCATTAATTTTACTGTAACATTTCCGTTAAAAAAGCAGTAGGTAGTCCCTATTGATGTTTTTATGCAAAATCTAAATTTGAAAATCTTCTATTACTTTCTAATGTTATAATCTTTTTGAATTGCTTTTATTCAGAAATAATTATCGTGTGTTTTATCAAGTGGCATAAATATAATTCTAATCTATCTTAAAATAACAATGTTGCAGTTTTTTGAAGAGGTGACCAATAAGGTGAGCCGAAAAATCTAAATCTAAAATTTGTAAACGCAATACCCCTTAAATTGTCTCTTTTACTAATCTAATTCTCTACGCAAAAGCAGAAAAAAATTGGTTGACATCATCAGCCCTCTACCGCCTATTCACTTGTTTCAAAGATTATTTTTTATTTTCTTAAATGAGTTTTTAATAAATGCCTAATAATAATAATTGGTTAATTTACTAAAAATGAGATAAAAGTAGCCTGCAGTCAACATTCTTGTTGCTCTCTTTAATCGTTTTATACCAAAATCATAATTTTTTATAGAATAATTCACACACATAATTAATAGCAGGATTATTAGAGAAGCCACGTATTAAAAATATTCGAGAATTTACAGAATAAGCAATTAATTTTGATGCTACTGATTGAAATTAATAATAATAATTATTATTATTAACGAAGAGATTGTAACATTTATGGGAAATGTAAAAACTTTGCCCCCAGAATTTCTTAGTGTTCTATGTTAAAAACGTTGTATAAAGCTTACAACTGAAGAATCGAATTCTGTCATAGACCAAAAAGTACGGAATGGAGTTACTACAGTTCGAGTAAAATTATATGTAATTATGCCATTTTTTTGAGCAGAAGAGTAAGTACTAAATCGCTTAAATATTATATCGTTTCTTGTTTCAAAATATTGGTTTTATATTTAAATAAAATTAGTTCAAATATGCACTTCAATTTTGCAATTTTGATTTAAAAAACTTAACATTTACCTTTTGGTAGAGGGCACAAAACTTGATTAAAAAATAAAACAAAATAAATACATTGTTACTGATAACAATATGCATCTTTTTTCCCTATTGCGTTTTCAAATTTGCAAATAAAATAAATAAATAAATAAATAAATTCATACGTACAGGGTGATTCACATAACTTTACGACCCCGACGAATTTTAAATGCAACCAGTAATTATAATTGTAATTGCAAGTGTAATTGTCATTGATGTCAGGAGTGTCCGGATTTCATGCTAATTAAACATAACTAAGTTATATCAAGTTATAATAATGTATGATGGGTCGCATTTAAAGTTCGTCAGGGTCGTAAAGTTATGTGAATCAGCTTCTATATACCCTAGTGAACAAACTAGAAAAGACTAAGCAAATTTTCAAAATTCATAATAAAATTCCTATCAGAATATGTATTGTTGATTGTATTTTACAGGCTTTATAAGTAAAGAATAAAACTGCATTTTGTAGCGACCTTTCTACAATAGCTTTTTTTTTAAATAAGCAACTTTTTGATAAAATTTATTTTAAGAGAAATTAATAAATCAATGATTTATTTTATGAGTAGGTATATTTCTGTGATGAATTTATGATAATTTTACACTGTTTTATACTAAGCATCAAACAAAGTACGATTAAGTCGTTGGTTTCTTTGACACTTTATTAATACAAATTGGAGAAACAATCTATGTAATTCTTATTACAAATGTGAATTCTATTTAAAGTCACTTTTAGTAATAATACTGTTTGAAATTTATCTCGAAAATGTCATCGCATTTGCATTTTTGAGGCACAATGAGGGAATTGAGGGAAGAATAAATCTGTGTTTAGGTTTTTAAGGACGAGGCACTGTATTAAAAATATAAAAGATTTTTATTCCATATTAAACGAGCTTTATAAAAATTTTACTACTCCTATTAAACTTAAAAGATAAATATTTTGCTTATTTTATTAATTTATTTTATACAGGGTCGCTAAAAAGTATGGATACAGTTAAATATTTTAAAAACTATTCATCAAAACCTATCGAAATTTGGTATAAGTTTAAAAGTATAAATTTTATCGTTTTACATGTTTATCAAATTCCTATCTTCTTTTGTTCGTAGGTTACAAGGCTAACTAGATTTTTTTTAATGGCAAGAAGGGCGAAATTTAATAATTTTTAAAAAGAGCAGTTTTTTCTGAATTCTATAGTGTAACATACCTTATTTTAATCGAAACTTAAAAAAAATTATCGAATTAATAAAATTTTCAAAAATGTAAAATGTTATTAGCCTTGGAAATGTTGACTTTATCTATCGTTAGCTCTTTGCCGCTTGAACTTTGACCAAAAAATAAATAAAAGTAAATAATAGTTAAAATAACACTTTTAACTGAAAAAGAACACATTTTAATAAAAAAAGCAAAACACGAAATACATGTTTTTTATGCTACAAAAGATGTTGCTCAAAATGATTTCCATTGCCTTCTTGGCTTTCTGTCGCCATAACCAATCATTATGAGAGCTTCTGAACACTCAGTTTCACTTAAATGTACCATTGTTAAACTAATTATTGCACACAAGTTTAATTTTTGGCTAATATACACGTAACAGATCGCTAATGACAGTATTTTCAAAGCTAACTTAGTTTTACTTTAGCAGAAATCTAGAACAAAATTTTTGAATTATTTTTGTCTTTTAATGAAAAGACAGGTGGGAATATGTTACATCACTAAATTCAGGAAAAAATGCTCTTTTAAAAATTATTAATTTTAACCCTTCGTGCCATTTAAAAAAAATCAAGTTAGCCTTGTATTTTCAAAATAAATGACGGTAGAAAATAAAAAAAAATCTCAGATGATAGAATTTAAACGCATTTAATTGTACCCGAAATTTCAACGTGTTTTGTTAAACCGTTCTGAAAATATTTAGGCGTATCCATACTTTTTAGCGACCCTGTATGTGTTGGTAAACGAGAGTCTAATTCTTTCAACATTCGCGAACCACACATGTAATATTAAAGTTTGTTGTTTATACATAATTGATAAGAATCTTTTATCACTTATTCATGTATTCACGTTGGAAAAAAGTTCAAAAGCCACATTCACCTGCTTTATAATTTGTCTCTTGCTTACTTACAAGCTTTCAAAAAAACCAGGTCCTGTTAGCTGACTCATCCTGTGATACCCGTGAAATTAGATTTACAAAATACGTACACTGTGACAGTTAATATCGTTTTAGCAACTTTTTCTCAACTTATTAATTTGTGCAAGATGTAATTCATCCCTGTCTGTTTGCCGAAACACCAATATTTGCAGAGCTCGGGATTAGCCGGTATGTAATTTGTTTACCCTTAGACATTAGGGGCAGAGTTGGGCCGTCCAAGGCGGAGCCCTTAACAATAGATCAACAACCCGCCAGGGCAAATTCGCTGTGTAATAATAGAGGGGGCATATAAAATCGAAAAACTCGCCAATTTAAAAACCAGTAGGGTTCTAGCACCCAGTGAGTGCATCATCATGAACATGTCAAGATCATTCCTCGTTGATTCCCTAATCAATAACACCCCCAAAGACATCAACTCGAGATATTTACCTCCGAGTTTAAGTGACACAAGACCGATGCTGCCTTATCCGCAAAACTACATCAACAGTTACCTGTTTTCGTTAAGTCTGGCACAGAACAATCAACTCTTCACCCATCACAAGGCTCCAATCAGACCAGTGGCTTTACCACCGAAACGAGAAATTCCTTCACCGAAACGCTCATCTCCAGTTTTATTAACGGAAAAAGTGAGTGTTTCACCAACAACTCCTCCAACACCTAGTCGGGACTCAACACCGACTCCAGAGGAACGACTCACTCCCAGCAAAGATGCTTCCAGTAAGAGGATTAGAACGGCTTTCACCAGCACACAACTGTTGGAACTCGAACGAGAGTTTGCATCAAATATGTATTTGTCGCGACTGAGGCGAATTGAGATTGCCACATGTTTGCGGTTAAGTGAAAAACAAGTTAAAATTTGGTTCCAAAATAGAAGAGTTAAGTACAAGAAGGAGGATCTACCGGCTGCTGCAGGGAAAGCAATCAATGGCAATAAATGTTGCTGTTTGAGGACGTGCAGCTCAGCAAAGAGACCGAAGTTTGAAAGCAATTCCTGTGATGAAGATATTGATGTGACCAATATTGATGATGAACACTGTCATTAGATTTTTTGGTGAATTTTTACAAATATTTTTCTAGAATTTTTAACCTTACAATGTAAATACAATGTGTAGATTTTATTGAATGCCAAAGTTTATTAATAAATTATTTTTTAATAAATATGTGTTTATCATTTATTGCCAAAAAGTACAAAATAGAGTGAGTTTACAAAAAGCAGAATCAGGATTGTCACATCTGCAGGTAAGTGAAAAGGTTGTAAATTAATAAAGTCCAAAATATCTTCAGTTTAATTACTTTTCAATGGAAATCATTGTCTTTAAATATAAAACGTGTCTACAACATTAAAAATCAATACAAGAAATCACTATAAATAAGACTAATAATCAAAACAGTATAAAATGTATGTGCATTAAATTATATAAATATAATAGACAACAAAAAACAGATATCAAATTATGTTGAAACAACAATGTAGTTCACAAACAACGATGTACTTAATTAAGCATTAACAAAAATATAAAAAAAATGTTTTTTTTTAAACTAGGTGTACTATTTCTTTGTAATTGTTACCTGTTTTATTTAAATCAGTTTGAATATTGACATTGTTAAAACATTTGATATATAAATTTTCTAAAATTATTCCTTTAACTGTATTAGGTTTACTGTGTAAAGAATTAATTATTATAATTAAAGGAATGTCCCGTTTTAATAGAATGTGTGACAAAACCTGAGTGTCCTATATTAGCATTCGTCAAATGATATTTATGTTGTTTAATTCTATTCATTGGACATTAAATTGTTCTCAGTTTGTCTTTTTAACTCTACTAGATAATTTATCTTATACAGGGTGATTCTGCTAAATGTATACCTATTTTACTAACAAAAACTAATTAATAGTCGTACAAAAATCAGCGTTTACTATTTAATATACTCTATTTTTTTTCGATGTATGTACATTTTCTCAGAATGTTTCTACCTTTCATTGTAATTAAAATTAATTAATTAAGGATAATTGTATCAACAAAGCAATGATGTTTAAACGATGTTTTCGAGCAAAAATTCTTATAAAAATTTTTGCTACCACTTAAAACCAAAATTACGCTTCCTGCTTGTTTTTTTATTTTTACTTAATTTAGGGCGAATTTTTTTCACTCATTATTATCAGAAAACAACATTTAAGGAACGCTTGTTCTCATATGTTACAAGACCTACAAGAAACAACAAATTTTAACACTTACTTAATGGCAGTTAATTGATTCATTAATGAATTAATTTTAATTATAAGGAATTGTAGAGAAATTTTGAAAAAATACAGCGTATTTAATAGCAAACGCTCAATTCTGTGCGATTATTATTAGTTGTCGAGATATAGTACCTTGTAGAGTGTTAATTGGGTTGCAAGCCTGTGTAATATATTAATATTTTAGTTAAAGATTCAATTGGAATGAGCAAGGTGATTGTTATTTAACAATACTATCTCTTTACATCAAATAAAAAAGTTTTTATTTCTAAATTCAGGACGAGAGATAATAACATGAAATCGAAAATAAACTCAAGCAAGCTGTGTCTGCAGAACTTTAGCCATAATTTAACCGTTTAATTACACTTTAGCCACATTTTAGCCGTTTATTTACGGCCGCACTTTTGAAGTTATGTTGTCTTATGTTGGTTTTACACAGCATATGATGTGGCTAAAGTTACACTTCACTTTCAAGGCTTGCTCTAATTGAGTATATTTTCGATCTCATGTTATTAATACGATGAATATAATTTTTTGTAATCGACATTTTCTGATGATGAAATTTTAATATTTATTAGAAACAATTTTTTTAAACTAACTCAAAACTGTCAAATTATTGTTTAAAACAGTAGGTATAGTTTCAAACTCATTTAAAACGATATCGGCATTAATATGTGAACCGATTGAACAGCCAAAAATCTGCCGATAAATAATTTGATTAAATGTAAAATAAATTTTAAAGTATTTAATAAGAAATCTGTTTCAATATATTATTTAAATCATTACACCTTCTGTTTAAATATCAATAGACCAATCGTTCGAAATTTTAGTAAAAAGTGAATTACCTACATCAAATGACACTATAGTAAAAATATCGTGATTATTAATTAGAGGTAATAAATAGTTAAGGTTTGAGAAGTTTGAAAATAAATTCTAAGATAAAGGCGTTGGTGACGACTCCTGCCATTAGATTTTTTTAAATTTTAACCTAATACTAAAAATAAAATGTGTAGATTTTTTGAAAGCTAAAGTTTAGTAAAGTGAGAGATGTGTCTATTATTTATTGGTAAGAACTGCACAATAAAGAGTGGCGAAGGTCACTAATGTCCCTTAGAATGAGCACTTGACTTTCATTCACAAGATTTAGAATGTGTCCCTGAAAGAGTCTTTTAGAATGAAAGCTATGCGCGTAGTACCTGCACAATACACAACACCTCCACATAAAGGCGGTAAAGCCGACAATGTATCTACTAATACATTTTAAATGTCGCTTTTGTGACTTATACCGACATGGTTGGTCACATTTTAGTGTTTGCTACCTATTATGAATGAAGTTCTTTGCATAATGCTAACTTTTGTGCACAGGTGTTTAGAACTTTCAGTCTGTGGGAACTTTGACGAAAATAATCCATTACAAATTACTACAATATATGAAATGCGACAAATTTCTGGTTGAGACGTGGAAAAAAAAGGGAAGAAAATATATGGATAGTGAACAGTTGGTATACTGTGCTTTTTAATTTGCAAAGTTTCACCTTAAATTAAACCGATTCGTTATTTTTCATTTCACATTTTATATTAATAACCGATCTTATTATACTCAAGATGTATTTTATTATTTTTTCAATATTCGGTTATAATTTAAATAGGGGTTGCCATTTAAAATAAGCAAAATAAATAACTTTAAAGTTTTAAAAGTTTGGAAATGAACTATAAACATGCTGTAGCAATTAAATTAATCAAGCTTAATTAGTAAGTCTGTTAGACCTTGTTCAACACGTACATACCTAGTAATAATTAAAAAAGCACTGTTTCTATTTTTAGTAATTTTTAAAACTAATAAAGGTGTAAAACCGATTTTTTTTGGCTTTTATTTTTATTTTTAATTGTAATCCTTGAACCGATTTGAAAAAACTTTAGGGACATGTTAGAAGCTAAAAAGGTATCATAATGAGCACAAAAAAATAATAGCATGCCGTTCAAAACATGTATTATTATGACGTCATACATTCTTGGGACACTTTGTACAGTCAAAAATATTTTCCTGAAATGTGTCCTAGAGTACAAATAACATCTACAAAATATCAAAACTCTAACTTTAATAATAACTCAGCTACAGAAGACGGGAGCTGAGCTGGACCACCCTGTAGATAATAAGTGTTGTATTTGAGGGAGAAGAAAAATGACTATTTATACTCGTAGGTACAAAAAAGCAATTTATACTTTGAAAGGCACATTTTGATAATTAATTTACCAAGAAAGTTTTCTTGACTTCTGAACGATGCTTGTTCGTAACAGTTGAGCAACTTTTTACTTACCTACTACAGTTTAAAATAGTCTTGAAACAAAAAAATATATACACATACCCTAATTATTATTAGAAGTAAACTTTAATTAAAGAACTTTACAAATGTAAGTAAAAACCTTTAAGATTTACAACTGTTTTCTTTTTTATTATTATGCAGGGTGATTTTTTAAAACAAGCCACCTGGTATTAATTGATAAGTGGAGGTGGTTCGTTTAACAAAAATTAGCCTGTATAAGATTACCCCTGTACTAAAAAAAATACCTACGTTAATAAAGTTATATTTTTAAATTAAAGAATAAAATTAATTTCCAATGAGCAACAAATTAGAAAGAGTAAAGTTAACATTAAAAAATAATATTTAATAAAATAATAAACAATAAAACTAATTACCTCAATTTTATTTAAATGCTACATAAGTTAGCACACTAGTGCATTATTACGTGATAATCCATTTGAAATCAGCATAGTTATTATGTTGATTTTGAATATTAGGATTATTAGGTTGTAGCCGTTTAAAATTAGTTATTTTTGGTTATGTTATTCAAAAATCAAAAATTGGCACATAAATAACATTTGTATTCTTTAATATTTGCCTGCTAACAGGACGTAATACTTATTCCATCTTCCTTTATCCTCTCATTTGACGTTAATCTTAATCAAATTTGACAGCATTCACGTGACACATCTAAACTGAGACCTAAAAAGGATTTGACATACACACATTTCCTATAATCCTGGATTTTCGAACAATATGTCCCTTAATATATTCAGTTTAAAAGCAATTTTCTACACATATTACCCCATTTCTATCGGATTATAGGAGCATATTGTTTAGCTATTGTGTACCTTTTTCCATTTTTGTTACTATACTTTCATACGGCCGTATCCCATTACACTCAACATTAGATTATTAGTGAAGCAGACGGCTCTGAAACGTATACAAAGGGTAAGGGTGGTGGTTTTAACCTGAATTTGTATAAATGCAGGAAACAAAGAGATTATTATTTTTTAAACGAGCTTTCATCCAAACGTGTTTTACTAAATCAAATGTGCTTAAAAACTGTAATCCCTCACACCAAATATTAAAAAAATATATTTCCTTCAACAGATGAATATTTATTTGAGGATTTAGAAAATCGCCCTACAGGAGTCATGTGTGTTGATATCTTGTTAACATCATATGGTCGACCCTTCTAGATGGTTATCCTCGTCAGATAAGCTCCTCCCATAAGTTATGATTAAAAGGCTTTGTTATGATTTGGCCAATAGGGTTCTTCTCAAAGGGGTTGATCCCTTTAGAAAAGAGACACATCGGCAATTATTTCTAAACACGTCCGTTATAATAACATTTGAAATGTTACCGGCCAAATCAGCTCATATTTAATTGTGTTGCTATTGTGCTTGATAGATCTTTATGAATAAATATGAAGAAGGGTCTACGAGGCACAATGCCAACCACAGCCTTATGATATCGTTGCGTTTTAATCGTTGGTTCAATGAGAATTAAAGGCGGAAAAAAATAGGTGAACACATAATAATTTAAAAATACAATGCGCCTCTTTTTATAAGACAACACAACATGGGTTTTAGACTTAAAGTCAACAAAATTTCGTCTTGGAAAATTTAGAGGAAAGAACACAAAAGTGGGACAATTTCGGTACCGCTAACAGTTTTTATAAGTTCCGAAGGTGGAAGGAAAAGTAATAGAAAAACCATCGTTGTATAATTTTTAGCAACAAAGCAACAAAATGAGAGTGTCTTAGAACATATTATCAGCTTCTAAATCATTTCAATTAAATTCAACAAAATTTATTGACAGTTTTTGTAGTGAGAAGCTCATTATTTTTCTCATATCATTGTACAGGGTTATTCAATTAAAACTCCCTCCCTGACCAGGTAAAAATGCTACACACAATACATTTTATAAAGCCAACTAAATTCTTGTTTCTTTGTTATCATTAATACAAACATAGATTGTCGTTGAAACGTCAGACCGTAAGTCGTTGCAAATAAAGTTAAAAAAATAACAACATATATTTCAAAAATTATTAATTTAATCATTTAAACTCTACATGAGTTATAAAATATGAGAAATAAAAATACTCAAATAGACCAGAAACAAACAGAAAACACCAATTCACAAAATTAAATAATATAAAGACTAAACTAAACTTCAAAACTATAAAGCCAAAATAAACAAATTTAAAAATCTGAAAAATATAAACTAAAGCTAAAAAGCATTCACTGGATATACAAAAATAGTAAGAAATGTACAACATGAGTCTGCTAAAAGTATTTTTTAAGATTTGGTGAGGAATTCTCTATGTTTATTTATCTTATGTTTATTTAAGTGTAGAAATGGGTAACTTTTCCTAACTGAAGTTTGAGTAAAGAAAAGTGCAAATTCCTCTCTGAATTTTACAAAATCTAGTGTTTAACTCGTCGGGAAAACTAATTTTTTTTTATTCACGACACGGCTTCGCCTCGGACTAAAATGGAATAAATTCACTTTTCTATTTTCGTTGCACAAATAGCTAACATGAGATCGAAAATATACTCAAAGTGTAAATAAACGGCTAAAATATGGCTAAAGTTCTGCAGGCACAGCTTGCTCTAATTGAGTATATTTTCGATCTCATGTTATTTTGTTGTACCTCAAAAACTAATAATCACATAGAAATCAGTCTTTGTTACTAAAAAGTTTACTTTTATGCATGTGAAGTTTGTCAGAATTTTTCCACAATTTCTTATGACACCTATTAATTAATTTAATTAAATATTATTTGAAGAAAATTTTATATTTTCTGGTGTCATTTTAAAAAAAGAAGGTTTAAATAATGTTTTGTGCAACAAACAATTTAGAAAAAATTCATGCATAAAGAAAACAATACGATATTTAATAGGAAACGCTGAATTCTGTTATTATTAATGATTATTCAAGGTGTGTTAAAATAATTTTCATCTAGTCGATCGTTTGCGAATTTCTTATGTAAAATGCCGCTTTATATGTAACAACAGGCATTCAGACATAGAATATCGCCATTCTCCATTTATTAACACTTTAATTTGGAAATAAGCGTCGAAAATAAAAATGTTTTTTTAAGTGTAACATTTTAGTTGCTTTTTAACAAAACATTTAAATGTAATTAATTGACAATTTGTGAAGACATTTATTGACAACGTATTCAAATAAACAAATAGGTAAACAAATTTCAAAGTTAACTATAGATGAAAATCATTTTAACACACCTTCTGTTAGTTTTTGAGATACAATAAAAATATGCTTACAGCAAACTCAACACCTATCTACCTACTTTATAGAGAATAGAGAAAAAGTTATCATTACCTTTAACTATAAACAATATACTCAAAAACTCGAACTTAATTCAGAAATCTCAAAAAATTAAATTTAAATTAAAAATTAAAAAATTTCAGTTTATTTAAAATCTTACAAAATCAGAACCAAGAAGAAATTTTTACTTTTGATAATTTTCTATGTCTAATTTTAAGGTGAATAGTTACAATTTGAATTTTATTAATCCATTGGCATATCAGAAAATAATTTTAACACAATAATATTGTACTTTCGCTTTTAATAAAACAGAATAAAACATAAAATTCAATGCTAATTTTAATGCAATTTCGTCGTCGCGTCGGTTGTTTCTAAAACTTTGCGAAAGTTCATTTAATTAATATGCGAATAAATCCAAAATAGATATGTAAATAATTTAAAAACATGTAGGTTCTATACACCCTAAAGGCATACTGAAGACCCCTAAACTTAAAAATTTGTATTTAAATTCGTTCTAAAATATTCTTCCCATAACTTAGATTTTTTTCTATTGTTATATTTGAATAACTCCTACAATATTTTGCTTGTCAGCAAAAAACTTTAAATCTATTTTTCTGGACAGATTAATTGACAGTTCCCGTTGCTATGGCATTTTTAATTAAAAATCACAACGTCCAATAATTTGAATTTAAAATTAAAGCTGTAATGGATAGAAAACATACGAACTATTTGATTTAAAAACATGAGTTTCTCATTGTTTTGAAGCTCTATTATTCATCACTAACTAAATAACTAAATATACAAAGTAACTTTATATTGATTATACGGTTTTGACACGGAAATACCTAGCACTTAAGAAAGAAATTAGTTTAAATTTTTGTGTTTTCTAAATTTCATACGACATGAACTTATGTGGGAAAATCAAATCAAATAGAAGAATTGTTAAGTTAAATCACCCAATATTTAAATGTTTGAAAATTACATTTTTATTGTGTTTTAATTTTTGACTTACTTAGATAGGCGGAATTTTAATTTCACTGTTTTTTAGCTTTTTTGTACTTGTTTTTAAGTTTTTTGTTTTTCAGTCTCTTTGTGTACTGTTTTTTTTATGAGAATGTAATGTTTCAAATTGTTAGTGTTTCTTTTGTCCAATTCTATCTCTTTTCAGTTTCTTGTGGTGTTTCAGCGTTTTACTTTTTTAGCATTATTTAAGCTACTTTGTTAGTTTTTAAACTTATTATTTTTTTAAGTTGCACTGTCTTTTAATTTTGAAGATTCATGAGCCCTTGCAATAGCACAACAATATTTTAGATAAGCCACTTTGGAAAAATGGAAACGCTTTAAAATTTTAGTTAAATAGCACAACAAAATTAGAAAATAGCAAGCCTGTCACTTGTTAAAGCTATTGAACTCATGAACAAAGTGTAAATTTTTGTAAAAAATATTTCAGGAGTTGTGGACAAATTAGTTAGTGAAGAACAGTACAAAAAAAACTTGATATAAAAAAATCTACCGAATCTAAAAATATTAATTGAATAAAAAATATTACTACTAGTATCTATGAATTTCCATACAATGAGTTTATTTTCTAGCTATCTCACTTTTACAGAAAAATGAACTAATTTTACAACAGCAAAATTTAGAACAATATTCAGGTTTAATAATAAATAATAA
Organism: Tribolium freemani; assembly: GCA_939628115.1. Lineage (NCBI taxonomy): Eukaryota > Metazoa > Arthropoda > Insecta > Coleoptera > Tenebrionidae > Tribolium > Tribolium freemani. The sequence continues at coordinate 4,509,877 of OW626784.1, read as the reverse complement.
TTACTTAACTTCTTTTCTTCTTTATAACTTTTTCTTTGTGCAGTAAAGAATTTTAAGTTTTTTACAAAACATTCAGGGTGTTAGGGAATGGTTTGGCCAAATTTTGCATGTTAATGTGTATCATTTTTCCAAAAAAGTGCATACTTTCTTCAACATTTTTTATTTACCCATCTATTGAGAGCCACTGTGTGATTTATGGTAGTTTATTAGTAGTTATTTTTTTCTTTAAACAAAATGGGCATAGTGGCGCATTTTCAGAATTTTTTTAAAATGTTGCTAGCATGTTCATTTGGGTGGGAGGTTCGAACCCCAGTTATGGCATAAATTTCTTTTTGTTTTTTTTTTTGTAAAATTTAATGGAAGAATGATGGAGTGGACATAGAAATGCCGTTTAGTCAATCATTTTAAAGTACACGCTAATTTTTGTCGTTCCAGTTCAGCGGTTCTCAAAATTTGGGGCCTTAATTCAGAGCGATTTTTTGGGGAAACTATGCATTTTCGATTTACACAAATTTCACTTAATCGACTCATTCACTATCTATCTTCCAATTTTGACTAAACCATTCCCTAACACCCTGTATTTCGTTTTGTTTGTTTTTGTAATGGAATTTATTATGTTCTTGTTTTTCCTAAATTACCAGATTTTAATACCTAATGTCTGTTTTTTACAACCTTTTTTGAAACCTAAATAAAGTTTTTAACTTCCTAAAAATCCGCTCTTTACAAATAAGTAAGTAGCTCCAAATATCTTTTCTATTTAAAATAGGTAAGGATTTACAACATTTTGTAAATGTTGTCAACTTTTAACATTGGAAAAATACAAGATGTATTTATATCATTTTTTCCAGTTCATCCAGATAATCAATTTTTTGTTGTTTGAAGGAATAAATGGTTGGAAAACGGCTTAAAAATCCTTGCATAAGGAAAAGAAGTACGTATGTACTAGTAGATGATGAGTTGCAAAAAATATTCATTTGAGGGTACTTTTGTTACTGCTATTTTATGAATACGTTATTTGACTGTGGGGTTACATAAAGAGCATTTCATCTATTAAGTAACCCGCAATCTAATCAAAGCAACTCATTAAGCAAAGTACCAATTAAATGTTTGGTACAAACACGACCACAATAATTCGTACATTCAATTCATTTAATTACACAAATTGCCAATTCACACCGTATGTTTCACACAGTGGCCCTTCAGACACATTAGGTAGGAGCAATTCCATTGATTGTGAAATGATAAATAGCCAAACGAATCTCACAAGTCACGGCCAGGGTGTGAAGCTAATACTGACGTAATTGTTCTCAACATTCGGAAGGCTTGAAGCACGTGCCGTTTACTTCCTGCTTTGACCGAATAACATCCGAAAAGTCAGTCCCTGATCGAAACGCAATTCCAATTCCGCAGGTCACGTGGCCGTGAAATCACCAACAGCCACCGGATGCGATAATTCATAATACTGTTAAAACTTTCTAATTGGGAATAGAATGTTTTGTCAATAAAACTTAATTTATTGGGAAGAGGACAGACGAGCTTTTATTTGTGACGAATCTATTTAGGCAAACACGAGGCTTTTAATTTCGTTTGATACAACTAGGGGGACTAAAACTTCGTCTAAAAATTGGATATGGACCTGACTTAACTTATTGCATCATCAATAACATTAAAATAGGAAAACATTTATTTACTGAAATTTTATTATTAACTGTGTTATCCTAAATCAACGATGCTTAAATGAAGTATTATAAATAGCGTTTATTCTAATTTTTAATTTTTACTTAATTCATTAATATTTTTAGGGCTAGTGACATTTTTTACAGATTTTTTGCACAAAATAACTTTTAATGACATAAGAAAAAATAATAACTTTTTACGAGGACTTAATATTAATTAAGTAGGTAATTAATAGAGACCGGATCTTAGGAAACTTTCCAAACCCACAATTTTTAAGGGCTTTTCTTGAAACTTGGAATAAATTTGTTCCGTTAAAAATGTAAATATTTGACAGCCTCTTTATTTTTTCCTAAATTCCTAAATTGACCTGTTGTATCCTACATGTGTTTTAAACATCCTACAGTTGTGTTTAATCTCCCTAATTTAAAAAAGAATATTTTTTCTATTTATTCATTAACATACAGGGTGTCCGTTTTTCGAGCTCCACCATGGGAATCTCAGTTATTATAAGAGACACAAGGTCGATTAAATTAGGGCAAAGTTGCGCATTTTTATGCTGAACAATTATTGAAAGAAAATTTGACGTGTCATTTTAGTTTGTAAATAATTGTAAAAAAAAGGAATTTTTAATTTTCGTTTTAATTTTTTCAAGCGAAAACCAAAAGAACTAGACGTTTTTAACTAGAACGTTCTTCAGGCACTTTTTTACAAGGAATCTAAATTTGTCATCATATTTTCCAAGGCGTTCTTGATGTCAGAGTTACAGCACTCAACTTTGTTTTTTTTATGCTACAGATATCGTCTACTCAAAATTCATACTTTTTTGATTTTGATCAGGTGCAAGCCTCTGTTTAAATAAAATAACTTTTTTAGGCGTTTTCTTTTCGTTTTTTGTACTCATATGTCACTTTCTTGGACCGATCTGTCAACGCTATTAAATTTGACAGATGTCTTTTTGGTTTGTCTTGTTATCAAATTCTTTAATTCTGTTGTGATCATCGTCTAAAAAACGTTGTGTGCACCTCGGCCTAGGGTGCTTTTTTGGCCTCACCTGGGATTGCAGCCTCGGCTAACGCCTCGGCCACAAACAACAAATTCGGCCAAAAAAGATCACCTTTACGGCCTTGATACACAAATAACTATTAAACGGTGCATTTTAACGGTGTAGAAAGTTATACCTTTTATATTTGCAATTGATTATTCTATCGATTTAAGCAATAAAAAAGTAGTGTTAAGAGGGCAAAAAAAAAACACAAAAAATGTGACCCAGAAAAGCTGCAACCGGAAACTGGGGAGATGTATCCGGTTTTCGTTATTACCAGACTAAAAGGTATGTTCTCTTTAGTAAGTCTACCAAGTTTTGTAATATTTGGTCAAATGATTCCAAAGTTATGGTGCAAAAACGTGTTTCCATACCCATACTTCCCAGTGCTCTAAAATTCTTATCAGTTTTCCTTTTTGAGGTTCATTTATTGTCTCATAAATACGAATAACCCTATATCTACACCCCTTGCTAAGCTAAATAGTTTTTGACAGATGGATACAAGAAAGTGACAGATGAGTCCAAGAAAGTGACAGATGTGTACAAAAAAGTAAAATTTGACAGATGAGTACAAAAAACGAAAAGAAAATGCCTAATAATATATTACGTAAGAAGAACTTACAGTTTGAGGTTAGTAAGCTATTTTTAGCAATACCTGCACAAACAAGAAAAAGTAAAACATTTTCTGAATGAATTTTTATGAAAAATTAATAAACGTCAGATTGTTGTCAAATTAAAAATTTGGGTGACATTTGTTTCGTGTTAGGGATACAAAACAAAAAAAACATCACTTTGAATCAACATTTGTTGCAAAATCAACGCTTTAATACTGTTCTGAAGGTATTTCAAGCGAAAATAGAAAAATGGATGATATTGAAGAGGCTGCAAGGTTTGCTTGTGCATCATTTTTCATGGAACACGAATGGCATACGTTGTGTAATATTTACTTACAGACCACGGGCTGTAAGTAAAATATTATTGCACAGTAACCATGGACATTTGCACCTGACTAAAAAGTGCCGCTTACTATGAAAAATATTTGTCAGTTAATGATGACTTACAGAACAGGTATTGCTAAAAAAATTTTGTATTGAAATGATTATTATATCTACATAATTTTAATGTAACACGACGAAGTTTACTTTTGTTTGTTAATATACTACTCTAATTCATAACTTCTAACAAGGTTATTCAACTTTTATACTTTAAAACTGTAGTCATAATGATGATAAATATTGTTCGGTCTGGCTTGTGATTTTAACTTATGATCCAACGAGTAAACACAAAGGAGAAGGTAATACAGGCATCTACCTTATGAAAATGTTCGCCTTAATGAGAGAATTAATTTTCTAATTTCTTGCGGCTATAAAACTTCAACCCAAAATTAATTTTCAACTTAGTTAACTATTCATTATAAAAATGTAAGATTTAATGAATACTTCGTAAAAATATTCAATAACAATAAAAACAGTAGAAAAATCCTTGTTTTATGAACGTTCTAAAAGTGTTACTTTTATAAGTGTAGAAAAGAAAAATTAAATTCATTGTAAACAGCACTAACAGCACAGCCATTGATTTGTGTAACTTATTGAACTCGTGACAAACATAAACAACTCAGAAATTACAGTTCTTGTACACTTAACAACAAAAAACGTAATATTGAAAGCATTGTATATAATTTCATTGATTTTATTCATTCCATTGAATTAAACGATACATTAAACCTCATGAATGAGTAACCACAAAAATGTTGAAAACACCCTGTTTGGTGGAAACGACGATTCAGCAAATCAATTTGATATATTAAATGAATTGCAATATTTCGTCTCTGTGTGGATATAAGAAGGGTGGCAGATGACACTCAGAACTGTTAGCTCTTCCTATTGTCATGGAAATGACATTACCAATGAACAAATAAACGCAAAGTTCAACCACTTGAATGAGATAAAAGGGATTTGTAAATGCTTACGGAAAAAATAAAGCATACAAATAATAATAAATAATTACTTGGTGAGGGTGGAGGAACAATATTTGCTTAATTTGAGCGTAAGGATATTATTATATATAAACACAATTTAAAGCTGTGAATAACAAGTTTAACCTTGTCCTAATTAGTGCCATACACTTTGTGATAAAATAATTTCTAAATGTTGTTTTAATGGAGCGGTAATCCTAAATCCTCAAGACACTCTACGGCGGTTAGGCGTGAACAAACTGAAAATACACAGGTTTAGGGCCCCCTTATATTGTAAGCACACTACTTTGTCATTATTTCACGGTTGGTACGTGCATAATTGCTCTATACGTAAGCATTTCAAATTCATTTTCTGAAGAGCTTTGGGCTTTCGAGTATGTGAGACTACAACGGACCCAACCAATGTTGCCAGGTTTGTGGAAATTTCACTAGACCTTTGTAATATCTGGTGATTTTTAGGTAAACAAGCGCTGTTGTAAAAAACCTAATATACAGGCTGTAAATGAAATAAGTATATTACTTTTAACTGGTAATAGAACTCGTTAAAACCAACAATTTTTATTAAAATTTTATTTATTAACTATGTTATTGACTTGCACGTTAGTAAATATTATAATGTAGATCAAAATGACGTTATTTTTCTATATGTTATGAAAATCTTATTGTGCGTTTTTCAGTTTTGCGAAATTTCTTCAAAGATAAGCAAAAATTAACAAATTATTAAAAAACTGTGTTATTTGTTTCTGGTCAATTTTTTACTAATAAAATTGAGCCGAAACAGAAGAGTAATTACTTCTTGAATTAAGTATACTACGTTCAAAACAAAGTTTAAAAAATTCTCGAATTAGACCAAGGTTGATGTTATTTCAGCTTGTTTCTGTTAATTTAGCTTATTTTTAAGCAAAATGTATAGTCAAAAATAGCTGAAAAAAATATAGTCAAAAACGGTGTTATTTTCATTTTTTATTTTATTTTGTTTTTATTTATTTTTTTGTCGATCTTTAGCTTTTTCTTTTAAATTAGTTCTGTTCTAATAGCGTCACCTAGTGGGAAAATTTGAGAACTATTAGCTACTATATCTATTCCGGAAAAAAAAGAGAGATTCAATTATTACTATATTTCTCGTTTTCGATCATTTTTTCTATACAGGGTGGTCCAGCCCAGTTCCCTTCTTCTGTAGCTCAGTTATTATTAAAGTTAGAGTTTTGATATTTTGTGACTGATATTTTTACTCTAGGACACATTTCATGAAAATATTATTGATTATACAGAGTGTCTCAAAAAAGGTATGACGTCATAATAATAATTTTTTTGAATGGCATCCTATTATTTTTTGGTGCTCATTATGATACCTTTTTAGTTTCTTGCATGTCCTTAAAGTTTTTTTCAAATCGGTCTAGGGATTACTGTTAAAAAAAAAACAAAAAACATTGGTTTTACACCTTTAGTTTTAAAAATTAATAAAATATAGAAACAGTGCTTTTTGATAACACTATTACTAGGTGCGTGTTGAACATAATCTAGCAAACTCATTAATTAAGTTTGATTTATATGAATTACTAGAGGGTGTTTTATTTCCAAACTTTTTAAATTTTAAAGCGTTTTATTTTGCTTATTTCAAATGTCAACCCCTATTTATTTTTATATCGTTCGATGCAGAATCAAAAAGCGAACATTTTTTTTTATTACAACCCTAACGTAAATACTAACACTTTTGGAGTTATTTGCCAAAAACATTGACTATCTTCGACTTTTAACCACACTAGTTTACAGCGTTTTTTACCAACAGATAAAACCAATGTGTATCGGTAGAATAATTAACTCTAACTCTGAAACTGTAGTCGAAAAAAAATTAGGACGTCAAGTTTTTTACATATCTATACCGGGTGTCCCACAAGGTAGTGCATATATTTTAACCATAGATTGAGCATTAAAATTAAATGGACCCATATTTTTTATTTTGTTTTAAAAAAAATTTTTTGGGGAATTATTAGCCCCCAAAGTTACCCCAAAAATACAGATTATAATTTTTATCTCTAATAATACTTATCCAATTTTTATAAAATTTGGTATACAGACGTTATTTTAAACACTCATTTAACAGTGCAAATTGTAAGGTTGTATTGTATTGTTGAAGGGGACTACCAGAGTCCCCTTGACATAAATTGTTTCATAACTTTGTAGCACAAATTAATTTAGCTTTGATACTAATAGAATTTGAAAGCTTATTCCATTTAGAAACTTTTTTGTCTCTTGTAATTTTTTGTAAAATCTACTGTTTTCGAGTAAAATAATAAAATGTGAAAAGATGTAGTCGGTATCAGCATCAGTATCGCACCTAAACGGCTTTGATTTCAAACCTGTCAAAAATGAAAATTTTATTGTCAAATTTCGTTTTCAAATTCCTGGCTTGTAAAATAAGCAACCATAACGGAAAAAGTGTGAAACGAGATTTGACAATAATATTTGCACCTTTAACAGGTCTGAAGTCAAAGCCGCTTTGTTTAGAAACACTGTGGCTGTGCTGATATCGACTGCATCTTTTCATATTTTATTATTTTACTCGTAAATGGTACGCTTGTACATTTTTTGTAAAAAAAAAGCTTCTACATTCAATAGCCTTTTAAATTCTAGTAGCACCAAAGCCAAACTAATTTGTGCTACAAAGTTATGAAACAATTTATGTCAAGAGGGTCCCGGCAACCCCCTTCAATAATGCCCTACAGGCTTACAAGTTGTACTGTTAAATGAGTGTTTAAAATAACGACTGTATGCCTAATTTTATAAAAATTGGATATGTATTATTTGAGATAAAAATTATAATATGTATTTCTGGGGCAACTTTGGGGGCTAATAATTCCACAAGAAATTTTTTTTGGAAAAAAATAAAAAATACGGGTCCATTTAATTTTAATGATCAATGTATGGTTAAAATATATGCACTACATCGCGGGACAGCCTGTATATATAAAATTGCTTGTCCTGACTGACACCTGAAATTTTCACAGGAGATAGCTTTTGTAACGTAGAGTTGTACTAAGAAAGGATTTTTGGAAAATCACCCACTAAGGGAATTAAATGGAGAGTTAAATTTAGAATTAGAATTTAGAAAATCCGTCATTTTTAAAGTTACATTGAACTTAGATCCTTGAAAATTAGTATTTGGGCTTTCGGTTAAAAATGAAGAAAGACGTGTTTCAGGGTTTTTGAAAAATCAACCCCTAAAGGGGTTAAATGGAGAGTTGAATTTAGAATTTGAATTTAGAAAATCCGTCATTTTTAAAGTTACATTGAACTTACATCCTTGAAAATTAGTATTTGGGCTTTCGGTTAAAAATGAAAAATGACGTGTTTCAGGATTTTCGAAAAATCAACCCCTAAGAGGGTTAAATGGCGTAATAAAATTTGTATAAAAATTCGTAACTTTTGAATTTACATTAATTAAAACTGGTAGTTGGGCTTTCAGTGAAAAGTGAAGAAACACGTGTTTTAGTTGGAAACACCAACTCCAAGGGGGTTGAACAAGGGCTGAAATTTGTATAAAAATCCGTAATTTTTAATTTGTATCCATGCAATTGGTACTTGAGCTTTCGGTTAAAGATGAAAAACGTGTGTTTAAGAACATTTGGCAATTTTCAAATACACTGACCGGCAAAAAAAACCGGCCACCCCCAAATATTTCTCAAAACCAATTACATTATTATAAATTATTACATTATAAATGATAGAAATGCATCATCATATGCAAGGGAAAATTTTGAGGGACACTTCTAACGAGCTTTATAATGGCATTTCGATCACGTGTGATATACGACGTTTTATCTTATCTTATCTTATTTTATCTTATACCATTGTACATTATACCATTGTTTTCGGTGACAGAAATCAAATTTCACTCACAAGAGAGATAAAGCTGTCAGACTTGAATTCTGTCAACGAAAACAATGGTACCTAAAAAACTGCACCTGTAAGATAAAAATAATAATAAATGGAAAAATATACATGCCAAAATACAAATCCTAGGATTAGATTAAACACTTGAGTTAATTATTAAATCATAATTGAATGAGTACCTAATTCAGTAATCTAAAGAGGAGCGCATTGCATTTGCACGCCAGCTCTTCAGTAGAGTTAGTGGGAGGTAAATGTCGGAGTTGTCGGTGCTAACGAACCATCTGAATCCTTTGTTAGACACACACACCTTACGTGAATTGCCTGCCAAAGTCAAGGAGCGTTGCGTATTAGTTACACGTACTTATCGGAAGCCACAATTAGCTCCACAACGTTGCAATTTGTAGTATTGGAAAATGGAAGGGCAAACAATAAGCAAACACCCTTGGTGGGCTGTCTCTCGTCCAACATGTTTTATTGCCGTTTTTTCAAATTCACCCCAGAAATTCGTCGGATTTTTTCCGTAATTTTCTGGTAATTTCACGTACGAATGGATGGGATGCCAGGTGGAGGTCTCGTTCACAATGTAAACGCGCGCGATGCCCTTTTATTAGTATATTGGATTTGTGAAAGATCATCGACGAACGTTTTTGTTATTGTTGCATTATGGTTCTGACCATCGACTCGTACACCCATTCGACTGCCTCTATTTAGTTTCCACAAAAAGCAAATTATAGGACCCAGGTAGGTATAATAAATCGCCAGAACATGGATCTGTTCGTCTGCTTCTAATCCAACACGTGTAATTTTATCGCCCGATGATTTATTGCTTTGGACGACGAGTTTCACAATTTCATAGGGTTTTTATAGTGAGACAATGTTTTATCATTATCACAATCAATAATTCCAAACCTTCATTTACACATTATACAGCGTGTCCCAACGGATTGAAAAAGTTCATTATTGACCTTTAAATAATTGAAAAATATTAATTATTTATTATACAGGGTGAGTCATTGATATGGGCATGCTTGATTGCACCTACACCGTCAATGATATCGAAATGAGTCAAATGTTACAGCAAATGGGAAGCCAAAGTGCATTTTCTAAAATTATTTTGCTCTATATACAGGGTGTTCCGTCTAAACCCCACATTAGAAGTATTGAAAGTTCTAATAAAGATATTTATCTGAGAGTTGGTACTCAGGCATAATCCGTTGAGTTCTGCTCAATGAAAATATTTTCAAGATGGCAGCACTTTCAGTTATATCGGAAGTCGCTATTAGCTTTCTTATTTTAAATGGAAAGCTATGATTTTCACTGCGGTTTTGGATTAGTTGAGTTATTTTAAGGGAGTTTTTATCAGCTTTTCCTATACCCAAGTTTAACCGTTTTCGAGATATTTAGGATTTTTGAAAATTTTTGAATTTGCACCTGTCCCTTAAAAAATCGGTAACTCGCTTAGTTTTAGAGATTTTGAAATCATGTTTGGAGAACTGAAAGAGAAAGCCTATATCTGTTGTTCAGTGTGATCAAAATTGGAATTGAAGTTAATAAACCCAAAAATTTTAAGGTTAAGTTTGGACAACTACAAGTACCCAAAACTTAATTTTTTCAAATGGAATGTCCCAATTTTTATTCTAGTAGATGGAAGAGAATTTTTTTCTGCATCTATCTGTATTAGCATTCCCTATACCTATCTGTGATAATTTTCAAGTTATGTTGGTTTTTTTGTTATTGTAGGAAATTTCTTACTAACCACAGCTATTTTTGCATAGTTTGCCATAAAAACATTTCTGATTAAACTTAAACGACAAACTCTGTTCAAAATTGTGTTATCAGACTGTGAAAACAAAATAAATTCATCGAGTGTTGGTTTGAAAAACTTTAATGTCTCACCTTTTTTCATTCGTTTCCATGGCAACCTATGAGAAAAGGCCTAGTGCTAATGAATTTCTCAATCCCAACAAAAAGGTATTGTAACTTGAAAACTATTAAACATAAGTATAGGGAATGCTAACACAGATCGAAGCAAAATTAAATTCTCTACCATCTAGTGAAATAAAACTTTTGTCATTTCATTTGAAAAAAATGAGTTATGAATGCTTAAAGTTTTGCAAACTTAATTTTAAAAATTTAGAGTTTGTTATCCTTTTTTAGAAATTTGAAAACACCAATGGAAAGATCTAGGCTTCCTCTTTCAAATGAGCTCAAAAATATTTCCAAATTTTTAAAAATCACAGAGTTATCGATTTTTGAACTGGAAGGTGCAAATCCAAAACAATTTTAAGAACCGTAAACGGCTAAATTTAGGTATAGGGATAGCTTATGAAAACTACCTTAAAATAACTCTAGTAATTCAAAAACGCATTAAAAAATATAGCATTTTATTTAAAATAAGGAAGTTGATAGAGACTTCCGGTATAACCGGAAGTGCTGCTATCTTGAGAATATTTTCATTGAGCAGGACCTAAAAGACTATGGTTGTACACAAATTTTCAGGTGACTATGATTATTAGAAGTCCCAATACTTCTGATGTGGGGTTTAGACAAAACAGCCTGTAGGGTGTTCTATTTTTACAGTGCAGCCTGTAACATAATTTTTTTAAATGGCACCCCATGTATATTTATACATATTTAAACTTGCACTTTCTTGGGCTTTACAAATCTATTTAGTTTTTGTAATTCGCTTTAACCGTTAAGAAGTTATTTAATTTTTTCTACAATTTAGTGCGTCTGCAGGCACATTATTAAAAAATCGCAGTGCGCAGTGTGTAAACTACTGTCTGAGGTATCTTTCGGTTGCAGGATCGTCCATTTTCATTGTAGCGTTTCCTTGCTGTGACACATTCATTTGAAGGATCATAACTTGTATTTTACAATTTGAAGGACCCCCTGTATTTTATTACTAGATCCTATACCTCTTTTTTTTTTAAATCAACTGTCAGTGTCAAAAATTTTGAAATTATGTTGGAACTCTGCCACATTGCCATAGGAACGAAGCCTGGACCACTAATTTTAAATGGAGTTGCCAACGTTGAAACAATTTGACAATTGATTTAAAAAAAACGACTGTATTCACTCTCTCATTTTACATCTTTTCTACCTCTTAAGTTTTTTTGTAAAAGTTGATAGTTTGGGAGATAATCCGGTTTTTCTGAAAACTGGACACAAAATATCTTGAATATCACGTCATAAAAAACAATAACTTCTGACATACCAACATCAAACTGGCGTTTATTATACGCCCCATTTTGATTTTGTTGTGAAAATGATTTTTTCATGTAAAATGCATACAATCTCATCGAGATATAAACTCTATTTTTGACAAGAAAGGTTTTTCATAGAATAGATCATGCCACATTAGAAGCAGTGAATTTTTAAAAAGAATGTAGTGCTTTATTGCTTAAGAAAGCCGTCATTTTAAACAATTTTACAAGTAAAATGTTGATGGATGCTATTGATTTGTTATACCTCAGTAAATATTTTTTTATTTTCTTATTTCTCTATTGTAAATTTCTTTTATTTTTATTTAATAATTCCTTGTCAAAGTTTATATATCGCTGAGATTTGTAGATTTGCATTTTACGCAAAAAAATTATTTTCACAAGAAAATCAAAACGTGATATACTATACATACCATTTTGACATTAGTAGGTATGTCAGAATGTATTGTTTTTCATAGCACGCTTCATTAGTATCGTGTGTATTTTTCAGAAAAACCGAATTATCTCCTAAACTATCAACTTTTAGGAAAAAACTTAAGAGGTAGAAAAGATGTAAAATGAGACACTAAATAGGATCTAGTAATAAAATACAAAGAGTGCTATTAAAAAAAAAGTTACGGTCTTTCAAAATTTCCTAAAATGAATGTGTCACAGCAAGGAGATGCCAAAATGAAAATGGAGGATCTTGTCACCAAAAGATACCTCAAACAGTTGTTTACATATGGACAAAGTCCTAACTTGATATCCCAAAAACCGAGGGTACTGTCATTTTTTAATAATGTGCCTGCAGACGCACTAAATTGTAGAAAAAATTAAATAACTTCTGAACGGTTAAAGCAAATTGCAAAAACTAAATGGATTTGTAAAGCCTAAGAAAGTGCAAATTTAAATATGTATAAATATCCAGGAGGTGCGATTTAAAAAAACTATCTTATAAGCTGCACTGTAAAAATGGAACACCCTGTATAGAGCAAAATAATTTTAGAAAATGCACTTTGGCCTTCCATTTGCTGTGACATTTAACCCATTTCCATATCATTGACGCTGTAGATGCAATCGAGCACGCCCATATCAATGAGTCACCCTATATAAAACGATATAATTTGATTTTACCTTTGAAACGCTTGAGAAGATAATAGTGAATTTTATCGTCATGTACAATATAAAATTTTATTCCATCCTTCATCATTTCGACTGAATTATTGAGTTATTTTAATTGACAATTACAAACGTCAAAAAATTCAACAATAAAAAAATAGAAAAACAACAATGGTTGTGAATTTTATTTTTTTAGATGATAAAATTCCGTTTTACCATGAAGTAAACAGTGGATAAAATACGATTTTATTCTTGACGATGGAATAATAGTAGATTGTTTTATGAGGATTAAAAGTGGCGTTGTTTTGTTCGACGTGCAATTAGTTTGGATTGCGAGGCGAAGCGAAGCGTAGCCGAGCTATGCAATAATTGCGAGGCATAAAACCACTTTTAATCCTAATGAAACATGTTATTTTTTCTTCAACAGTAGCAAATGGTCACATTTTTTTCCTAGTAAAAAAATTTTTTTTAACTGCCGGATTAAAATAGACCCATTGTCTTAGTAACGCGAACTTTTTTTCTTAGTTATACAAACGTCAATTTTACCTTTCATAAATGGTATTACAACACTGTCAAGTTTTAAGACGGTTGGAGAAAAATATTCTTTTACAAAAGCCGTAGATCTAACCCCATGCATCACCTAAAATATACAGGCTGTTTCTGAAATAAACCACGATACGAACTTAAGTTTCTTTAAATGGAACACTCTAAATTGTATTACATTTTTGGACGAACCTTTTAATAGTGATGTTTTTGATCTTAACTTGTATTAGTCCATTGAGCTTAGTTTTTGAAATATTATAATTTTTTTGACAAAAACACGACTAATTCACAAAAATTAAGAATCTTAGAAAAGTAGGACTTTTATCACCTTAAAGGAGAAAGTTCAAACTTAAATCTGCTTCAATTACTTAGCGCATTGCAATTAGGAACGTAAAAAAATATAAATATGTATTAAAATTTTAGTTATTTCACTACAATAAATGACGAATAATGGCCTAAGGGTAACATTAAACTTATTATTAGCTGAAAATTTCACTTTTCGACTATTAAAATAATAGTTAATAATTTTTTTAATATTTAAAGTTAAATATCTTTTAAGTAGTCAAGAGACATTTAACTGCTAATCTTTTTAAATAGACAATTTAAAGTTCTTTTAAATGCAAAAATAAAAAATAGTGTTACATTTAAAATTTTTAAGTTTTTTTGTCTTCTTGATTGCAGTAAGCTAAAAATTGTGTTTGAACTTTTTTCTTTATAGTGGTGAAAATCCTATTTTTCTAGAATTTTTTTAGTTTTAATGTAATACATTTTTAACAAAGCGTATTTTTGACAAAAAAAAGTCATTTCAAAAATTTAAAAAATAACATCATTAGTAAATGCTACATCCAAAAATGCAAAAAATATATTAAAAGTACATACATAGCTATTAGCTGTTTCAAAACTATAAAAACGCCAACGTCGCATTTTCCCGAATTGTTTTTTTAAATAAGATTTATAAAATTGTAAAATAGTTATTAATGATTGGATCTCTCATTGAAAGTATAAATTATATTAGCTATTATCTTTCTGAAGTGCATGAATAATTATTAACAGCTAATTTTGAGAGAAAATGCGACGTTGGCGTTTTTATAGTTTTGAAACAGCTAATAATTTCGGATATTCAAAAATAATTTTATTTAAGTCAGGGAGTTAGTAACTACAGCTTTGGTTAAAAAAGTTTAATTCTCTAACATTTAAAGGTCAGGTCAGGTCAATAATAAACTTTTTCAAATCGCCGGGACACCCCGTATACAGACCGAATCTGAGGAAACTTTCATATAACCCGCAACTTTTAAGAGTTTTTCTTGAAACTGGAAATAAATCTGTTTTGTTTTAAAACTGCAAATATTTGAAGCAATTTTTGTTTTTCTTAGGGTTGGTTTCACCAACGTCAATTAAATAAGATAACTATCCAATAGCGCTAACTGTTAAATAAATGTGGTACTTACTGTTTCACCGATTTCAGTTAGAACTTATACATCAGATAAACGAACTGGACGAAATTGAGCAGTTAAATTTTATTCGGTTGTCAATTTTGACATTTTTATTTTAGAATTACAAAAATTTCTTTGCTTCTTCCAAAAAAAGCTCCTTTTGTCCTTTCTCTTTTGCTGTTCTAGCTCAATTGAATTATTCTTCTTAGCAAATCAACACGCACAAATCCAAATTTAACACTTTTTGTATTGTCACTGTTAAAAACATCGTATTCAGCTAACTAACTGGATAATAACGAACAGAAGGTTTGTGAAACAATTTTTTATTTAACTAATAAATAAAAATTATTGGCCAAATAACTAAATGACGAGTTATTTATCGTTGGTGAAACCGACCCTTAAACTCCTAAAATGATTTGTTGCATTCTAAATAGCTTTGTTCGCGGAGGATTTTTAGAACTAATCCTGAACTACTCCAGGATTTATTTTAAGCGCATGTGCGGTCCTGAATCTGTTACGGATTTTCGTCCACCGCAAACGGTAATTTATCGTTGTCAAGTACACAGTAAATGTTTAAAAATTAACAGGCCACCAAAAATTGCCACAAACTTGGAAATGAGTTATTCGAAAACCTTTCATACAAAAAGGTTTCAAATTTACAAACGTTATTTTACAAATAATTTAGATTTAGTAAGGTATTAAATATATCTCGGTAACCAAAACACTAAACCCAACCGATTTCCAACCTCAAAAAGCTCCAAAGACACTAGAGTAACAAAGAGAAAAACTACGCAAGTCTAGAACTAAAAATTCTTGGTAGAGTCCGAGGACCGTTTGGACTGGTTCTGAACCGATCCAGAACGGTTATATTCTCTACCCGAACGCCCTCAAACGTACTGCTCAAGCGATTGATGCCTGAACTAGTTTAAGATCGCTACCGCGAACAAAGTTAGTATGTTTTAAACCGCCTAAAGTTGTGTTAACTCTTCTAATAAAATCGGATATTTTTTTAATTTTTTTATTAGTAGGTACCAATTTAGTTTAAAAACAAGCACATCTGATTTGTTAATTTAATAGTTTCTAAAGATTTTTTTGTTCCGTACCTACAGATTTCCATTTTTTTACTTTCATTGTTTCTTAGTGTTTTAATCACAGTTTTTAAGTTTCTCGGTATTTTAGAATTTCAGTTGCCACATACTTCATATTCTTTTCAGTTTTTTGTGCTTTCACTATCTTATAATTTTTTTTTTCCATTTTCTTAATGTTCTTACACTTTGCAGTTCAATCGTTTTTTAATTTCTTACATTTGCAGTCACTGATTTTTTTTGTATTTCAGCTTTTAAGTTTTTAAATTTTCTTTTTGGTTCAGTATTTTAGGGTATTGGTTGTTTATTTAAAATGTGTTTTAATTTTTTGGTGTTTCTTTTTTCCACTTTTCCAGTTCTGGCACTTATTCAATATTTGAATCACCTAGTTCTTCAGAAATTCGTTTTTACTCTATTTTACTTTTTTGTGTTTGTGCTATTTAGTTTTTCAGCGTTAAAGCTACTTACTTAAAATGTCACTATTTAAATTTTTTATTTTACTACTTTTCGGTTGGAAACACTAGTTGTATATTAAATTATTTTTTTAAAGTTTTCACTATCTGTGAAAATTGTGAAGATTTACGAGCTTTTGCAAAAGCACTGCATTATTTTAGTCAAGCCACTTTGAAATATTAGTAAATAGCATAACAAAATTAGAAACAGTAAACCTGGCACTGTGTCTTGCTGAGCTATGAACTCGCGAATAAAGTGTAAATTTTCTAAAAAATACTCCAGGAGTTGTGGTTAAATGAACTAGTGGTAACTGATAAATTAAAACAAACGGTCCAAATGACATAAATTCTTGCAGAAAAAACAAACTAGTTTTACAATAGCAAATTTAGAACAATATTTAGGTTCAACCATTTATTAACTTTTTTGCAGCTTTTTTGTGCAATATAGTATTTTAAGTTTTTTACAAAACGTATGTTGTTTTGTGTTTTTGTAATGGAATTTATTCCAAAAAAAATAACGTTTTACTTGTTCTGCTGTAAGAATTAATAAAAATGTATACTAAATTATCAGATTTTACAAATACCTGATTTCAAAAATCCGGTCTCTATTTATCACAATCAATAATTTCAAATTTTCATTTCCACATTAATTGAGCAAAGTCTTAAAAAGAAGAACAAAACTCGTATAAGAAAACGCTGAAGCGTAAACTTATATTTTCAAGATATTTTCCACAACATCTGCCATCTCTGTAAACATGAATCTGCGGCCCATTTGCCACAGCGTCTATCCGCAACATTGAGTAAGATCAGGATTAAACTTCGACTATAAATAAAAAAGAAAAGATAAAAGGAGAGTAAATGTACTAGAATAAATATTACGTTTTTCCTTTATGAAAGTAGACTAGTACAGATTTATATTTTACGAAACAAAAATTTAATTTATTTATAAACGGGGAATTAATTCAGTTTGATTGATATTGAATGAAGACAGGTTGATTTGAAGATACGCTGCGTATTTGTTTTTTTGTCTCAAATAAAAAATACTCCAAATTCGGTAGTTGTCGATTTATCTTCTGTATTCGCATGCGGGTCCACTACACGTTTTTTGTTATTAAAAATTTTGATGACATAAAAATTTGTAACAAATATTTAGATTGGATAAGTATCCACAAATGACAAGTTATTTGTTGTGTCACATGCAGATGAATAGTTGACGAAGACTAAGTACTAGAAAAATGTAATATACAGGGTGTTAGGGGATAGCTTAGCAATATTTCGTATGTGAATTTGACATAATCAGACAAGTTAAAAAGCCTTCTATCATTTTTCCAAAAAGTGCATACTTTCTTCAAAAAAAATTATTAATCCACTTGTTGAGAGCCACTGTGTCGTTTATGGTAGTTTATTGGCGGTTAATTTTTTCTTTAAACAAAGTGGACATAGTGGCGCATGGACGTTTTGAGAACTTTTCAAAATTATAGATAGCATGGTCATTTGTGTGGGAGGTTCGAACCCCAGTTCTGGCATTAATTTCTTTTTGTTTTTTTTTAGAAATTTTGATCACAAAACACAAAATGAAATAGAAGAATTATGGAGTGGACCAAGAAATTAATTTACCTCTGCTATTTTGTCAATAATATTAAAATTTACGCTAATTTTTATCATTCTAGTTCAGCGCTTCTCAAAATTTGGGACTTTAATTTCAGAACGATTTTTTGGGAAAACTATGCATTTTCGATTTACAAAAATTTTACTTAATCGATTCGTTTTGCCATTTTCTATCTACCTTTCAATTTGTGCTAAACCATTCCCTAACACACTGTATAATGTTTCCAAAAATTTTCTGAAGGAATACAATAATGGTAACTCTCGGTTCCATATGTTTTTTTACCCTGTAAATCCGAATCATCTCTAACGAATAAAAACAGATTTGGTTAAAATATCGAAATTTAAATTTGAAAAGAATGAATGTGACAGTATGATATTAATTGTTATCAACAAATCAGTTTCTAAAGACGTGGAGAATAAAATATCTGGGTCTAATCTCTATGGAAAATATATAATTTGCCTATAAATGAATATGGGATCGTAATAGGTATTAAAAGTTTGCCGCTTTTTTAAAGAAAAAACAAACAATGTTATTATATGAAAAAACTTGGTCTTACTGGTTGCCTGTCTGAGTAGATAAAAATTGGTACTTTTCGGAAAATTCATAGAAATCAAATGATTAAATGCGGAAAATTCAAATTCCAGAACTACCTGAGATGCTACACTCTTTTATAAACAGTCCGTATTAGCAATTGAGAAGTATAGATCCTATTGTTAAAACAAACTGCAAATAAAAAAGATATTAAAGTGACAATAGAAAACTTTCAAAAAAAAAATTAAATACATAGTTATTACTCGAAATTATTTCTCATAAGGTTTTATTTTTTATTACTGGAATAATTTACACCTAACGTCAATATTTCTTAGCTAAATGCAAAAAGTACATCTATAGTCTACTTTTTTTTGTTGAAAACGTGTTTTTAACTGAACCAGGGTGCCCTCTCTAACTGTTGAAGTACACTACAAATCATCCCCTTCGTGGATTAAGTGCGTCCTTTAGGAAGTGAAGGTTAGATGGCGCATTTTAAAATATTCAATACTAATAGCACCAGTAGAAATCTCTAAGCGCATTACTATAAACTGTAAGCTTACGTTACGTATGTAATTTAGAGTTTTCTGTAGTCATATTACGTAATGTATGTAATTTAGAGTTTCCTGTACTGATATTGTTACTGTTAGGTACCTATACCACAAATCCGTATTATAATTTTTTTTTATTTTGTAGGAGAAAAACATCAAAAAATAAACACTAAAGTTAATATACGCGTTATGAGATGGCATATTTTCTTAATGGAATACAATGGTTGTTTTTTACAAGTTTCACCTATCCTAAAAAGTTCTTTGACATAGTTTTTGAAGCCTCTTATTGGTCCTAATGCTCGGATGTTTCTCCGTTTCTTATTTTTTTTTATTTCATTTTAGTGTTAAAAACTAATAATCACGCAGAAAGTAGCGTTAATTACTATTAAAAATTTTATATTTTCCATGTGAATTTTTTCAGAATTTTTCAACAATTTAAGTGGTTAAATGATGTTTTTTCAAAAAATACGTAAAAAATTGTCACTTGCTCACGGAAATCAGCGTTTGCTTTTAATTAATTATTTTTTTGGTACATGCTCTCTAAAATGGTTACTTTGGGAACTGCTTTGACTCCGCAAAATGTCGTCATAGTCGTCATAGGTACACTTTGCGGAATCTAATTTATTTTGCGGACTCTAATTTGTTTATTATTTGACAAAATAATGATTATTGTTTCAATAAATCAGTCGTTGCTATGACCATGATCGACTGCACTTATGATGAGGGTGGATTGAAAATGTAAAGAATTTTACAATTTTGTTGTTTTAGAGAGCTGGTACCAAAAAAGTTTTAGAAGACCCATCTCATTAAAGACTCGGCTCCTCCGTCGTCTCGTCCTTAATCCGATTCGTCCTCTAAAACTCTATTTTGCGGACTTGTTACATAAATAACAATTTTTTTAATTTGAAAGACAAATAATAAATTTAAGTAAATATTAATTAATTATGATATCTTCACCAGAATCCAATTTGCTCTATAATAATCTGTATTTTGTGTTATACTTTTTACATGGTAAAGTTATTCATAGTTGAATGTAGTGTAATTCGAGTGTAATATAATGTAGTTTATATGATTTTCTCAAAAAAAAATTATAATTCCATATAATAAAGTTAATTATTTAACTTTTAATTATTATTATTTTTTTAATTAAATTATTTTTAATTTTAATTTAATAATGTTTAATTATTAAACTTTTAAAATATTAGTGTTAGGGTCGGTATCACTAAGGATAAATAAATCGTCAGTTAGTTATTTGGCTAATAATTTTTATATATTAGTTAAATAAAAAATTGTTTCACCAAACTTCTGGCCGTTATTATCCAGTTACCTAGTTACCTGAATACGATGTTTTTAGTAGTGACAGTACAAAAAGCATTAAAGTGACGTATTTTGTTCTACTCGATTTACTTCACGTACGCTTCTCCTGTGTCTTCAAATTATTGCCGATTCTTAATTTGAATAACTTTTCACAAAAAGTCGAACATCACTTTCCATAGGCGAAATTGCTTCCTTTTTCAACAATACAGAAATTTCTGCCACTGTTGTTTGCTTTTAAAGTAATTTCACCAAAATAATACAATTTTACATTTCTAACAGCGCACACACGTTTGACAGTTTTTTCGGTGGTGTACAAAAGATAACTGCTCAAATACTTTCAAACTTTGGATCAAGTTTTAATAACAAAATTTAATTTTTTCTTTGGATCAGCTTAGCGATTCGTTTTTTGTGTGGCCACTTATTTTTCGTGGTTTAATGATCCAATGAAAATTGGGCTTAATTTTAAATAAAAGAAACCTGTGTTAAAATTACATTTTTTAACTTGAGGTCATTTTTTGTTCCTAATTGAAAACCCATCTCCTAAAATATGTGCATTCTAGATTTTATAACAATCTGTTGACAAATAACTGAGATATTTAGATATTTTGCTGGAAAATCTTAGGTGAGACACGATGTATATAATGTAGAATGTGTGAGAATAAGGACACTTGACTAACGATGGACAATATTCACAACACTTCAATTCAGGAACAATAAGTTCTAAAACTGAACTGTCTGTGAGTTCTAAAAATCGAACTGTCTGGCAGCTTTACAATCCGACTATTTATTTAAGAATAATTAAAAATAAAAGAATAAATAAAAAAATAAATAATAATAAAAATAAATAAATAAAAATTTAAAAAGAATTTTACAAGATGTGTTATTTTAGTTGCTTTTTAACACACCTTATGGAAACATTCTGAAAATTATTATTTAATATCAAGCGTTAAATGTTGTGTGATTATTAGTTTTAGAGATACAATAAAAATAAAGCAGTGCCATTGCTACCGGCAACGGCGCCCATACCAGTTGCCGGCAACGGTGTCTAGAATAGCTGCCGGCAAAGAATTTTTTGAATTTGCTGTTAATTTCACATTTTTCTAGAGCAGAACTTTTTTGCAATTCAAAATCTTGCGATGCCGTTTTTATTATTCGATAGATCAACTTAAAGTCCAAAAATTAAAAATATTTATATTTTATACAGGATGTTGATATTTTATACAGGGTGATAAACCAAAGATGTATTTTTTTAAATGGAACATCCTACATATTTTTGCATACGTAAAAAAATAATGATACTTTGTATAAACTAGTATAGGCCTATCTTTTTTTGTTTCGGATTCATTCAACTTTTTGTGCTCAAAACAACCCACATTTAAAAAATCACTGTAAAGCCGCCAATGAATATTTTCCGACAAATTTGCCACAGGAAAACTTAGAATATCTTGTAGTTTTAGCAAATAGTCGACTTTTCGTTAAAACACACAGATAATGTACAGGGTGTGCCAAAACGCAAAAAGTTGAATAACTCATTTTTTTTAAATGGAACAGCCTGTAGTTGTTTATACTTATAGTAGGAACCAGAAATAATTGAGATTGGCTTATGCAAGGTTTATTGAGGGTTAAGCAGCTTTGCGGAGACCGTAATAATTTTTCACAGCTGGTGGTACGCCTCTGAAGATTCACAAAGGAGCCGTATTCAGGAATTTTCATGGTAGGCTTTCAATTTATTCTAGACAAAAGTTTTGAAATGTATTAATCTAATATGGAATACATACATGTTTATAAAAATTTAAAACTACTTATGTGATATAAAAAAAATATTTGTTATAATACAATAAAAGGAAAAGTTTGAATAAACTATAATGTTCAAAAAATTCTAGATTTCATTCGTCACTTTCACTACCACTGTCATTTAAATCAATAATTAGGTCTTTCACATGATTCGCCCTATAGACGTTTTCAATGTCCACCACATGTCGCACAGAATTTTTCCATGATTCCGCACTTGTTTCAGCAAACTCGCGTCGAATTTTTAGTAGCATTTCATTGCTAAATTTCTCACAAGTGTTCACACTTCGTATTCTTTGTTTTAACTGCCCCCCATGTCAATTCAATAGGGTTGAATATACAGGGTGTTTCAAGTTGTAGTACCAGTTAAAAAATAAATACTTCTGGTTGCCTAAAGGAAAAAAATTATACTGCAAACGATAGTTTCTAACACGCTTCAATCTGATGCTTTAACGTTATTCCAAATTTTCATGGTATCCGCTATGTGCAAAGCAAAGCCAGTGGATATAGTAAAGTAGCGACACGGACCTTGACAGGGCAACAATAACGATTATACACTCCATAGAGGGCACGACGGTCGAAATTCGACATATACCGCATTATTTACGTAAAATGTCCAGCCTTGAAAAGTCTTATTAAGGGTATTCTTGTTCCGATTTTTCGCTTCATTTTAAATAAATAAAATTGTTAAGGGGATGCTCAAAAAAGATATTCATTAAAGGTCACGTTAGATGTTAGATTTGAATCGAGAATGTATTTAAACTGGCAATTTACTTTTGCAAGGCTCGAAATTTTTTGTAATAACGCTGTAATTTTAAAGGTTCGTCAAATTGTCAGTAATTTTGAACATACGTCAAAACTGTCAAGACTTTCACCTTTGAGAAATTGGTAAAGAGCACAGTGATTGTGGTGTTCATCTGTAGTCTTACTCTGGTTATTGGTTATGAACAGATTCTATGGAACTTTCAAACCTATAAATAATAAATCGACACCAAAAACATTAAACAAAGAGGCCTCCAGACTGTTCAAAGTCGTCCACATTACGAAGCACTTCTGTGTGAGGATACTGGAAACTCATTCAAACAAAAATTGTTTCAGAAACATAGAGTGTTAGTTATCAATTGGAAAGAGAAATTTCTAAGATACCAAATTTTCATTATGTATTTTCAGGTAGATTTAAACAATATTTCCTCGAAAATTCATTCTAAATTATTAGATTCCGCCCTAATGAGAAAGAATTTAAGACTGCTCTGCTTACATTGACCTCCGTTTCACAATATTTAATGCATCTAAGTATGGAAATTATAGCGCATCGAAGTTTGGTGGACTTTTTATAGCCACTTATTTACAGCAATTATGTTATACAAAATTTAAATAATAAAGAGCAATTTAAGTTGTATTATTTCTATTTCGTAGGTAATATCGAGGTGTAAACCGTACCCCAAATTTTGTACACCAGATGATTTTCTGTGATTTAATCATGATTCCTTCTGATTTCCCCTAATTTTTTAAAGTGATTTCCACAAAATTTCTTGATTTCCTCAATTTTGTACACTGAGTTCCTCTGCGGTTTACCTCTCGGATAATATTAAAAACATAAAACTTAACTTTTCTTTTCTGTTAATAGTGTTGAGGGCGAAAATTTAAAATTGTTAGCCAATTTAACATCCTGGAGTAACTAAATACGATAACCTACTAATTTTCTCTCCAGAAGACATTTTTGTGTATAATTTTGGAGGCTCAGATATTTTTTAGGTAACCTATAGATCACTTAGGGAGGAGTTTATTAAAATTAGAAATGTAAGTAACAAAATTTCTTGAGTTCCAACAACTAGTATTTAAAACGTGTTGTTAGCTTTTTCATTAAATACAAAGTTCAAATTTCTTTAAGAAATGAATTCACTGTTGAAGCGCCAGCACCTTCTTCGAAAAGTCCATAAGAGTTGCTGTATTCTGTGCAATCTAAAAGCCTTTCTCATTGAAATGTTCAGTTGAATTTAGGGACGATCTGATTTATTTTTACGTGACTGAAGCACAGGTTTGCAAGTTTCATGATGTCTGTACATATAAACAGTAACAACCAGAGTGAAATTATAGATGACCACCGAATTTATTGTTCTGATTTACCAATTTTTCAAACGTGAGAAAATCTTGACACTTTTGACGTACGTTTTTGAATTTTGATGGTGGAGCCATCTCTAGAGTGTATAATCGTTATTGTTGCCCTGTCAAGGTCCGTATAGCTACTTTAGTATATCTACTGGCTTTGGTGCAAAGTTGTTCGCTTTGGTGGCGATTTTTTGCAATATGAGTACTTTGCATAGGTAACTATATTTTATGATAGGTACTTTGTTTACGTTCCTTGAAGCGCGTAATAATTGGTAGTTAATTAGTCTCCTCTGCCAAAATGGACTTAATCATTAAGGGGCTGATTCCAAGTTCCAACGACGCAAATCTAGCAATGTCATTGGTTGCTGTTATGCAACTGCGACCCAACTTGAAATCAGTCCCTTAAACGGGATTTGAAAAGATTTACAATAGTGTTGTTTTTAATTCGGAAACAATAAGGAAGGGCAAGTTATTAGCAATTAGTCATGTGTATCGTGTTTCGGAAGTAAGAAGAGGACAAAATTTTGGCAGTGTTATTAAATGTCATGTCATTAGGCAGACGTCTGTCACACTACCCCCCTATAAAGTCGAATTGAATGTAAGTAAGTCTTTTCTCTCTCATAAATACTTATGCAAACACAAATTATTGTCTCTTTTAGCTTTATGCCTTTATTGGTTACATTCAAAGCGATAGAAGTACTTCGCAAACTTCTTCTGAACAAGAATGGAGTAAGCCGACTGATAGTCAGCTAGGAAAGGAAAAATACGCAAAAGGCATAATTATATATGAAAGATTTAAATGCAAAGGGAAGTTGGACTTTCCGAATGTGGAGCCGTATGTCTTAAATCCTACAGATTTTATAAACAACCCATCGTGCCCATTGAAATCAACTATGTGAGAAGAAAATAAGAAGAAGAGCCTCCGTTAATCTTCAAATTAAACTCAACAAGGCATAAAACTGCTTTAAATTTTTCGGAGTGAGAAATGCCAAACACTTGTCAAAACTTCCTTACACAAGAGAAAATCTGTAAATTTTGAAAGTGTCGATGAATAAATTCCACTTACTTTTTTATTTTTTTATTGTGGTCTTATATTTTACATGAATAATCATTTTCAGTTTTCTATTTGCTGATTGTTGCTTTTATCTCCACTTTTGTCCATTGTTCCCTTTGACCGCTCTTCTAATTTCTAGTCGAAAATGAATAAAATTTTGTATCAGGAGATTTAATCGAGTGGTTTTTATACTCTACAACTCAACATATCATAGAGGGACTTCTTCTTTCCATATTATTCATATTATTTAACTATCTCGAAAAACGTCAAAATAATTTGACAACTGAAACGTTGAAAAAATAACACCACCTTTGAAAAGTACTAATTTTTCGGCTGTTTGCCACTGTGAGCGCTGCTAGTATACTCCCACCACTTTCTATCCCGATGCACGTAAGCGTGAAATGCAAAAAACTACATAAAATTTTTTTTTTCAAATTATTGCAATCGTTTTGTCGTAATAAAATTACTCCTATTTTTTAAGGGTCCTGAGCAGTAAGATCGAAAGTCCGCTTTTCGGATTAGCCTGCAACCCAATATACAGACTTTTATGGTCTTTCTGGGCAATGTTATGATTGACAGCTAATAAATCTGTAACTACCGGCGGTGAAGCCATCCACAATGCGGGGATTTTACAATTGTACCTGGTTTGCCCTCGATACTTGCAAATTCGTTTCGAGTTTGTGTGCTAGAATTGCCAGTGTTTTAAAGAAATAAAACAAAATTTACTCGTACAATGAAGAAAAAAAAATTATTTTAGACAATAACCTTATAAAATAACGCTATCTATTTACATTGGATAATTACACTCTGTACACTAATACTTAAAAATTAATATAAAATACGTGATTACATAAAAATATTTATGCTCCTAAACAATACGGATTAATAATAATAAATTACATAATATAATAATAGTAAATAAACATTAAACGATAAAAAAAATTCAACGAGAACAAAAAGTATCCCTAATTGGTAAATTACGTTTTACCCGAGAATCTAAAAATTCCGGTAAAAATACTGTTGAATAAAAGTCTAGCAAATTCCTCCCAAAAACTTCGGTTGCGGGATATTACTTCGCAGTGATAATCTATTTGCGTATAAATAAAAAAGTAGCAAAATTCTCTGTTTGTAATTTCTAACTGGCCCTGAATTTGGTACATATAATTGTCTTTAGGTTTTAATTTTATTTTGTTCTCTTGATCTATGAAACAGAATGTAATTTTTTTTGTTTCAACAGCCTCACATACTGTTAAATCTTTAGAGGCATAAGGACATTTTATTTCAATGATAGCATCCTCATCGATTAAACCATCCGGAGATGCACCCAGAAACTTATAATTTTGATGAATAAAAATGCCACAAGGAATAACATCAAACTGATAAATTTCCTGAAACAAATTTCGTGCATGTTCTTCATTCGAAACCCCGTATTCTAATGACTTTTGACACAATTTTTTGAGATGAATATAATAATGATTTCACAAGATTAGCTGTTGATGTAGTGGGTCGTATTTTACAAATTCGTCCAAAATTACTGGCGGTTAAACGCAGATTTTTTTGTTTAAACCACTCTGGGTTTGCACTTTGTCCTCGCGTTATTTCTTCAATCATTGTGGAGTCCACCTCTTTAAGATTATCTAAGTGTAGATTAATTAAAGTATTTAATTCATCGCTAGATTTGTCTGGTATTTGGTCATCTTCATCTAATATTCCGTAATCCTTGTCGGCTTGAAATATTTCATTCTAGGTTTTTTTATATGTTTCCTTCTACTATTTTTAATAGTACAAAATTGTCCAGTATACTTTCTTTGACTACTGTTTAAAATTTCAGCAAAAAAAGGGCGCTTTGTATTATAGTTCGAAACTGCCGCAAAACATCGTGTCGTATAAGACTTTTTTAATGAAAAATTTATTCTTTTGCCGCCTACAAATTTATTTACTGTACTGTTATAACTTTCCGCAGCATTTGTATCTACATCATATAATAGCGAAGAAGCATGAGCAGCTACTCGATTTATACATTTTTCAAAATCGGGAAATATAATACTATCTTTTAACAAATTATACAGATTTTGTTCTCCAGGTCTACTACCTTTACAAAAGTACTTATTTGTATTATTTGTGTTTTTGCAATAATCGTGAAAACCTAATATATGTTTCGGGCCATTTAAAATGTCTTCTTGCAAGTTTTTTATTTTTAAATATGTTGGTAGATTATTATTTCTTCTGTCTTACAGCACTAACTATTGCAGTTCTAAATCTCAAGATATTATTTCTTATAAATAATTTAAGTCTACCATCTACTCTGGACGTTTTACACAAATCTCGAATTTTATTGCAATAATTGCGAAGAATGTGATTCCTACACTCTATTTTTTCGACAAAATAATTTGGTCCGTATGGTTTATTTTCCTTAATTTTTTTATATACACTGCTATCAGGGGACTGGTAATCTCAACAACAGTAATTACTTTAATCCTTTGAATATTTCGGTCGGTACCTAAATAATAATCACCTCCCTTATTTGGCACAAACATTTCCATGAATTTTTAATTTTCTACCTGATAGAGGTATCCCGCCGCTTACTTACCTAGGAAACTTTCTATCCGTAATCTGTGACTACATATCTAATGATAATTGTCAAATAACTAGAAATCTGTTCTGCTGGAAAAAGGTCTTGCAAAACCTTGGAGGGTGTTGTAAATCATGCTGGTGCTCGAACGGATCGAGTACTTACCGGCTGAAAATTTTAAGACATTTCTTCATTTAAATTTAAAAATAATAATGTTAAAAGAAATACAAGAAAGTCGCGAGGTACAGCAAGTTTCTAGAGTAAACTGTTTGCAAAAAAACGTGTATCAAAAATTTTGACATATTAATTATTTTAAGCTGAAGAAATAATTTTTTCAAAATTTTCATAGGCTCGCGAGGTAGACTATTAAGTTTCAGTTAAGATGGCACCGCGACAGATTCTTCAGTGTTAATATTTACAAAAATATCTTGCATCAAAAGTTCGTTATTTTACGTACATTTCTGCACCCACTGCTCAGGACCCTTAAGTGAGGATTCTCAAACTGAAATAGTAAAAAACAAAAAGCATTTTGAGCAATTGAAATTTAAATGTTTTATCGTAGTCACTTTTGAGAAAGCAGAGCTCGTGTCTTTGCTTGATTCAAAAAAATTTGTACCGTCATTACCTGTCAAACAATGATTTGTCACTTAAAAAATGCTCTTTCAAATTCTCCTTTGAAGAAAAACTCAAAATGGTGAATGTGGCAGAAATGCGATCCAAGCTGCACAACGGTACACAAAACTTTTGTCAACCAGGAACATCCAAGTCGAAAATTATTTCGAAAACTTGTTGCCAATTTTAGTGTAAACGAAAATTTTGGTCTCGACATTCTTCATGTGACTCATGATCTAAATCAAACGTTGGTAGTAAATCTTGAGACAACTAATTCAAATTTAAGTCTAAATACCGCAGGTATTTGCCGAACTAGAGCGCACAAACGACACATTTTAACAAAATTAAAATTTCAATTGCTCAAAACGCTTAGGGCTTTTTACTATTTCTGTTTCGGAATTCTCACTTAAAAAATAGGAGGAATTTTATTATAAAAAACGATTACACTAATTCGAAAATAAAAAAACTTCAAAAACGCCGTGAAAAACATTGCTTTCGATTTAAAATAAGAAAGTTAATAGCGACTTCCAGTATAACCGGATGTGCCGCCATCTTAAAAATATTTTTATTGAGCAGAACTTAACGAATTATGGCTGAGTACCAATTTTTTTTCAGATAAATATCTTTATTAGAACTTTCATTACTTCTAATGTGAATTGTAGACGGAAAACCCTGTAGAACAGTCATGTTACACATACTTACACTACATATAAAATATGATTAACCCTTGAGTTTAAATTTGCCTAATATTACTAACGTTACTTTAGAAACAAAATATTTGGTATTTGAAATTGAAACCGATCAGCCGGTAAAAACTACTTACTCGTATTTAAAAGATCTTCTAATTCACTACATAACGATTTTTCCATTAAGTCATTTTATGTGAAATTAATAAACTAAATTTTATTAGTTGATACTTTTAAAAACTGATTTAGAAAGCTCACTTTGTTCATTTTGTGAACTGAGCTGTTGTAACGACTATTGTGGGTATTAGGAAAATGTGAATGAAATAATATAAATACGTAAATTTATTTTGCCATAAGTACATATATACCAAATGTTTGTATTATACAAATTTAGCGTTTTAACATTTCATAACAAAAATAACTATATACAAAAACAAATTACCTAAAAACGCAAAAATCACAAAAGCAAGCAACTACAATTTTCCTAAACGGAGGGATACTTGTTAAATTTTCAAACATTTGATGGTGAATTTTTAATTCTTCCAATACGTAACCACCAATACGCAACATGAAGAATTAAGAATTAAAAATTCGTCATCTGGTCCCACACAATAACTCGCTGATGAAAGTTTTATTACACCCCTCTGTACAAAACAACAATCTAAAAGCCTACGAAATATTCACAAATAGTATGACTAGATTAGGACTAGTGATATTCACAACGTTATTATAACTCAACATTCAGTCTCATCCATCGGCAATCCTGAGATAGCTTTTGATCAAATGCGATATTTAAAACACTTTATAAACAATATTTTAACTTCTCATCTTAACACGGGTTCAGTCTTAACTGGAAGATAAAATATTTGAATCGTGATATGATAATTCAATATTGCACTGGCTTTCAGTCGGTTCCTTTTCATCATCATCTTCATCAGCATATTTGATTTCTTCCAAAATGTCTTTGTCAAGACATGGTGACTTCTCCACTTTAGTTTCCTTCTCCATTTCGTCAAGTAGTTTACTAGTTGAACTACTTCTCTTATTTTTTGGTAACTCATGTAACTGTATTGTAACCACAGTTTTGTTAAGTAACGGTTCTCGTTCTTTAACCTCTTCTTCAATCAATGCATGCACTCTTTTGGTTTTCTTTAAAATGGGTGAACCTTTAGGTGTTATTTCAATCCTTTTTTCACTTTTAGGTAGCAACATTTCCTCCTCTGGTGATTCTTTATTGCTCCCTGGATCAATGTAAACACGTGGTTTGAGTTCTTCATCAGATGGAAGAATTTCACCTTCTTCGTCCAAAGGAGGAATCCATACAAGAAAAGCTGGATCCATTCCTAAATAGGAACCAGGAGCTGCTCCAGCATTTACCACATTGTAATCATAATAATCCATTTCTAAATCGTTGTCAGGTCCTCCAATTGAAAAGTCTGAACCGGCTGCAGGTCCTGCTAGAAGTTTTTCTCTGTTTCGTTTTTCTTTAGTTTCTTTTGCATTGGTGCTTTTTATTGTTGCAGTGCTGGCTAAACTGGATGCGGGCGAATAAAAGCCCTGGAAAAACAATTTTAATTAGAATAAGCTAAAACTATTGTTTGGGTTAAACATCATGGAAAAGTGCGTTCTTGAAGTGCTCTGGTGAAGGAGATGCCAATGGTAAATAACTTGGATGTGTATGTACAGAGTTTTGGTTTAATTATTGTGTGCATGCACTTTAATCTGTGGAGAAATTTACTGAGTTTACAAGTTGCTACTGTAAAATGTTTCAAGTCAGCACAAATAAATTTAATAAAATCGATATTTCGAAGTCATTAATTAACAAAAAGCGAATAGTGAAAAGCCGTAAATACAGACTGATCCAGAAATACAGTGTCTGTTGACAGTACTGAATTTAAATTTTAAACGATACCAAAGAAGTACGCTTCCAATTAACAACAATTTAACAATCTTGTGGGATTGTATGCCATCTTAAAACCTAAATGTTGTGGTTTCTCAACTTATTTTGACAAACTTTCGCTCATAAAAGCACTATCGAGAAAAACTAACACAACTTTCCATTATCTAGATCTAAAAAAAGATAAGATAAGATCAATTTCGATTTAATACAGTGATTTTTCATCCATTTTTCGAAAGAAAACTTAGTTTTTACCTCAACAACTGTTGAGGAAATCTAAAATAACACCCATTTTAGTATAGTTGAACTATTCGGTCTGTTTTTAAATCAACTTTACGAAGTAATTCTGTTTCCAGTATTAAAAAACGTTTTTTAGCAAAATAACGTGCTCAGAACAGGCAAAAATAAGATAATTTTGGATTTAAATTGGTGATTTTTTTAGCGTCTTTTGGCGCAATCTCGTGGAACAAAATTGTGATTTTAGATCTAAGGCTTAGATGGTCAAGAAAGGCAGAAATGACATAACTTTTAACCAAAATTTATTGCTGCAAAAAGTTCTTGTGCAAAAAATGAATCTATGGTTAAAGGTGGTTGAAGTAATCTAATTTTCACCTACTTCAGTAGAATTTGAACAAAAACTTATGTTTTTATCTCAAAACCGGTTTTAAAAATAAAAGAAAAACATAATTCACACAATTATTGGTCTAACTTAATATAATAATTATAATAAGTTAGAGCATATTTTTTTTACAAAATTTTGAGTGGTAGTTCTTTTACTGGCTGTAAATCGTATCAAAACAAAAGAATAGTTTTATTTGATTAAATTTAGTGCCTCTTCACGCTGTTTCACACAATAAACTGTGAATATAAACTTCAAATACGTTTAAAACTACTTGCGTAAGCCTAATCAAGTAAAACCACATCAAATAAAGCTTTGACATGGTCTTGCTAAATAAAATAATTTGCTAATAAAACACCATTATTTTGGATCAAATTTCGTGATTTTCCAGCTAGTGTTAGTAAAATTAATCAAAAAACTTTTTTTTCTATCAAAAAATGTTCCAAAACAAACAAAAATAATGCAATTAAGGGCCGCTTTTACAATCGTCGGATAACTTTATCCAGGAGATAAATTTTGAAAAATACATTGTTGTAACAATTGTAACCATAGTAATTATACCACGAATAACTTATCCGGAGTTTATCGGGCGATTGTAAAAGCGGCCCTTACTCTTTTCGAAATTTTGTGTAATAAATAATTAAGTTTCTAGCTGGAAAAATTTAAAAACAAAAGTTATGTAATGCTAGACAACTTGGTGGTTTTTGGGTGTTCTCTTGCGAAAACTCAGATTGAGTTTAACAACACTGTTGAGCAAAATTTGTTTTGAAAAATTTTCAGTTCTCAAATTATGTTTAAATAAATTTCTTGTTTAAAAATGAACTAAATCAAGCACATTAATGGCATTGGCAACTTAAAAAACAACTTTGTCTTAAATAAAAACGTTGAAAACGTTTATTACAATAGTGAACACCGTTTCTCTGTATCTCCTGTCTAACTCAAGTTATTTTGATTTAAACGTCCGGTATTTCAGTTGATGGTTAAATTAAAAATATTCTGGTTACCAATTTATTTCTTGGTTTGGCGTATTTCAGTGCTTGGTTATGATTTACCCAAGATTAAAATCTTTACCGAAGGAAATGTGTTGTTTTTTTTTCAGGTTAGTCATACTCATGCCTTTGTTTTTCTAACCTATTTGTTTTCCGAGATTTCACGTCATTAGCTTTGTTCGCGGACGATTTTTAGGACTGATCCTGAACTAGTCCAGGATTTATTTAAAGCGCATGTGCGGTTCTGAACCAGTTACGGATTTTCGTCTACAGCGAACAATAATTAAAATGTTAAAAAATTAAAAAGTCGCACTAAATTATCACAAAGTTGAAAAAATTATCACAGCCGCCTATGATTCCTATTTAAAAAAATACAACTTTATGTTATTACAGCTAAACTAATGATTAAAAAAAATCGCTGATAACATTATTAGATTCTCTGTAAAAAAGTGCCTGTATAATGGTTTTGTTTCAAATGTGTATCTTTTATAATAAGGAAGATATGAATTTTTTAAGATTTCGCTGAAATGTCATCTTTTGTTTATAAGTCGAA
Organism: Tribolium freemani; assembly: GCA_939628115.1. Lineage (NCBI taxonomy): Eukaryota > Metazoa > Arthropoda > Insecta > Coleoptera > Tenebrionidae > Tribolium > Tribolium freemani. The sequence goes on along the minus strand of OW626784.1, from coordinate 4,476,567 downwards.
AACAAAAGATGATAGCGGAATGCGGTTTTGACTAAAATTATTTTCTCAAAAAACGGACCTAATAATGTGTCACTCGTTTTTCTCTAAACCTCTTAGTTTCGGAGATACCCTATTCGGACTTCCAAAATGCAGCACCCTTTACATTGTATTGTAACTTCTCTAAGAAAAGACTTCTCTAATTTCTCTATCATTCCGCGAGAACGGAATGACACTATCGCTGTCAGAGTGACATAAGATGGTAACTTGGATTCAACCTGCAAATCCTAATTTAAATTGAATCAAAGGCGTAAATGAAATGTGTTTTATTGGTTGCATCGCCAGATCGTCAGGCCCATTATCTTATCTGAATCACGCTGTATATTAAAATTTCCTAAGAGAACCTGCTAAGTAACAAAAATGCTCATAAAAAATTAAATATTGATATCTGCTTCTTTTTTTTATTTAATTAAATAAAATAGTGCAAATAAATGAACTACGAATTTTACTTTTATGAAGTTTTTAGTTTGTCCTGAAAAATTTCATATGTAGTTAGCAGGTTTAAACTCTAAGCCGACGTAATGTTAAACAGCAAGAATCTATGGACTTAGCAATAAACTAACATTAAACAAAGAAAAAACTGTAATAATGCAATTTTTACTAAAAAAGTGCTGAGATAATAAATTATTCCAAATGTTCAAACTATCTCAGATTTTGTATAGATGAAGAACTACATGGAATCAGCATGGAGAGCTTGTTGCAAACAAAATATGTAAAGCAATTTATCTACTTCGAAATTTGTCTAATAATAATCTACCCTTACATATTACAAGAATGGTATACTTTGCTCTTATAAATTATTGAATACGGCATTCTTATATGGGGTCACAGTTTAACGCTTACTAGACTTTTTAGGCTTCAGAAAAGAGCCATTAGATTATTTCTTCTTTAGGATATCGTGACAACTGCAGAAATAATTTTAGTAATCTAAAGATTCTTACGTTACCTTCTCTGTATATCTTTAAATGCTTGCAATTTATAATAAACAATGAATCTCATTACCATAAACTAAATTCTTTTCATACCTACGAAACCAGAAGCCATATAATATCATTCGAAAGACTAAGACTATCTAAATCCCAAAATTTTTACAACTATTATTATTGTATAAAATTTTTCAATGTTAAAGATCCCTAAAAATTTTAAATGTCTTCCCCCAAAAATTCTGCTCAATAAAATAAAGACCTATCTAATTAAAAAAAACTTTCGATAGTATTGAAGAATATCTGAGCAATAACTAATGATATTTAGAATTTAATTAATTTGTGTTTTTAGTTCATGTTTATATAGTTTAGTTTTTACTTAATGGTGCTATTCTCTAACTTCTGTTACTATGTTATTGCTCTATTACTGTAAAAATTACAGCTGTTATTTAAACTCGTATTCCGTAAACTCTGTTACCCTCTGTTAGCAACATTTCTACAGTAACATTCTCTGTTAAATAACAGCGGCAAAAATCTCGCCATAAACTAACAGTGACAGTGACAGATTGTGAATTTTTGCGATGTTTTACCAAATTAACAAGAAATTGTATTAAAAATGTGATAAGGGATAAAACTAGAAGCTTTGAATTACGCATACAATTCTACATTTGGTTTTTGAAGTGTTAGAAAACGAAGAAAGAGAGATCGATCCTAGAAAAAAATCAATTGGTATAATCCCCATAATGTTGCAAAGGTAATCTGTGGCAATGAACGCCACTTACAAATCTCCAGAAACGCGAAATTTGTATAAATAAAAAATTTAGCACTGAGTACCCTTCATTTTGGTTTCAATATTCCGTAAAAATAAAACATAAATTTTTAAAGTTGAATTATTTATTTCAAATTTCATTTTTGGCTTTCAAGAATAATTTTCTTTCTTCCAACTTGTGTTTCTCTCTTTAATTTTGCGTATAAGTTCTCTCCAACACAGAATAAAATAATTTGGATTCAATTCAGTTAGCTAATGCGACACGAGATCCCATAGAAATTGTCCCAAAACAAAAAATGAAATTTTTCCCAATAAACAAAGATATTCTTTGCTCTGATCTAGACTCATCTTTTGCATTCGCTTTCTTTTCACATTTTAGTGCAACTTTTTGCGATAGCAAGCTCGAAATGATAATAATTTTATGAAAATTTCTTGACATTTTTTAAAAATATTTGAATCAAGTAGTAATCTATACGTCAAACTCGACTTCCATTATCTCGAAAATTACATTTTCGAACAAATGGGAACACTGTTACCCTTATTTTAACAGAAGCAGTTAGAGAATCGCAAATTAGACAGCTCTGTTAAGCGGTGTCACAACAGAGCACTGTTGCTAACATTCTATAAACGTAACAGAATAAGAGACATTTAGAGAATACCACCATAAAGACTGATTTATAGCTCCGTAATCGTTTAACATAACTTAACGTAAAAAAATTAAACTTCCCCATTTGCGTATATCTATTTATAGTAACATAACTTATTCCGTTTTCCGTTGTCGTTTACGTATCAATTGACCAATTTTTAATTATTAAGTTACGTGACCCGGTCAAATACTGGAAATGACATATGCGTGTATTTAAAAAATTGGGGTTGATCAAGGGTCTTCATTGGAATAAACGTCGAAACAAAAAAAACATGGGTCCTACGTCTCAAATTAATGCGCCTTGTTTTTTTGGTTCTTTTCTTCTATATTTTATCTTTTGTTTATTTTTTCTTGCACAATAACACGAATGCAACCACCGCATTTTCCATTTTTCGTCAAGATCTTAATAACGAAATTTGTTTTGAAATGTCAAATTTACAAAAAAGTGTCAAATTAACGTAATCGTTCTATGTTGCTATAAATTGAAAACGTAACTTTTTTACGTTATGTTAAAAGTGTATTAAGTTATGTTAAACGGAAACGGAGCTATAAATCCCACTTAAGTCTCAGTTTGTATTTACAGTTAGTGCATATTAGAAAAGATATTGTGTTTGACATGTGGAGAAGTACAGTCACTCAAAATGAAAATGACGCGTCCATAAACGAACGCCTACCGCCCTTGACCGCAACCAACCTCTGCTATAAATCATTAGAGATCGTAAACTAGTTTTGAGTCGAGTTCCACATTTCATTTATCGGCTTTTGAAATGTTTAAGGATTTCTTGATGGAAATTGTTGGTTATCCCAAATGTGAAATAATACAATTTTTAAGTTCTTCGCAACGTGACGTTTTGACGCTTTGAGAGAAGGTCACAAAAATAAAATTGTTGTTGGTTTGCAAATTTAATTTATTATTTGGTTGATGCAAAATAAGTTTTAGTGTGCAATTAAAATCTGCAGAATAAAAAACACGGCTAAACATGCATTCTTATTTCATTTTGTTTAAATTATCATTAAATTAAATTTCGCGGATTGTGATGCGATCGCGAAACGATCACTTTGATATCCATTGTCCAAAAAATATTTCAATTCAAAATAATTATTATAATACTTAAAATCTGATTGTCACAAACTGTAACTAAAAATTTGATCGTCTTTATAGTTTATTTCTTAAGAATATAAAACTTATTGCAATAAAACATATAAAAACAAGATAAAATAAAAATATCGAAATCCAATTGTTATTTTAAATTTCAAACAAAGACGTCTACACTCTTAATGGTTGTAATTATTAATTGCACAATCGTTTTTGTGAACATTTTGGTTTACTAGTGCCGGTTTATAAAAAGTTCCATTTTAATTCGTTGTTAAAAGCTAACAACGCGAATAGACCAATCAAACTGATTAATTAATCAATGCCATGAATGAATGAATTGCCGTAACGATCATTGATAACTTTTATTCTGAATATTCCAATTTTTTTAAACGTCTTTTTTTGATATTTGAAATACAATTGGATTTTTGTAAAATACTTAATTAAGACAAGATTGAGTTCGAAAATAAGTTGTAATCTTAAAATTCCAAAAATTGAAACCGGTCTCAAAAATAAAATCTAATTTTATCGTGTTGTATAATAAATAACTAAACTACTTATAATAAGTATTTAATTTTATTCATGAATTCGAAATAGTATTATAACATTGTTTTTTTTTGCATCAACTAAAATATAATAAATTAAATTTAAAAAAAATACATTTTTTTGACCTCTCAAAGTGACGAAATGTGGCGACGAAGATGACAGTTATTTTATTTCTCATATGTCTTCTAAGAAATTTAATAAATGTTTATGTTATGAATAATTTGAAAATTTTTTCCTTGAAATTTTGGCCTTTAGTTATCCCCTGTGGTAAGAGTTTGTTTGTCATTTCCTGAACCTTATTTGCTGTAATGGCCAGAATGTCATTCGGGTATTTCCATGAATGAATTGCCGTAACGTCATTGATAACTTTTATTCTGATTATTCCAATTTTTTGAAACGTCTTTGTTTAAAATTTGAAATACAATTGCATTAAGACATTTTAATTTTAATAGTAAATACTTAATTAAGACACGATTGACTACGAAAATCTTAAGATAAAGAAGTTATAATTAACAAAAATTGGTGGTAATTCAATTTTAAAGAGGGAAACATTTTTAGTGATCTTTTTGTGGGTTCTTCTAAACTTTAAACAAATGCAGAAAACAGTAAAAATTTAACTACTTGTAATATTTAATTTTATTCATTATTTCGAAATGGTATTCTAAAATCAATAAGACTTGGAGTGTTTATTTATTATAATAAACTTAGTTTAACTTATTTTGCATCAATTAAATAGTAAATTAAATTTGCAAAAAACAAATTGATTTTCTTTGACCTCTCTAAGTGTCGAAACTTTTTTTTACTTCTCATTTGTCTTCCAAGAAAATTAATAAATGTTTATCAATTCGGAGAAGAATTTGAAAATTCTTTCGTTGCAGTTTTGGGCTTAAGTTATCTCCTGTGGTGTTACGGGTTTGTTAATTATTTTCCCGTGAATCTTATTTGCGGTAATAGTCGGAATTTTAATCCCGGTATTCCCATGAATGAATTGCCGAAACATTTATTGATAACTTTTATTCTGGCGATTCTAATTTTTCAAAACATTAAGGGCAGGCTTATAAAATTTAAATTGTTAACAACGAACTAAAATTTAATGGAGCTTTCTATAAACCGGCACTAATAAACTAAAATGTTCACAAAAACGATTGTGCAATTAATAATTAAAACCATTAAGAGTGTAGACGTCTTTGCTTGAAGTTTAGAATAACAATTGGATTTCGACATTTTTATTTTATCTTGTTTTATGCACAACTATTATTGCAATAAGTTTCATATTCTTAAGAAATAAACTATAAAGACGATCAAATTTTTAGTTACAGTTTGTGACAATCAGATTTTAAGTATAATAATTATTTTGAATTGAAATATTTTTTGGACAATGGATATCAAAGTGATCGTTTCGCGAAATTTAGTTTAATGATAATTTAAACAAAATGAAATAAGAATCCATGTTTTGCCGTGTTTTTTATTTTGCAGATTTTAATTGCACACTAAAACTTATTTTGCATCAACCAAATAATAAATTAAATTTGTAAACCAACTAACAATTTTATTTTTGTGACCTTCTCTCAAAGCGTCAAAACGTCACGTTGCGAAGAACTTAAAAATTGTATTATTTCACATTTGCGATAACCAACAATTTCCATCAAGAAATCCTTAAACATTTCAAAAGCCGATAAATGAAATGTGGAACTCGACTCAAAACTAGTTTACATCTCTAATGATTTTAGCAGGAGTTGGTTGTGGTCAAGGGATCGGGGTTGCACGGTAGGCGTTCGTTTATGGACGCGTCATTTTCATTTTGGGTGACTGTACTTTGTATTTAAAGCACGAATGAAGAATTATTATTATTATTATTATACACAACACTACGTGAGTTTATTGGATCATTTGTTTTGTAACACAAGAAGCTTGCATTAAATTTTGTAAATATCTAAAGTTGATGTCATGTATGGAAAACGAAATAAAATTCATCCACAGAAAAAAGGAGATGGGGTTTTATCTGGTAGGTGCAGTGGTGCTTCGAATGTGTAATTTAGATACTTCACCGGATCACTTTTAGAACCAATTTCAGACGATGTTCTCACATGCGTCATAGAGGCAGTACTGACGTTACTAAGTCTTCTAGAGATTTTAGACGATGTAGTACTTTTTAAATCGTCTTTTTCGCTTAATTTGTCCTTTTCGCTGCTCAGAGTGGACGACCGCTTCAACGTTTTCTGTTGGTAACAACTTTGTGGTGAATCCGGCAAACTACACGCAACTTCCTCCATTTCGTTTGCAGTTTGCGGTAATGTCGTTGTTAAACTTTCTTGTTGTGTAAGAGTCGTTGTACTGCTCATACTCAACGATTCTTCTTTACTGCAATTACGTGGTTAACGTGTTAGATCTTATTAAAAACGAACCTCCAAAACTCTAGCAATTCAAATAATAGAAATGTGAGTCTCTCGACATTGATCGTCTGAAACTGCACTCGAGCGGAAGGAATTTTAAACTCGGACTTACGCTAGTGTCACTTCTTCCTCCTGTTCACAATCCATTGACTCCCTCAGACGACTGTGTTTATTTCTCGTATGCGGTCTCAATCTCGTTAATGAAATTACTTCCGATAGAAGCGTGGCACTTGAAGAGGCTCGTGTTCGCATCGAGATGCTTGCACAAGAAGCTGCAAGTTTATCAGATATATTGGACGGAGATATTAGGATACGAGGGCTGTTCTTTTTCTACGACATGATTTTTTTACAAATATTTTTTCGTCACATTTTCTGTGTGTGGTTATCACAAGAAACAGATTAAAGTTATTTTTTCCATTGTCAAGTTATACGTCCTTAAGTTTGAACTATAGTGAGAATGTCTGAAGCGGAGCCGTTCCAACAAGCTCGTGAACGCAAAATATCAAATTGAATTTTATAAGAAAAGTAATAAACAGAATGGTAAAATTGTAAGATACGATAAAAGTGATGTAGAACAAAAACAAACTAAAAAGAAAACAAGGTAATCCGAACTATATTGATAGTGACTTCACTGTACAGGGTGCTGCATTTTGGATGTCCGAATAAGGGATCTCCGAAACTAAGAGGTTTAGAGAAAAACGAGTGACACATTCTCGACATTATACAGGCACTTTTTTACAGAGAATTTAATAATGTTATCAGTGATTTTTTTTAATCATTCGTTTAGCTGTAATAACATAAAGTTGTATGTTTTTAAATAGGAATCATGTTGGCTATGACATTTTCGAAAAGCTTATTTTTTTTTTAACTAAAAACAATATAAACACAGTTTGATATTTTTATATACTTTTGATAAAAAATATATTTAAAATATTTGAAAGTAGTTGGCCATGGAAAAATTATTTCACATAAAAGGTGTGAATAATCTAGGAATTTTGTGAACGGTTATTAAAGTAAAAAATATGAAATTATGAAAATAAGCTATATTAAAGTTATTTTCAATTGAACAGATATACGATCGTCCCAGATATTAATTACATAAGAAATGTGCAGAAAATTGAAAACGATGTGTCACTACCATTTGATAACATTTTTTATGATTTAGTGAAGTGCAATGAAGGTGATGTTGATAATGTTATGTATTTTTTTACCGCAGATGAGATTTGATTTTGGTGTTTGGATTGACATTTTTTTGTAAAATAAAATTTTATTGACAAGCAATCACACAATTAATAAGATTTTTCTTTTTCCGACATTGTATGTTTAATTAGAAAATAGAATAGCATTAGTAAGCTTGCCATTTTAAATCTAAAAACAAATAATTTTTATTAATTGCAAAAATTTGATCTAATAATAATTTATTATGCTGTTTTTGAATTAATTAGTTTTTAAAAAATTATTAAATTATAAATACTTGTTGGGTAATATATTTTTCATAGTTTTAATTAAAAATTCAAAATTTTTTCATGGCCTACTATAAAGAAAAAGCGAAATGTTATGTTTTTCTTAAATATTTAAAAATAATGTATTACACAAATAGACATATCAAGTCAGAAAAAAATAAGCTTTTCAAAAATATCACAGCCGCCTATGATTCCTATTTAAAAAAATACAACTTTATGTTATTACAGCTAAACTAATGATTAAAAAAAATCGCTGATAACATAATCAGATTCTCTGCAAAAAAGTGCCTGTATAATGTTTATGTTTCAAATGTGTATCTTTTATAATAAGGAAAATATGATTTTTATAAGATTTCGCTGAAAAGTCAACTTTTGTTTATAAGTCGAAAACAAAAGATGATAGCGGGATGCGGTTTTGACCTAAATTATTTTCTCAAAAAACGGACCCGAGAATGTGTCACTCGTTTTTCTTTAAACCTCTTAGTTTGGGAGATCCCCTATTCGGACATCCAAAATGCAGCACCCTGTACAAATACAAAAAAAATTACGAGATGCATCAAAGAAAGAAGGAAAGGACGGGAAAGAAGTAAAAGTGGGCTTCCAAAATTTACTAATAGGAAATGAAGAATGGCGATGGGACAATGAAAAAGAAAACATTAAGTAATGCTAAAACATGGTTAAAAAAACTAAAAAAAGAAAAAAGAAAAGGATCGGATTATGGTAATAACAAGGCAGACTACGGTACAACGATTAAGAAGCAAAGAATTAAAAACAGAAAGAGGCATAATAGTAACCAAAAATATAGTTGGACAACTGAACAAAAATACCGAATAGAAGAAATCAGAGAAATAATTACGAAAACATGAAGAAGAAAAAAACGAAAAAATAGGAAAATAAAAAAGAAACACAAAGAAGAGACTAGTCTCAAAAAATTTTCTGGAATGTGTCAGGTCTGGGAAGGAAAGAGGTTGGTTTTTGGGACGATATATAAACAATTTTAATGTTGTTAGTTTGGTGGAAACCTGGGTTGAAGAAAAAAGGAGAAAAAAATTGAAGAAAATACTGCCGAACGATTTTACAATTTTACAGAACGCAGTAAGAGAGAAAAAAAGAGGAGAATCAAAGGCGGCAAAGAAAGAAAGGAATTACTACAAGAAGCTAGAGAGTATTTCGGAAAGAAAAATCAAAGTAAATGAAGATGAATGGAAAATTGTAACAGTATACAGGGTGTATCAGAAATACGTGTGTTAATTTTACCACGTAATAAAACTCATCAAACGCAATAACTTTTTTATACAGGGTGCTCAAAAAATGGCGCACCAACTCAGTGGTACGTTGTTGAGAAGCATGTGTAGATTACGGGAAAAATCTTGAAAAAATTCCTAAAGTCATGTTTTAAAAAATTTGGAACTGCAAACTTATTTTGTTAACTTCTCCAATTTTTATTATTTTTTAATGTTTTTATGTTTCGCACTAAGTAATCGTTCCCTAACAAAACTCTGAATAATTTAGCCGTTTATTGAATTTAAAAAAATTAAAATTTATCAAAAAAATCACAACTTGTAGATGTGCCAACACTGCGAATTATTTCCTAGGAGACCGTTTCAAAATTAATTTATTTTTATTGTTGATCAAATTCAAATGCGATCACGTCTGTTAGACAACGTTGCCACATATCATTTATTTAAAATTTGTTATTTATCAATAATTTTAATACAAAGAATTTTTTTACTATTTTTACCTTTATATATAAGCAATTCTCTACCAGACACCATTGAGTTGGTGCGCCACTTTTTGAGCACCCTGTATAACATTTTGCAAAAATTTTATTTATTATTTTCACTGTTTTCCTCCTGTTTTTGTGTAAATGAGCAGGTCAGTGTTTAATTATTAGTTTGTATACATAGCAACAATTTTTATTGTTGTTTTAAATTGTTCGTTTCTATCACAACGAAAATAGTTAGGCACTCTTATTTTTGTACCCCCAGACGGGTACACGTTTCAATATATTTTCTTTTACAAATTTTAACTAAATTTGCGAGATTTTTATTGAAAAATTACAAATAGAAAAAATGTTTTAATTGTTGAGCTCTGTTACACGTCAAAATTAACACACGTGATACACCCTGTATAGCAAACAAATAAAGAAAACAAAGCAAATCTTGGACAAAAAAACAGAAGCTACAAAAGAGAAAAATTTAATAATAGATGGAGGTTTTAATGGGAGAGTGCGAGCAAAAGAAACAAGATAACAGACTACAAGTAAGAACAAAATGGAACGAAGAAGCAATCCAAAAGTATAGACAACAAACAAACAAAGAAATCTTCAATCATCACTATGAAGATATTGACTAAAGATTTAGTCAGAAAGACACAAGCAGTTATGGTTAAAGAAAAAGTATATACACAGACAAAACGTAACAATTGGTGAAATAAAGAATGAGAAAAACTGAAAAAGGAAGGTAGAAATAAACTAACAGAATGAAACAAGTAGTAGTTAAAAAACACATATAAAGCTTTTAAATCGTATGGGTTTATATATCGTAATGGTAGAGATTTTACTCCAAAAACGTTATTAATCCTATATTCTTCTTTGGTACGTTCACGTTTAGAGTATGGGTGCTTAATTTGGTTTTCAATCTATCAAATTCATGTAACTACTCTAGAGTCTATACAAAGAAAGTTTTTGAAATATGTTTGTTACCTTTGCGATGGTCTGTACCCAGAAAGAGGTATAGGTCAGTCAATCTTATTAAGTGGTTTTAAAATTAATTTATTAAACACGAGACGCATTTTTTTAGTTATTAATTTTCTCATCAACTTAGTGAATAATAAAATTGACTGTCCCGTATTTCTGCAAAAATTTAATTTTTTGGTACTCACACCTAATGTCCGTCACAACTTAACTTTGCACCAAATAGAACGAGTACACTAGTTAAAGCGCCGATATCGGTAATGTACAACAACCACTTTAATTTATTACCAGTTGAACGGGATTTCGTATATTGTAATAAAAATCTAGTGTTGTCTTTAGTTATGTCGCGTTTGGTATTTAATTTTAATTTTTGATTTTCTTTACATTTCCTGTAATTGGGCAGGTGCCTGTTGGAAATAAATGTCTATTTATTTATTTACTTATTTAAAAACAGAATATCTGGAACCAAGAAAATGGTACAAGAAAAAGTGTGAAGAAACAAAAAAAAGCAAGAAGAACAGATTTACTATAGGTGTGAAAGAAAAAGTAATGCCAAATAAACAAAAATATAGGTATCACTACCTTACAGGTCAGTTTGTACCTCATTCTATTTTTTATAACCGAATTTAAGCCGGTTAAAAGCTCGATTGAATTATTTTTCTGAAGTTCTTAGCAACAATATACAGTAAAAATTTTATTTTGTTGAACATTGGGATTATGTAACTGCTTGGCTTGGGTTTTTTCCAAACTTTTAAAACATATGATAATACAATAGTGTTATGAGTAGTACAGTGGTATGGTGAAGGGACGTGTTAAATTTTACGAGAGTGGCCTACTGGATTTTTTTTCGAAAAAAACATCAATATTATTTATTTTTTAAATCTCACTAATTTTACAAAGTAGACCCCACAAAGCTTATATCAACAAAAATTTCATAAAACAACCATGCAATGATTCAATAAAATATAGGGTTGAAAAAGTCGAGTTATTGCCATTTGTGATTTGGTATTTTCACAAATTCGTAGTAGGCAATGGAATATAGTCTCAGCATTCGCTTGTATTTCAAAAGACCAAACGTAAGGAATTAACTGTAAAAAAGTTGATTAAGTTATTTTGAATGGTTTTGAAGTAATAAATTTTTCTGTGGGTCTATGCAGGACGCTATTTTGACACATAAATTGACATAAGTCAAAAACTATGACAAATAAGTCTAAGAGACTATGCTATATTGACAAATTAGTCGCGAATTCAAAAATTTAACAAAAGTTTGAGTTTTTCATTAAAAAAAATTGAACATATTTGTGTATTTTAGTCTTAAATTAACATATGTATTTTTAGAATGTGCCTTATTTTCGGACCTATTTAAAAAAAATAAGTTGATAGCTTCACTCTGTAAACATTCCAATTTTTCTTTATGTGTAAATTTTATTTTTCTTAAAACATTTAATTTTGTTATTTATTATTTAAAATTGAAAACTTTTTTAAAAGCTTTTATTTAGCTCACAATGTTATCTTTCTGTCTGCTATTTTTTCGGAGCCAAATTTGAAAGGGTTCCTGTTGTCCCACTGAAGTGAAATTTGGCATACTTACATAATCTGCGTGACAATGCAATCCCATGTAGTTAAATACCCCCTAAAGGGGTTAAATGGGGTTTTGAAGTTTTAGGTTATGTTTACAAAGGGGTTCTCGATTTGTAAATTTGAGAGGGTTCCTGTAGTCGCAATGAAATAAAATTTAACATGCTTACGTAATCTGCGTGCCAATACAATTCTATATAGTTAATTACCCCCTAAAGGTGTTAAATTGGGGTTTTAAAATTTAGGTTATGTTCACAAAGGGGTTCTCGATTTGTACATACCGTAACTTATACCGACATAGACGGTATGTTGGTCATTTGGACGTCACGGTAGATGCACAATGTAATAACAATAAATCTATGCAATAAATAAAGACTAAAAAGCAAAAAATAAAAATATATTAAAAAATATTTTTTAAAAAAACTGTTTGGACACTTGCCAATGTAAAATGATTCAGGTAATCGATTGAAGTCAAAAAAATCTCAGTATTCCGAATAGTTTTTGAATTATGAACTATTTTTTACTTTTTATAAATTTTTGATTTTATTTATTTTTTCCACTTACGGCTATACTATATTCGAAAGAGTGGAACTATTTGGACCTTTGCCGATGCAAAATGATCCAGGCAATCGATTGATGTCAAAAAAATCGCAGTATTCCTAATAGTTTTTGAATTATGAACTATTTTTTACTTTTTATAAATTTTTGATTTTATTTATTTTCTCCACTTACGGCTATACTATTCGAAACAGTGTAAAAGATGCACTAAAAAGTAAAAAATAATGTATTTCAATCACAGGAGAATATTTTTTCTTACAGGTTAAAATTCTAAAATTTATAAAAGCTTTGGGAGTTATAAAACTACGGCATTACAGAATTATTTTGTTCAGTTGACAACTTCCAAAGCTTTTACAAATTTTAGAATTTTAACCTGTAGAAAAAATATTTTCGTGTGATTGAAGTACATTATTTTTTACTTTTTAGTGCATCTTTTAAATGAAAGCTTTTTTTAAAAAACATTTTTTTATATATTTTTTTGAGATTGCGTCTATAATCTTTACCACCAGAGTAACTGCATATAACTTGACAATGGAAACAGATAACTTTGTTCATTTCCCAAATTATGAAACTAACATGTAAAAAAACTATTTGTAAAAAAATCATGGCTCTATAGAAGGAGAACAGCCTTCGTACGGACTCAATACCTGTGGGATCAGCGAGGGAATCCTGATCTTCGGCCTGAGCAATATGGTATTTCCTGTAGCGAAATAAATATTGCGCCCCCAACAAAGCCGTTGCGATCAGCAAACCGCTAAGGAAAAATATTGCAGCAATGTGAACCGCTGTCATTTTCAACATCACGGCTGGGACCACTCCAACGCTTTGAGCGATTGGAACGCCTGTCACGTTTGATTTTCTCGTATCTGAAATGCCAAGTTGTTAAATTTACATGTAAACAATGGAAAACTCAATAAATTCTAACGACCAACTCAGGTAAGCATTTTTAGGTTTTTTTTTAGAAAATTCGGTAATTTTTATTGAAATTAAGGTCCGGCGTTCTTGATGTCAGAGTTACAACATTCAACTTTGGTTTTTCTTATGGACGCTATATTCGATTTTAGTATTTTTGAAAAGTGTTTTTATTTCTGATTACAATGATGTATCACATGATATGATCGAATCTTACATACTGATTAAAATGACAAAAAAGCATTTTAGCGAAGAGTGTTTTGTATAAAACGCCAACAATTTTGTTTTTAAACAAACTAGATTTTGGAAGTTTAATTGAATTTGGATCTGGAAGGTTCACATTTCCGCCAAGCTTCCGTATTTAAAAACTAAACGACATGATAAGCTAGAAGCTAATTTTTTGAAAAACAAAACAAAATAAAGATAAAAATTCTGCTCGCATATTTAATATTAGAAATGTCAAAAGTTAGTTTGTTAAACAAAATTTTTGGCGTTTTTTTCCAGAGCACTCTTCGAAAAAACGCATTTTTTAAAATTTTAATCAGCATGTAAGATTTAATCATATCATGTGATACATCGTTGTAATCAGGAACAAAAAGACCTTTCAAAAACGCAAGTATCAAATATGGCGTCCATAAGAAAAACCAAAGATGGGTGTTCTAACTCTGACATCAAGAACGCTTTGGAAAAGGCGATGACAGATTTAGATTTTTTGTAAAAAAGTGCTTGAAGAATGTCTTGCTTAAAAACATCTAGTTGTATTAGTTTTTTCTTAAAAAATAAAAACGAAAATTACAAAATTTTGATTTTTCTCAATAATTCAAAAACTAAAAATGACATCAGATTTTCTTTCAAGTAATAATTGTTCAGCATAAAAATGCGCAACTTTGCCTAATTTAACCGACCCATAATGGAGCTCGAAAAACGGACGGTCTGTCAATAAGAAACTGTCAGTATTAAAATCCACAAATCTACAAGTTTCGTTAAAAAGTAGGTAAAATGTTACACTGTACAATAGCGAGCAAAAAATTTCGGGCACTTTTGCCATTCCATTCTCAAAAAGAATAGAAAACTACACACATGTATGTCAGCTAGATGTCAAAGGTGCTCGAAATTTTTTGCTCGCCACTGTACAAGAACACTTTTCTTATCGAAACTTGAGAAAATGAGTAGAGTGGCGCCAATTTTTTACATGTAAACCAGTTTCAATACCAACTAACTGAAAATCATTTTAACGCACCTTATGTATTTTTTTTTGGAATTCGTTTAGTTTCATTTAAAAAAAGCAAAGTTTATTCTAATTCTCAAAACATTCTTTGTTTCGTTATGTTGTTAGAACACAAGGTATTTTAAATAGAATCTTTCAAAAACAAATTAAATTATTTTTAACAAAACATCGTTTTCAGTTAAGTTCTTTTTTCGAATAAATATTTGCTTTTTCTACCAAATTATAATTCGAAATTTATGTAGGTACCAAAATCAATGTACCAATCAATATTTTCATAACTTTAACTCTCTGCGATAAAATTGTAGTTAAAATTAGTTATTTCGTTCACATAATGCATGTAAGTGAATGTTTTCTATACAGGATGTCCGATTTACGAGCTCCACCATGGGGATCTCAGTTATTATAAGAGGTACGAGGTCGGTTAAATTAGGGTCATCATATTTTCCAAGGCGTTCTTGATGTCAGAGTTACAAAACTCCGCTTTGGTTTTTCTTATGGACGCCATATTCGATATTTGTATTTTTGAAAAGTGTTTTTATTCCTGATTACAATAATGTATCACATGATATGATCGTATCTTACATGCTGATCAAAAAGGACGAAAAAACATTTTTGCAAAGAGTGCTTTGGAAAAAACGTCAAAAATTTTATTTTTATACAAACTAGATTTTAGAGATTTAATTGAATTTGGATCTAGAAGGTTCACTTTTCACCAAGTTTGCTTATTTAAAAACTATACAACATGATAAGCTAGAAGTTTATTTTTTGCAAAACAAAACAATTTAAAGTTATAAAAGTTTTGTTCACATATTTAATAGAACTGTCAAAATTTAATTTGCTAAACAAAATTTTCGACGTTTTTTTTCAAAGCACTCTTTGCAAAAACGCTTTTTTCTTAATTTTAATCCGCATGTAAAATTCGATCATATCATGTCATACATCACATCAGTTGTAACTCTGACATCAAGAACGTCATGGAAAAGGCAATGACAGATTTAGATTCCTTGTAAAAAAGAATGTCATACTTAAAAACGTCTAGTTATTCTGGTTGTTGTTTAAAAAAATAAAAACGAAAATTACAAAACTTTGATTTTTTCAATAATTTAAAAACTAGAAATGACACATCAAATTTTCATTCAGGTAATTGTTCAGTATAAAAATGCCCAACTTTGGCCTAATTTAACCGGCCTCGTATCTTTTATAATAACTGAGATCCCCATGGTGGAGCTCGAAAAACGGACACCCCGTATATCATATAATTTAATTATTTAGAATACCCCAAATGTGCTGTTGTTTTTATCAGTGCGTGAAATACATGTAGGTACGTACAAAAAATTGTTCGGATTTTGTTCAAAAACTAAATTTTGGTCACTTGTTGCATCTCAAAAAACAAAGGTATGATATACTACCATTGTGTAGATAGAAAATTCTGACGTTTTTAAAACAGTTTTACATTATTTTAAAATCAAACAATTAAAAAAAATAATTGTTTGACATTGTCGATAATGTTTTAAATGTGGTGCACTGAAATTGTTTAACAAAACTGTTTTTATTACTTGCAGTTAAATTGCTGTAATTTCCGTAAATTTACATTTATTAATCAAGACAAAAGCAAAATGGTAAAAATTAAACATGTTTGACGATATTCTCTAAAGTACAATGTGTTTTTAAATGATTCTCTTCTAGTCGTCTGTGAATTTCCCATGTAAAATCAGAAATGCCGCTTTATAGAATTAATGACAGGCATTTAGAAACCGAATATTAGCATTCTCCATTTATTAAGTCTCCAATTCGGAAATAAGTTTCGATAATAAAAGTATTTTGTTGCATAGTGCAACAATTTAGTTTCATTTTAACAGAATTTTTAAAATTAATTAATTGACAATTTGTGAATTTCTCAATTGACAGTTTTGACATTTATTGACAGAGAATTCAATTGAGCAGAGCGGCACAATTTTTTTTTACATGTAAACCAATTTCAAAGTTAAATAGATGAGAATCATTTAAAAACACATTGTACTTTTATGTACTTTGGGTTCACTTTCATAAAAAGCATTCTGGTGCCAATGACTAACCTGTTACCATGACAACTCATATATAAAAGTTAATGTCAAGTGTATGCTATTTGCACCACCATAGTTTTTATGAAAGTCAACCGAATGTATATTTTAAAATGACTCAATACAGGATGTTCCGTCTAAACCCCACATTAAAAGTATTGAAAGTTCTAATAAAGATATTTATTTGAGTGTTGGTACTCAGGCATAATCCGTTGAGTTATGCTCATTGAAAATATTTTCAAGATGCAGCACTTCCGGTTATACCGGAAGTCGCTATTAACTTTCTTATTTTAAATGGAAAGCTATGTTTTTCACTGCGTTTTTGGATTAGTTGAGTTATTTTAAGGGAGTTTTTATCAGCTTTCCCTACACCCAAGTTTAACCGTTTTCGAGATATTTAGGATTTTTTAAAATTTTTGAATTTGCACCTGTCCCTTAAAAAATCGGTAACTCGTTTAGTTTTAGAGATTTCGAAATCATGTTTGGAGAATTGAAAGAGAAAGCCTATGTCTGTTGTTCAGTGTGATCAAAATTGGAATTGAAGTTAATAAACCCAAAAATTTTAAGGTTAAGTTTGGACAACTTCAAGTACCCAAAACTTAATTTTTTCAAAATGGATGTCCCAATTTTTATTCTACTAGATGGAGGAGAAATTTTTTCAGCATCTATTTGTATTAGCATTCCCTACACCTATCTGTGATAATTTTCAAGTTATGTTGGTTTTTTTGTTATTGTAGGAAATTTCTTATTTTTTGCATAGTTTGCCATAAAAACATTTCTGATTAAACTTAAACGACAAACTCTGTTCAAAATTGTGTTATCAGACTAAGAAAATAAAATAAATTCATTGGGTGTTGGTTTGAAAAACTTTAATTTCTCACCTTTTTTCATTCGTTTCCATGGCAACCTATGAGAAAAGGCCTATGGCTAATGAATTTCTCAATCCCAACAAAAAGGTATTGTAACTTGAAAACTATTAAACATAAGTATAGGGAATGTTAACACAGATCAAAGCAGAATTAAATTCTCTACCATCTAGTGAAATAAAACTTTTGTCATTTCATTTGAAAAAAATGAGTTATGGGTGCTTAAAGTTTTACAAACTTAATTTTA
Source organism: Tribolium freemani (assembly GCA_939628115.1). Taxonomy (NCBI): domain Eukaryota; kingdom Metazoa; phylum Arthropoda; class Insecta; order Coleoptera; family Tenebrionidae; genus Tribolium; species Tribolium freemani. The sequence continues at coordinate 4,458,554 of OW626784.1, read as the reverse complement.
AAAATTTGGAGTGTGTTATTCTTTTTTAGAAATTTGAAAACACCAAAGGAAAGATCTAGGCTTCCTCTTTCAAATGAGCTCAAAAATATTTCCAAATTGTTAAAAATCGCAGAGTTATCGATTTTTGAACTGGAAGGTGCAAATCCAAAAAATTTTTAAATATTTCGTAAACGGCCAAATTTAGGTATAGGAACAGCTTATGAAAACTACCTTAAAATAACTCTAGTAATTCAAAAACGCCTTAAAAAATATAGCATTCCATTTAAAATAAGGAAGTTGATAGCGACTTCCGGTATAACCGGAAATGCTGCTATCTTGAGAATATTTTCATTGAGCAGGACCTAAAAGATTATGGTTGTACACAAATTTTCAGATGACTATGATTATTAGAACTCCCAATACTTCTGATGTGGGGTTTAGACAAAACAGCCTGTATATTTTCCAACATAATAAACACAATAAATTGGGTGGAGACGTACTTATTTGGCTGGCGTGTGCTAAGAATCCTCCCCCGCAAATTTGTCCCCCAATAGCGATTTCTTCAGAGAAAAACTCTAGCAATAAATTCGGTCCTGTCGAATTGACGATGGATGGCGTCGTGTCGGGAGCTCCGGATAAATCAGCGAGTAAATTCGCTGATAGAGAACTGCCATCTCTCACTTTCAGCCATTGTGTGCCACACGGTAAATGGAATTGCTCCACTTTGAACTGGATTATGAACTCTTCATCCGCCTGCAAGAGTAGGTATTTCGCTGCATTATTTAATTATTCACTAGATGTACGCTGTTTCAAACACATTTCTTTAATTGCGCGACATTGTGCCACGAAATTAATGGTGGTATTCTCTAAATGTCTCTGTTATTCTGTTACGTTTATAGAATGTTAGCAACAGTGCTCTGTTGTGACACCGCTTAACAGAGCTGTCTAATTTGCGATTCTCTAACTGCTTCTGTTATAATAATGGTAACAGTGTTCCCATTTGTTCGAAAATGTAATTTTTGAGATAATGGAAGTCGATTTTGACGTATGGATTATTACTTGATTAAGACTGATTCAAATATTTTGCGAAAATGTTAAGAAGTTTTCATACAATTATTATCATTTCGAGCTTGGTATCGAAGATCGAAGATCGAAGTTCAAGTATTCCGTTCATAAACAGCAATGCATTACCAAAATTTAATTTTCATAAAGCGGATTTAGTGGCTCTTTACCTAGCCTTGGCTGAGGTAGATTGGTCATTAATAAACACTGGAATATTTACAGAAAAACTAAGTCCTTATTCTATTTTGACATGGTTAAGCAGCTAAGACAAGATATCAGACGTGAGACCCGTGTGGAATATGTCCACTTTATCAGGAGATCTGAAACCTCTTTACTGCAGGATCCAACGAAGTTCTGGTCGTTCATTAACCAGAAAAAGAAGTCTACTGGCGTTCCAGGTCGAATGGTATACAACGATAATGTGCTAACATCTCAACAGAATATAGTTAACGCTTTCGCGGATCACTTTTCAAAAATGTTCGTCTGTGATAACCGTAATCATGTCTGTGATACTGAGTGCTGTGATAACCAATTAAAGTCTTGTGATTTCTGTGATAAGTTCTGCTGCCCTTCATTGAAGATTGAAATGAACTGCGGTAACAATCTTAATCTAAGTCCTTTGAGTATAGAAAACTCTGATATTCTTAAAGCTGTTAAAAGAATTAAACCAAATAATGTGCGCGGAGCTGATAATCTACCAGCGTTTTTAATTGTTGATTGTATAAACTGTTTGTTGCTACCATTACGTCATATTTTTAATTTAATCTTAAATTCATCTCAGTTCCCGAGTATATGGAAGATCTCTCATATTGTCCCTATTTTTAAGTCTGGTGAAAAATCAAATATTAAGAACTATAGACCCATTGCTCTTTTGCCAAACATCGCCCAAATATTTGAATGTATACTATCAGATGTGGTTTATTCTCATGTTATATGTAATATTGTACCAGAACAACATGGTTTTGTCAAAGGGCGATCTACAGTATCCAACTTGTGTGAATTCACTCAATTTGTTTCAACTGCATTAGATAACCGATTGCAAGTAGACACCATATATACTGATTTAACGAAAGCCTTTGATAGAGTCCATCATTGCATTTTGCTAAAAAAACTCGAAAGCTTCGGCATTTGTAAAAAATTAATTTCTGTTTTTAAGTCTCTTTTAACTGGAAGACAACAATCTGTTTTATTAGGTGGATTTGAGTCCACAATGTACAGCGTAGACAGCGGTGTTGGACAAGGATCAAACTTGGGTCCTTTGCTATTTATTATATTTTATAATGATGTAGTTAGCTGGTTAGATTATCTATGCCGATGATTTAAAAATAGCAAAAATTATAACATGTGTGGGCGACTGTTATGACTTACAAAATAGCTTAGACAGACTGGAATTGTGGTGTGACAACAATAAACTCGAACTAAACAAAACTAAGTGTAAAAAAATTACGTTTGCTCGTATTGCTAATCCTGTGATTTTTCATTATAACATTAAAGGCTACTCTTTAGAAAACTGTCATCAAATTTTAGATTTAGGTGTTATTATGGATAATGTTTTATCATTTACACCCCATATATTACATATCACCAGTGTCGCAATGAAGTTATTAGGTTTTATATACAGGAACACCAAAAATTTTGAGAATATTCAATGTATTAAGCTATTATTTTATGCTCTAGTCAGATCAAAACTCGAATACTGTTGCGTTATCTGGAATCCATATTATTAAACATACATTGATCTACTAGAAAATGTGCTAAGAAAATTCTCTAAGTACTTACATTTTAAAAGCTTTGGATATTATCCCCCCAGACATTGCGACCAAAAAGATCTCCTTAAAGTTATTAATGAGACATCGCTAGTTAGCAGACGAAACGTAATATTTTTACAAAAAATCGTTTCTAGTCAAATATCTAGTCAAACATTACTTAGTTATATACAATTTAATGTTCCTAGAATATGCAGTCGATGTCCCGCCACTTTTTCATACAACACCACCAACAGTCATCACCATTTTAATTGTCTCATGTTATATTGTGTCCGCCTGTATAATTGTATATGTAACAAATTCGATATATTTTTTCATAATTTTGCTAATCCGTCGGTCAAGAGACAATTATTGTGTCTGCTCTAGAAATAGTTGAATGCTATATAATCATCTTGCCTTGTTATTTATTTGTTTTTTTTTTTTGTAGTATCTTTATGCTTTATTTTGTTATTCAAAAATTTTTCATTTGTTTTGAATTATATTTTCTAATACTTACATGTAAATATCCACTATAGACATTTTTGTCTGTTGGAAATAAATTTACTATTATTATTATTATTATTAAAAAGTTGCACTAAAATGTGAAAAGAAAGCGAATGCAAAAGATGAGTCTAGATCAGAGCAAAGAATATCTTTGTTTATTGGGGAAAATTTCATTTTTTGTTTTGGGACAATTTCTATGGGATCTTGTGTCGCATTAGCTAACTAAATTGAATCCAAATTATTTTATTCTGTGCTGGAGAGAACTTATACGCAAAATTAAAAAGAGAAACACAAGTTGGAACAAAGAAAATTATTCTTGAAAGCCAAAAATGAAATTTGAAATAAATAATTCAACTTTAAAAATGTATGTTTTATTTTTACGGAATATTGTAACCAAAATGAAGGGTACTCAGTGTTAAATTCTTTATTTATACAAATTTCGCGTTTTTGGAGATTTGTAAGTGGCGTTCATTGTCACAGATTACCTTTGCAACATTATGGGTATTATACCAATTGATTTTTTTCTAGGATTGATCTCTCTTTCTTCGTTTTCTAACACTTCAAAAACCAAAGGTAGAATTGTATGCGTAATTCAAAGCTTCTAGTTTTATCCCTTATCACATTTTTAATACAATTTCTTGTTAATTTGGTAAAACATCGCAAAAATTCACAATCTGTCACTGTCACTGTTAGTTTATGGCGAGATTTTTGCCGCTGTTATTTAACAGAGAATGTTACTGTAGAAATGTTGCTAACAGAGGGTAACAGAGTTTACGGAATACGAATTTAAATAACAGCTGTAATTTTTACAGTAGTAGAGCAATAACATAGTAACAGAAGTTAGGGAATAGCACCATCAATTTGTTTTATTCCACCGTTAACGATAAAATGACATTTTATCTACTGTTTAATTCATGCTAAAATAAAATCTTATCGTCTAGGGAAATATGTTTCATAACCTGATATCTCAGTTATTTGTCAACGGATTTTTATGAAATTCAAAACGCTGATATTTTAGAGGGTAAAGGCTAAAACCTAATTAATGCATCAACTCAAGTCTTGAAAACGTAATTTTTATATGCCTTTTTAAAATGGTAAATCATTAAAATGCTGTAAAAAAAAATTGGTACTTGAAAGACTCTCTTTTGCAAGAAAAAAAAAGGAAAAAATCTGTTAAACGTAGATACAGATGCAAAAGCGTAGAAGTTTTTGAAAAATGACAAATAACGAAGTCTGTAGTCTGTATTTTGTTGCAATACTTGTAGAAAAAGAAGCTCTCGAAGATGAAATAAAATATTATCGTTCTGTTAAAAGAAATAACTATTAATACCTGAATTAACCAGAACGTTCTTCCGGGACAACTTTGTGATGAAGTTGCCAACAAACGCTTAGGTTTGGCCCGTCCGAGGTGGACTACACATCCACATCGACAGTATGGACCAACTTCAGCTTGAATCTCTGGCATTTCGGCAGCAATATCGCTGGCTGATATTACATTTCCATAAAAACATTCCCAGTTGTTACCCATGCTCTTTCCACATTTTTCAGTCTCAACGGCTTGTCCCTATAAATATGAATAAATTATTACGAGGACGAGCTTTTAGTTGGTAATTTAATTAGCTGGACCAGGACTTACACAACATGCACATCAAGAAAAAAATTACATTAATAAAACGGAAATGTGTGTCTAAGCGTAAATTAAACTTAACTTGCTTCGTACGATGTTCAGGACCAAGAGAAAACTAATTTTATATATACCAACTAGTTGTATGGAGTTACTAATTAGAAAAACTAAAATTGATTAAAAACTAATTTAATACATTTTTATGCTTTGCTGAATAATATCAACATTCGAAAGTTGGTCCAATACTTTGAATCATTCTGTATAAGAGTATATTCCATACTGTAACAGTATAACATTATTATAAACGAATCTAGAGATGGATATGTAAAATAATCTAAAGAGTCTAGATCTCAGATCTACAGCCAGCTTTGGAAAACCATCAGAGAAATATCTTAAGTAAAATCTAAACAAGAATTTACAAACAATACTAAAAATCAATTTAGAAAAAGTCTAGACAAAACTATAGAAAAAAAGCCACATAGTGGAATTTGAAAAAGAATTTGGAGAATGTGGAAATGTTTATACACACAAAATCATGACGGTTTACGTGTGAGGATGAGCTATTTCTCTTTGCCGAAACACTAAATTTCATCTACCGTAATACAAAATAATTTTGAGGACAGTCTAGTACAAAATAATTCTATAGAAGGTTCTAGAGAAGAGTTAAAAAAATCTAAGTAAAGCTTTATAGAATAATAATCTAAAGAGTAGTCCAGATTTCAGATCTAGAAACGACTTTAGAAAAGAATTAAAGAAAAGTCTTGAGAAAGATCTAGAAAAAAGTACAGAAACAAATGTTAAAAAATATTCTAGATAAATTCTAAACAAAATTTTTGAAGAATTTTGAAAAGACGCAGAGAATCTAAAAATAAGTTTGTAGAATGTAGAAAAAAAATGTACAAGTGTTTGTATCTTCAACCAACATTGTTTCAGCAGACTTTCTCCTTGGTTTTTGTAATCACGTACTTTTAAAGGATTCATTTTTATTTTCTTTGCAGCTTTTTTCTTGTTTTGCGATTTGTAAAATTTCTTTTTGATGAAAATCAGGCTACAATATAATCTAGAAAATAATCTGGATCTGGAGAAGAATTCACTAAAGAATCTAAGGATCTGTTTATCAAATAAAAAAGTATAATCAACGGTTTTAGAAAAGAGTCAGAGAAGAATTTTAAGTAAAATCTAAAGAAGAGTGCGGAAATAAATGCTAAAAAATAATCTGGAAAAATTCTAAATAAAACTAATAACTATCAAAAATTTTAAATAGACGTAGAGTGGAATCTATGACAATTTGGAGAATATACTGAAGAAGTATTTATAAGAGTTTTTAGTAGAGTCCAAAAAATAATTATAAAGAAGGGCATCTGGAGAAGACTTTATAAAAAAAAATGGTTAGATTGTTCGGATCCATGTGAGAGGTTAATTATGTAATTTTTAAGAAATAAACGGTCCTTCTCTCTCAAAATTGTATTTATTAAAAAACGCTACATGTTTCGACACACATTCGTGGTCATCTTCAGGCCTATAAGAAAACAAGAAAGGTGTTTGTAAGCTTAATTTAATACTTACAAATAACAAACATAATTTTGAGGTTTTTCACAAAAACACCAACACCAGATGTGTGATATATAATTCTTCAAATCATCCTATAGAACACAAATTAGCAGCATTCAATTGTTACATACATAGACTTATTAATTTCCCCTTAGATAAAATAGAATACAAAATAGAAAAACAAATTATTTTAGATATTGCAACAACCAATGGGTATGATATAGAAATGATAAAAAAGTTAATTAATAAAAAGGAAAAACAAAAAATTAGAAATTCTATTTTCCCCCAAAATATAGTTCAACAAAACAACAAAAAATATGTTAGCTTACATTTTATTGGTAACCCATCTTTGATTATTGCCAAAATAATAAAAAGAATTATTAAAGATTATACAATTTCATTTAATACCAATAAAACCTTAAATAAAAAACTTCTAAATAATAAAGACAAAAAAGACAAACTAGATAGATCAGGGGTTTACTCACTAAAATGTAAAGATTGTAATGCTTACTATCTTGGGAAAACCTATAGAAATTTCAAAACAAGGATCAAGGAACATCTTTCTAATTTAAATAAAATAAATCACCTATCGGATAACTTACATGATTTTGATATAAACACAGGTTTCACCATTTTATTTGAACACACTAGATATGACCTACTATTAGCTTTTGAGTCCATAGAAATTTACAAATTAAACAGTAACAAAAATAAAGTCGCACTAAACAATCAAAATAATTTCGAAGTATCAAGTTTAATTAAAAGTTTTAATTAAGTAAGTAATAGAAATTTCCCTGTTTAAACCCATCCAATACTACCTTTCAGTTAGGCTTGTTGTTTGTCTTTTAATTTGTACATCGGTTAATGTTTGTTAATTTTACAATATTGTTAAATTGTCTTAAAAACTTTATTTGTTTCATTGTTTATTTATTTATTTCTTTGTTGACGATGGCCATCTTCAGGCCTAAATTTAAATTACATTTCGCGCACGCTTAAACAAATTAAAAATCTTCACAAAATGGTGAATTAAAAATTTGGTGTAACTTTTCTCAATAGTAAGTATTAAATTAAGCTTACAAACACCTTATTGTTTTCTTATAGGCCTGAAGATGACCACGAATGTGTGTCGAAACATGTAGCGTTTTTTAATAAATACAATTTTGAGAGAGAAGGACCGTTTAATTCTTAAAAATTACAAAAAAAGATGGGTTTAGAAAAGATTTAAAAAACTAGAAAGAATTTTGAAAAGACGTTGTTATTTTCGTTGTTTTTTGTTATTTTTGTTTAGTGTAATAAATAAATGTATCCGTCTGTTAACTTTTTTACATTTTTATGTTCCTAAAATCGATTCTTATTTAAACGGGAAGATTTATAAAAAAATTTACCAAGCTTGTTTGAGAGTATGCAAGTGATAATGTTAGTAAAACAACGATTCTATAAATAATTTCAAATAATTTACCCCTTGTGATTAGTTGTTAATAATTAATAAATTTGGCAAATCTCAATTAACTAAACTCTTCACAACACAATATGGATGATGAAGTAAAAGTCGTTATGGTAAAGTACTTCTTTATTCAAAAAATATAATTATGTAGATGTTTGAGACGTAGTTGTATCAGCAGATTTCTTAGGCGATCTTTCTTCAGGAATAACCATTTCTGTGGTCTCCCCAATAGACACTCTTTTTAATTTATCAGTGGACATAGCTTCGCGACTTGCTTTACCCAATTCTTTTTCTTGACTTTTCTTTTCTGTCACTTCTTCTTTGCTACTTTGTGCAACCTCTTTCTCTTTACTTGCTTTAAAAGAAATTCGACTTCTCGATTTCTCTTTACTACCAATCCCTGACAATTTTTTCGCAATAGCTGCACTACTTAGTGCCCTTTCGGCTATTAACTCATTGGCTGATTTCGTGGCAGTAACATCACGAGCTGCTTTTATTTCTTCATCTTCTTCATCAAATTCGACATCATCATATTCCAACATTGAGTCGTCAGCAGCTTCTTCCTCCTCATCAAAGAATACATCACTTTGTTCCTCCACCAAAGTTCCTTCACTACCTTTGGACTCTTCTTCAGAACTAACCAAAGACGTTTCCTGTTGCACAAGATCCTCTTCTTTACCAATTGCCAGAAATTCGTCAAAGCTTGGACCTGTTTGAGCTTGAATATCTCGAAGTGTTGACAAAGTTGAACGACGTGTTAATGGTTTAGGAACAAAACCAAGATCACCTCTTTCGTAAGTTGCAGACAAAGAACCAATAGTGTCCAACGAAGGTTTACGAACTTTCTTGGTCTCAGCTTCACTCAATAAAACGAAAAGTTGGGTTAGGAGATTTTCACGTTTTGATGCTTTGAGTGCTTCATCTGACATTCTTGCTTGCAGTTCTAGAACTTCCTTAATTGATAAAACAGCTTGGGCAAGAACTGTTGTCAATCGATCATTATCAAAATCAAGATTACTTAACTCAGTCTTGAGTGAGCTTTCTCGACATTTCATTGCGTGAATGTTTTGTTCCAAAAGTTTAATTTTGTGGTTTAGGCAAAGGACGTCTTGTTTCGTTCTCTGAAGTTCTTCAGAAGTTTGATGCATCTCTTGTTCTGTTGTTTCGTATTTGGTCAATTTTTGTTTCATATCTTCGTGTTCTGTGGTTAATCGATCAATTAACTTCAACTGAACTCTGACCTTATTTAGAGCTTTTTTCTTTTCAGCTTCATGAAGTTCGGTTTCTTGTCGTAAAGTTCGATCCCTGTCTTTCATTTTTGAATTTTCAGAATGAAGTTTTTGGTGAGTGATCAACATTGAATCTAACTCGTTGTTAATTGCAATATTTTCTCGAATCACTCTGTGAGTGGTTGCAGCAATTCGAAGTTCAGTTGCTTCTTGAAATTCGGACGATAATTGAAGTAACCTTGCTTCCATATCTTTTTTCAGTTTATCTTTCCCAATAATAAATTTCCGTTCAATGTCGTACAACTCGTTCTTGTGTCGTTTTTCCTGTTCTTCCATTGCAATTTCCTGGTCCTCGAATTTTTTCATCAACTCATCCCTCTGAATGCGAAATTCCTCCAACGAATTTAGTTTACCTTCAAGTAATTTAATCTCGCTGGTTAACTGTTCGTGCATTTGCTTGTATTCGTTTTCCAAATCGGTAATTTTCGCTTCATATTGTTCCGTTTCATCTTGACGTGTTTCCTCCAAAGCACGCAAACGTTCCTGAAGTTCAGCTATCTCATCAGAGCGTTCTTGAAGCATTCGCTTGAGATAGATGATAATATCGTTGCGATCTTCATCGAGTTTGGACAAATCGGTTTGTAATTGTTCGTTTTTCTCCTCAAGTTCGGTGGTTAAACTGCGTAAACGCGCCAATTTGCGGTTTAAGTCGGTTATTGTTAACTCGTAGAAGGTTTTATCAACTTCGGTTAACGCATTTGGGTCGATTTTAGGCGCTTTCTTCTTCTTCTTGCCTTTCTTTTTACCTTTCGCCATATTGTAGTTGATGTAGCACAACTAACTGCTGATAAGAACACTAACTGAATGTCACTGAACGTCGTTGCATTACAAATTTACCTTTTGTTAGGTAGTTATGGTAACTGATTATTGATTAACAGTTTCTTAGGAAATGTGTTTGTTAGCATGCAATGCTAAATGCTGCACGTACAGTCGCCAAAAATGAAAATGAAAGCAATTTTTAAATTTGTCGCGACGTTTCGACACTTTGAGGTCAAAAAATTAATTTGTTTGTTTGCAAATTTAACTAATTATTCGGTTGACAAAAACACACCAAAACACGGACTGTTATATCAATTTGTTCGAACTACCATTTCGAATTAATGAACAAAATTGAAGACTAATTAAATTCTTTGGTGATTTTTTGGTTTGTGACAATTTTTGCTAAATCATTATGTTTCTGCATTAAAAAAGAACGTGCTAAAAAATACAGAATTGTTGAAATGAGTTGTGTTTTGACACAATTTTTAACGTTTTTAAAATCTTGATAAAAGTAGAAATAACTTCGTTTTCGTCCAAATTTTGACATTTTTTAGCTCATTCTTGACCAAACTTCGCTCAGTAACAAGCAAAGTCGAGTGGAACAGATAACGTAACATTGCAGTTTTATTATAACATGAGATCGAAAATATACTCAATTAGAGCAAGCCTTAAAAGTGAAGTGTAACTTTAGCCACATCATATGCTGTGTAAAATCAACATAAGACAACATAACTTCAAAAGTGCGGCCGTAAATAAGCGGCTAAAATATGGCTAAAGTTCTGAAGACACAGCTTGCTCTAACTGAGTTTATTTTCAAACTCATGTTATTTTTGAGACTTTTCTGTTTTGAAAGATATTACAAAACAAATGAGTTTCAAATTCAAAAACACACTAAATTGACAAAATTAATATCAAATTTGATTAAATTTGGCGATTTTTTCAGCAAATTTTAGCAAAATTATTTGAGAATGAATACTTAAAGCCGGTTTACAGAACGTTTTAATCGCAATTAACTTTTGTTGACGTTTGTCAATGCAATTTAAATGGCAACTTAATTGGAATTAGTTTAATTCGGAATTAAATTCAAATTTTACTATTTGTAAACTGACCCAGTATGTTAATCATTCGAATAAAGCAAAAATTACAATTTATTTTGTAAATTTTGTTAATTCTTCAGTTTAGTTTAAATAAAATTTTTCAATATTTTCGTTTCTGTCTGAAAGAAATTTTTCAAATTAATTTGGTAATTAATCTTTCGATTTATTTCAGCGACATATATCTTTAAACCTAAAATTTCAACTCAGACAGAACAATATCTTCGACCAAATGTTATAATTTTTCGGCTTATTACGACAAAATTTTGTTCAAAAACGAGATAAATGGAGAGACAACAACAACGACTTTTTTGTGATTGAGTGTTCTAGCGAGTTTTGAAAAATAAATCAGTCTATATCGATCCAATTCAGTGCTTTTTATACAATTTAGGTAAATTTTTCTAAAAAACTTGGTTTTTATTTAAACAAAACTCTAAAAAAGCTAAAATAACACCTCCCATTTCAGTGTAATTGGATAATTTTTCGATCCGTTTTTAACTTTTTAACACAATTTTGCAGAATAATTGCGTTTTTAATAATTAAGATAATTTTAGGTTTAAATTTGTACTAATTGTTCGTTTTTTTAGGTTTATTTAAGTAAGAAACTCAAAAATATGTTTCAAAGTTAAAAAAAAGTAGAAATAACTTCTTATTCGACCAAAGCGGAGCGGAGTTTCGCTCAAAAACAAACAAAATCGAATGAAACAGACAAACTGAGAATAGATTAATTTGATTTTTGTGATATTGAGTATGTTTTAACAAGATCTTACAAAATAAATGAGTTTCAGGTCCAAAAACTAAGTACATTGATTGAAATAAAATAAAATAAATATCAATTTCGATCAAGTCTGTGGATTTACGCTAATTGTAGTGAAATTTTTCGTGAGAGAAAACTTAAGGCACGTTCTCACGGATGGATTTTAGCTGTTCAAATAAAGTTGAAAGATTCTTACGATGATTTTCATTCAAGTTTTGTTAATTGAACAACTAAAATCGATCCGTGTATTAACCACTCAAAAAAAGGAAAAATTATGTAATTTTTGACCTAATTTGGTGAATTATTGGTTTGTTTTAGTGAGTAAACTTAAATTTTACTTTAAAAACAGAAAACATCATTTTCGACCAAATGTTGTGGTTTTTGGCTTATTTTCAAGAAATTTCGGTCAAAAACGAACTAAATCAAAATCATTTATAATGTGTTGTCAAGTTGTTGCAAAAAAAACTTGACCTAAAAAAGATTAAGATAATATTAATTTCGTTCTAATTTAATGTTTTTCATGCAACTTTAGAATTTAGATAATTTTTTTTACCTCAACTAGACTCGAAGAAAAAATCACCAATTTTAGAATAATTGTGAAACTTTTCGGTCTGTTTTTACAAAATTTTACAAAATAATTATTGTGTTTCTGATTACAAAAAAGTGCTAAAAAAGGCAAAATTACGATAATTTTGGATTTAAATTGCTGATTTTTCTGTTTCTTCTAGCGAAATCGTGAAAAAAAAACACAGAGATTTTAGGTCTAAAACGAAAGACAGAAGTAACATTACTTTTGACCAAAATTTGTATTGTAAAAAGTTCTTGTACCAAAAATGAATCTCTAGTTCCAAATAATCAACTTTCATCTACTTTTGGCGACTTTTTTCTAAAAGAAACTTTATCTTTAAAAACGTATTTAAAAATTTGAAAATCGCAACATTCACACAGTTTTTCATCTAGGTAACTTGGTAAAATTTCGGTTTGTTTTTTGCAAATTTATGAGAGATTATTACCGTAGTACGCTGTAACTAAACAGTATCAAAACATTCGGAAAAGAAAAAAAATGTGTTTTCAAAAACCGAATAGTTTTACAAGAAACTAATAATACTAGCTTAAAAAATATAATAATAACACATTCTTCGACCAAACTTTATATCTAGTTTTTCGACTTACGAGTACTTTTGAAGAAATTATGCTCAAAAACGAGCTAAATCGAGTGAAACAAATCAAATAATAAAGCTTTGGCCATAATTGTGTAGTGAACGACTTAGTTTGGTACTATTCGGTCTTGATTAGCGAAATCTCACAAAAAAACTGAATCGTCTATAAACAAACAACACTTTTCACTAAAATTTTTAAAATTCTTGTACAACGAACGTCTTCAAAAACGAGCTAGAATTTCGTTATTCTCCAGCTAGGAGGCTTGAAAAATGTGTTCAAAAATGGTTGTTCATCAAGTCGACTATGGAATTTAAATTGCCGCTTCATCCAAATGACCATTTTAGTTTCACTGTCAAATCTTTGAATTGGCTTTTTATTCATTTTTTGCATTTTCCAGCAAAGTGTTTCATATTTCTGTGATTTTTGTTGTTGTGTATTTTTGCATTATTTTGACGGATCTGTCACTTTCACGGCATTCACAATTACAGTTAAGGGGCACATTACGTTTAAATTTCGTAGGTGACTTGATGAACAGCCATTTTTGAACGCATTGTACCATTTTGTGTTGTGTTCTATGATGCAATTTAGAATAGTATACTGCCAATTTCGACGAATTTTTGTGGATTTTAGACGTTTTTTAACCAAATTTTGTAAAATAAATGAGTCTCTGATTCAAAAATGAATTTAGTAAATTAAATTTCCAATTAAATCATCAATTTTATTTTTCTGACCTCAATCATTTCAAGGGATGATAACTCAAAACTAGTTTACGATTTTTGATGATTATGATGACAGGGCGCATCATTTTAATTTAGGCTGACTGTACGTAAAACGAATATTTTTTATTTCCCTCAAACCGCAAACCCAAACTTGAGAATTTCGAATGAAATAATAGCATTAATTAGTTTGCAATTTGCGTCTTACCTCGCAGAACTTGGCGCCATAACGAGGAGGTGGGGAGTCACAAAAACGATAACGACTTCTTGTACCCCCAATGCATGTGCTTGAACAAGGCGTCCAAGGGCTCCAAGGACCCCAACCACCACTTTCATTCTCTGAAAAACACATAATACGTGAGATGTGCAGTATTTTCACTCTTTCATGGAAAAATGAAAAGCTTGTAGCTCCCCTATTATGCACCCTTGTGAAGAAAACTTACATAAACTAATCAACGTTAGCTTAACTCTCCCCTTTTAACGATGCAAATAGGGAGTGTGTCTCGTGTCGCTTATAATTAAGTATTTTTGCGGCTCCGCTCTGTCCAACACAATAAGGAATTGGTTGGCTACAACATAATAGTATCAAAAATTCAGTTCAATAGTCATATTTTGATTAAAATTAACATTTTTTTACACACTGATTTATCGCTTTATAAAATTAATTGGCGCAGTCAGTAGGGTTTGTAGAACTTTTCCTTCAATGTTTGAGTAAACAAATAAAATTAACTCATTTTGTGTTTTGATTTGTTGCTCTTTTTTTTACTTGATTCTTGGAAGTATAGTCGGCAATGTTAAGACTGCCGAACTAGTTTTGGTGACTTCATTGTGGTTCACCATCTTCAGGGGTTAAGGCCCAGTTTCATAATTGAATTTAAAGGAGCATTAAATTAAATGTTGTTTAGAATGTGAAATGTTTGTCAACAAATCCGTAGTAACCAGCACAATATAAACAATATAAACGTTTAATTTAATGTTCCTTCAAACTCAATTATAAAACTGGCCCTAAAATATACAATTGTGTAATTCCAATTTTTTTTTACATTAATTTCTAATAATATAAAATAATATAAAAAATAAGAAACTTACCTAACCTACCGACTAAAAAACAAAATTTAAAAAGACAGGAGACAACCATCGTTTCGAATGTCCATAATCTTTATAAAAAAATTGTTTTTAACTGTTCATTAAATTTAACCAACGTTGGTGGAACCGACCCTTAATGTTCTTAATATGCAGTTATGTAGTTTGTTTTTTTGTATTTAAGCTTTTCAGTTTCTGTTTTTTAGCTTTTTAGTCGCTTATAGTGTATTTGCTTTTTATGTGGAACGTAAGTGTTTCAATTTATTAGTGTTTCTATTTTCCAATTGTATAGTCTTTTCAGTTTCTTAATTGTTCAGTCACTTCACTTAATTCTTCAGAATTTCAATCTTACTCTTTTTTATTTTTTTTTGTGGTTCAGTTTTTAGTTTCTCAGCTTTAGTGTTACTTACTTTAGCCCAGTCAAATTAGACAAAAATAAGGCGATCGGTGGAAATAATTCCTAGAAAGTTGGAATTTTTTTTAAACGCTTTCTTTACACTTGGGTTAACATATATCAAAAGTCCCCGAGGGTGGGGGGCGAGCTCGAGAAGGGGGAGGGGGTTAAAGCTGTCTTTTTATGGTTTTTTGCTTATATCTCGAAAACGGTCACTCCTATCAATTTTTATCTTCTTATCAAAATTAAATCTGATAAAATTTCCTACAAGATGGTCCTATGCATTTTTGTGGTAGGACTAACCGTAAGCGAGCTACGAGCTTTTAAAATTTGGTGTCTACATGACACTGCATTATTAAACACTAGTATATCATAAGCATTTATATGGAAATAGTGTGTGTAAAGCGTCCCCCAACTAAGCTAAGAGAGGGAAATAAGGGAGGAAAGAGGAAAATACTTTCTTTCCTCGGGCTCTCCAGTTGAAGACGACAATTCAGCATGTGGGGATGACCCAGAAGATATCATAGAATGAACTTTTGGACTCAATACATTCAGTTTATTATAAGTTTTATACAAAACATCCATATTAAATCATCTATCTATTAGTATTGTACTGAACAAGACTGTAATTTAGTTTTCAATCTTTGGGTTGAAGACGAAAATGCAGCATATAAGGACGACTCTGAAGACTTTATTGACCCTCATGCCTCCCCTCTTCTCCTCTTAGACCCAATAAATTCAATTTATTGTTAGCATTTCAAATCACAAAACATTTTGTTTTAAATCACATTTTTTTAAATGATTATTTCTTTCCAGAACGATAACTCGCTTATGGTTAGTCCTACAACAAAAATGCTTAGGACTATTTTGTAGGAAATTTTATCAGCTTTAATTTTGGTAAGAAGATAAAAATTGAGAGGAGTGCCCATTTCCGAGATATAAGCAAAAAACCAAAAAAAGACAGCTTTAACCCCCTCCCCCTCCTCGAGCTCGCCCCCCACCCTCGGGGACTTTTGATATATGCTTACCCAAGTGTAAAGGAAGCGTTTAAAAAAAATCCAACTTTCTAGGAATTTTTTCCTCCGATTTGTTTAATTTGACTGGGCTAGTTAGAATGTCAGTTTTTGAATTTTTAATTTTTCTATTTTTTAGTTGGAAATGCTAATTGAATATTAAATTATTTCCTAAGATTGCACTGTTTTTTTAATTTTTAAGGTTTACGACCCTTTGCAAAAGCGCAGCATTATTTTAATAAAGCCTCTTTAAAAAATGTCTTACTTTCTCACTTTGAAATTTTAATATATAAAAAGCAGAACAAAATTAGAAAGAGGAAGCTTATCGCTTACTTAAGCTATTGAACTCGTGAATAAAGTATTAATTTTTGTAAGTTATTAACTTTAGTGTATAGTAAGTTGTTAGTTTTTATGTTATACTGGTGTAATGTTGTTTTTTTTTTGCAGGTGGGAATAAATTTGCTGTGATATGGTATTGTCATGTATTTTGTAATTTCCATTTATATTTTGTGGCTTCTGTTTGTTTTGTTCTATAATTTTCATTACAAACTTATTTATCGTTTTATAAAATTTAATTGGAGCAGTGAGTAGGATTTGTCGCACTTTCACTCAAAGTTTGGGAAGAAATTTTAAAGATTATTTTCAAATAAAATTAACACATTTTGTATCAAATACACGTTTTATAGGAAAAATATTCTTCAAGATGTTCGGATTTCAATCGTATCTATACAGGCTGATTCTTTTAGGGAATACATTAGAAACTTTTTAACTTATAATATAGCTGGAGCTTTAAAATTTTGTATACGATTTAAATCGTCTATTCTGAGTTCAACTAAAGGGGCTGAACTCACGGAAAATTTGAAATTTTATATAGTAACCACCTATTTTTATTGAATATAGTTTTCGACGTATCGTTCGGTTACAAAGTCGTATAAACATAGGTCATTACATACATTATACGACAGTGTAATTCTAATAGAACGGTATGTCAATTTTTTTATGGGAATTTTCATTTGCAGAGTATCATTTAAAATATCAGCTGTTGAAACTTTTAAAATAAATAAATTTTAACCTTTTAAAACAAATAAATCATTCTTTTTACGTTTGATAACCAAAGATTGGAAGGGTCTTCCAAAATATTCAGGATTGTCAACTGTCAAATTTCAAGGCTACTATGATTTTTTGAAAATGATGATTAAAATATGATTCTAACACAGTTTTTGCAAATGGAAGTACACCGTTTTTTCAATGGCAATCAAAAGAACATCGATTTTTATGAAAATTTTTATGAACATCTTCTATATCTATCTTTTACAGTTTTTGAAAAAAATCACATCTGTTACCCTCTGTTAGCAACATTTCTACAGTAACATTTTCTGTTAAATAACAGCGGCAAAAATCTCCCCATAAATTAACAGTGACAGTGACAGATTTTGAATTTTTGCGATGTTTTACCACATTAACAAGAAATTGTATTAAAAATGTGATAAGGAATAAAACTGGAAGCTTTGAGTCACGCATACAATTCTACCTCTGGTTTTTGAAGTATTAGAAAACAAGGAAATCAACTTGTATAATCATAATGTTGCAAAGGTACAGTTGGATGTAATAAAAACGGAAAATTTAAATTTCTTCAGATTGAAACAGATCTTGATTGTCAATTTGACAGCTGTCACATTCAAACAATTATTGCTCTATGGCATAGTAAAATGCACTGGATTAGGTTCGAATGGTTTAATAATAACCACTGGTTCAGATAATTTGATGACTGCATTGAATTTGTCAAGTTTTGATTAATTGTCAGTTGTAACTTAACCTTTTAGAAAAAAAGCCATGTTCAAACTAGGGAAAAATATAAAAATTTGACGTTTTCCGTTTTTATTGCATCCAACTGTAATCTGTGGCAATGGACACCATTTACAAATCGCCAGAAACGCGAAATACAAATAAAGAGTACTGAGTATTCTTCATTTTGGTTACAGTATTCCGCGAAAATAAAACATAAATTTTTAAATTAATTATTTATTTCAAATTTCATTTTTGGCTTTCAATAATAATTTTCTTTCTTCCAAATTGTGTTTCCCTCTTTAATTTTGCTTATAAGTTCTCTCCAGCACAGAATAAAATAATTTGGATTCAATTCAGTCAGCTAATGCGACACGAGATCCCAAAACAAAAAAAGTAAGTTGTTTCCCAATAAACAAAGATATTTCTTGCCCTGATCTACACTCGTCTTTAGCATTCGCTGTCTTTTCACATTTTAGTGGAACTTTTTGCAATACCAAGCTCGAAATGATAACAATTTTTTGAAAACTTCTTGTGATTTTCTAAAAATATTTGAACCAAGTAACTCGACTATCATTATCTCGAAAATTACATTTTCGAACAAATTAATGGGAGCACTGTTACCCTTATTTTAACAGAAGCAGTTAGAGAATCGCAAATTAGACAGCTCTGTTAAGCGGTGTCACAACAGAGCACTGTTGTTAACATTCTATAAACGTAACAGAATAACAGAGACATTTAGAGAATACCACCATAAATTTTGAAAAATCGGTATGACTTGGTTTTGAAAGTAAGTGTACTTTACATAATTCATTAAGTTATAATAAACCATAGTTGAATATTATTGTTTAACTGCTTGTTTGATAATAAATCAGCTAAAAACTAAATAAAATGTTGAAGTTTGACAATTGTTGACCATTTTGCAAGGCCTACTTGATTAACCATGAAAATTACAAAGTAAAATCCGTTTTTTGTGCTTTTTTTCAAAAACTGTAAGAGAGGTATAGATTGTGTTGATAAAAGTCACCATAAATGTCGATGTTCTTTCGATTTCCGTTAAGAAAATAAGGTCGTTCCAGTTGAAAAAACTGAGTTACAACCATTTTTTGATAACCATTTGGAAAAAATCATACTAACCTTGAATTTTGATAGTTGACAATTTTGAAAATTCTACAAGGCTCTTCGAACCTTTGGTTATCGAATGCAAAAAAAATGATTCACTTATCGCAAAGGGTTCAAGAGCTGTGATATTTGAAAACGTACAAATAAAAAATTTTACTAAAAAAATGGCATATGTCAAAAACTATGACAGATAAGTACTAATAACTTGAATAAATTTGACTCAGTTTGAGAAGGTGAATTCAAAAATGCAGTAAAAATGTGTAGTTACTATTAAAAATTTTAAAGTTGGCGCCAATTTCTCGTAGTTCCGGAAGCTCAGCCATTTTGAAAATAATTTAGTTAAACTCAAAGTGGCCGATTTGGATCGTAGACAAAAAAATTTAAAGCTCTAGCTATATTAGAAGTTAAAAAGTTTCTAATGTAGGCCCTAAAAGAATCACCCTGTATCATAAGTATATGACAAAACGTTGGATTGCAGTTCACTTAAAAACAGTCCATGAGTGCACACATTAATGAGTGCATATCCAAGTTCTGTGAGTATTTTCTGGAACAAAGGTAATGGCTCGTGCTATCGCGTTTTCTGCAAAAGATGAAGGAATTTGCAGTTGCAAGTTCTTATCTATAAAATGCAGGCGTTCATTCTCATATAAGAAAATATTCTTGGCGATATTGTTTTGTGGAATGGCGTTTCACGTGCAAACTAAAAGAAAAAATAAAGACTCGACGAGAATGCTCTTAAGCGGATTCCACAAAATCTCGTAATGCTAATCCCACCGAAGCCGTGAATAGAGATGAAGTCGTAAAATATTCGTATTTATTCGGGTTATTTGAGTAAATAGCGGAGGGATGTAATTGCGGAATTGTTTTCTGCGTGAAGTGAACGATAAAATGCCTCTCTTGAGAATGCAAATTGCGCACTAACAACACACATCTTCCACAACGATTTAAAACTGAATTAAGGTGCTGGTCCTGGCATAATGTATTGAATATAACAAAGTTAAACGGAAGGAAAGCACAGTTGAGGATTGAGAGATAAAAAGTGAATGAAGTTATACATAACAACCCTTTGGTTAGACTTTGACTCTAACTCAAAGCATTCCGACGGTTTTACTTCTCTTTATTCCTCGCTTATGCAAGAATTTTCGATATTGTATTAAAGTATTTCGACTCATTTCCTCTAAAAAATTAATGGAAATTATTGTTTCACATATTTTAGCTTACAAGCAAAAATCAAATTGTTGAAACAATATTTTATTTGGCAATTGTTTATCATTAATCAATTCTGTAACTGACGCGTGGAAAAGTAGGTAGTTGAATAATAAATAATTTATATTTTTCATAAATTATTACAGACAATAGATATGTTGACATGTATGTGTATTTATAACGAGGATCAAAATATGGCTCGTATATTTTACAAAACTGATTGTTCTTTAATTACAAAATACCGGACAGTTTTTGCCCGATGGAATTAATTTTCAATTATTATATCACCGGCTCTTTTTGTTTGTAGTCAAAATTTCTACAATTCAAGAATTCTTTCGCTGCCTTTAGACTTTTCTTCAAAACTAATCAAAAACATCTCTTGGAGAACAAGATCCTTTTCTTTAGGACCTGTTTGAGCTTGAACAGTTTGAAAAGTTAACGAAGTGTTACATGTTGTAGACAAGTGGTGTCCAAAAGTATTTCTTTTTCTCAGTTTGTTTCATTTAATCAAATGAACAGTTGGGTCAAAAGGTTTTCCGGTTTGAAAGCTTTTAACGCTTCATCTAACATTCTAACTCTAATAACATTATCACTTTCCGTCTTGAGAAGGATTTATCTACATTTTAATGCGGGGATGTTTTGTCTCATGGGATTCTAACAAAATTTGATGCATTTCTGTTTAACAGTTTGATATTTGTTCTAATCTTGTTCATTAAATGAATATTAAACGTAGTATCTCTATCGTTTTTTAAGTCCTATTTGTCAAATAGACCACTGTTAGTGTTATACTGAATCACGAATTATCTTCGTTTAAAGAATCTGGAAGGGGAGTGCCTCAAGGATCGGTGCTGGGGCCGGTTCTGTTTGTTATCTATGTCTATGTGAATGACATGTTCTATAATATGGGCCTTTCGGGTTTATTGATGTATGCTGATGATGCCCCATTACTAATATTAGCACAAATATAGAAAATTTAAAGGATTTATCGAAACTTTCATTGAATAAAGCGGAAAATTGGTACAATGGCAACAGTAAAGATAAATCGAGAAAAAAATTAAAAACGAAAAGATCAATAGTGTAAAGCTCCTGGGAATTCACATAAATAATAGACTGAACTAATCTTGCCACTAATGTGTTTTTATTTAATAAATTAAAAAAATCAGTATAGGTCAACACACTGTTAATAGCATACCATGCCCTAGTCCAGTCTCAAATAGCATACGGAGTAACTTTGTGGACATTCCATAAAAAAATTTATAGTGCAGAAAAAAATTATGCGCATCATTGCAGGCTGTCCTTAAATGCTCACTGTCGGCCAATTTTCAAGCTGTACCAAGTGCTGTCTCTTCCATGTTTATTTTTACTGTACACAGTTGTAGAAATACATAAACTGAAAAATAAATTCCCTTTACAGTCGGATATTCATGATTATAATATTATCAGCCAATCTAATGAAACTTCCGTGTTGTCGCTTGGAAACTAGTAAAAAAAATACACTTGATGTGAAAATTTATAATAAACTTCCCAATGGCGTAAAACACTTAACCGCTATGAAATGAAAGTCTGTGATTAAAAAATGTCTGTTACACTTTTGTTTCTATTCATTAGAGGAATATATGAATACGAATATATTATTATTATTATTATTATTATTATTATTATTATTATTATTATTATTATTACTACCAGTGTGCTGTCAGAATTATAAGTTATTAACGTAGTTAATTACTTACCATTAATCAATTTAGCAAATAACGGTGTGGATAGGTAGTTGAATAATAATAATTTATATTTTTTGATTAATTATATTATTATTATTGGTAATGGCTATACAGAGTGGAATTTTTAATTGGAATAAAATTCATAACTTGGATATTTGCTGGAAGTGTTGGAGGTGGCTGGGCATTTTTGACAGCAAATAAACAAAAACCATATCCACCAAATGATGGGCAAGTTATGAATTTTATTCCAGTTAAAAATTCCACTCTATGTATTTCAAAATTAAGGTTAAACTATGATGCTGTTATGAGAGATATCAATTTATTATTTTAATGCTTTTTTTTAGGTGACCACTCTTTTTGGAAGTCAATTTCAATCATTCAATCGTATATTTTATTTACAGAACTGTAAATTGTTGGGTTAGTTGTAAAATATGCATAAAAATTGATTTATGTTTTTCTCATTAGAATTACCTACTAATTAAAAAATACTAGATGTTCCGTCTAAACATCAGTCTAAAAGTATTATGACTTTTATTATTCACGAAATTTTTTTCAAAATAGCAGTACCTGCTGCTATGTTTTGAGTTATCTTAAGAGAGCTTTTCCTATAACCTTTTATCAGCTTTTCCTATAATCAGCCGCTTTCAAAATATTTACACTTATTAAAAACCAATTCCATTCAAAGCTTGGTAACTCTATCATTAAATACTATTTTAAAAATTTTTCAAATTATTTAGATTTCCTGGAATCAATTGTAAATTACTGGGATCCTTTTTAGAATTAATGATATTTTGGAATTTCTAAAAAAGGATAACAAACCCCAAATTTTTTAAGTTAAGTTTATAGAACTTTAAGCACCCATAACTCTGTTTTTTTTTTCAATAAAATGCCATAAGTTTTGTGTCACTAAATGATAGAGAATTTAATTCTGCATCGATCTGTATTAACATTCCCTATATTTATGTTTAATTGACAAGGGTCCCGGTCCTGATGGCCTTCCTGCTGTTTTTTATAAGTCATCGCTAGTTCTACCACTTAAGCTTTTATTTATCCTGTCCCTGAATTCTGGTATCTTTCCACCATTTTGGAAATGTGGTCCTGTACACAAGAGTGGTAGCCGTGCCCGTGTTGAAAATTATCGTTCCATTTCTATTTTGTCTATTCCTAAGTGAAGGACTAGAGGTATATGCT
Source organism: Tribolium freemani (assembly GCA_939628115.1). Lineage (NCBI taxonomy): Eukaryota > Metazoa > Arthropoda > Insecta > Coleoptera > Tenebrionidae > Tribolium > Tribolium freemani. The sequence continues at coordinate 4,435,354 of OW626784.1, read as the reverse complement.
GTGTACACTGACTTTAGTAAAGCTTTCGATAAAATCAATCATTCAATTTTACTACATAAATTAGCTTCATATGGAATTGGTAATCCGCTTTTAGGTTGGTTAAGAACTTATCTTATCGGGAGAACGCAGCAAGTCAAGATTAGTCACTCTTTTTCTAATCCTCACTCTATTCTATCAGGCGTCCCTCAGGATTCACTGTTAGGCCCCTTTCTACTTTCACTATACATTAATGACGTTCATGACTAGCTCAGTTGTAGTTATAGACTTTTTGCGGATGATCTCAAGTTGTACAGAGCAATCAAAAAAACCTGATGATGTTGTATCTCTTCATACAGATCTACATCTTTTAAGTGATTGGTGCAGGGAGAATGACATGATTCTAAATGCAAACAAATGTGTTTTTATCAATTTTAATAGAAAAGTCATTCCTTCTTCGCCAGTTTTACTGTTAGATGGTGTGTGTCTTCCCTCTGCATCAGTTGTAAAAGACCTTGAACATTGATATTATTGTTTTCAACTCTGGTACGACCGATTCTTGAGTACGGTTGTATTATTTGGTCTCCTTATTATCGATGTCATGTGTGTCGTCTTGACCCGTAGAGATTATTTTAAATTATGTTTTATGTATAAATTGCTTAACAGTATGTATGATGCTCCTGATCTTTTAAGTACCATGTCGTTTAATGTACCTAAGCATGTTGTCAGGACCGTTCCCCTTATTTGTTTAGAATTTTGTAATACAAACTATGCAACTCTATCTCCTTTGAACGAATTATATCGCTGCATTAATAATTTTAGTGATATCGATTTTTTTAATTGTGCTTCATATAACTCATTCAAAGGAGAGGTTAGAAAACTATTGAAAATGTAAATCTCGTTATATTATAACAGCCTTTTGATGTTTTTTTATGGCGTTAATAAATCAATCAATCAATCAATAACAAATTCATTAGCCATAGGTCTTTTCTCATACGTTGCCATGGAAACGATAGAAAAAATATGAGAAATTAAAGTTTTTCAAACCAACATTCAATGAATTTATTTTGTGTTCACGGGACGGATAACACAATTTTGAACAGAATTTGTCATTTGTTTAATCAGACATGTTTTTTTTTTGGCAAACTATGCAAAAATAACTGTGGTTAATAAAAAGTTTACTATACTATGTCAAACGAACCAATATAACTTAAAAATTATCACAGGGAATGCTAATACAGATAGATGCAGAAAAAAATCTCTTTCATCTAGTAAAATAAAAATTTGGACATCGTATTTGAAAAAATTAGGTTATGGGTACTTAAATTTGTGTAAATTTACTTAAATTTTTGGGTTTATTACCTTTTTTCCAATTCTGAACACACTGTAGAACAGATATGGGTTTTCCCTTTTAATTCTCCAAATATGACTTCGAAATCTCTAAAACCACGAATGTTACCGATTTTTTAAATGACAGGTGCAAATCCAAAAATTTTCAAAAATCCTAAATATCTCGAAAACGGTTAAACTATAGGGAAAGCTGATAGCGACTTCCGGTATAACCCGAAGTGCCACCATGTTAAAAATATTTTCATTGTGCAGAACTTAACGGATTATGGCTGAGTACCAACTTTCAGATGACTATCATTATTAAAACTTCCAACAGTACTTCTAATGTGGGATTTAGATGCAACAGCCTGCATTTATTTTATTTTATAGTGCCCCTATGGGTTTTTTGTAACTTTTCGAGTTTCGAAATATTTCGGACAATTTGCTGGAGAGCAAAGAGTCCGTAATATGTTTTTCGTCTGTATATCATACATAATTTTTTATTCGAGTGCAAAAATCACAGACCAGAGACTAAAACTTTACAAACTACAAAATGAAAAAATATGAAATTAATCAAACTGCCGTGAAATTTTTATTATAGTGTCAATGATGATTGTCAATGTTCTATCAAAATTTTAAAATGTTGAATGAATATTGACATAATGTGTACTCCTCCCTGAGGTGCGAGACGCCGTAAATCAAGTTGCTTCCGCCAAAATGAAAAGAAGTGTATGAAAGGGCATAAATATCAAAGATTTGAAACTAAATATTTTAGCGGCCGAAAAATATTTCTCGACCACGTCCGAAAAAGAAGAGTTTTCGTCTACATTTTCAGGCCGAAAAATACTATCGGATGATACAGTCGAATAAAAAAATTATTATTATTATTATAGTAGACGTAATAATATTTCTAATGTAGGTTGTACGCAGAACACCTTGTATATATGTCACAGCCACTTGAACATTATTGCCGTTTAAATTTATTCACAGCTATAGGTATAGTTATAAATTTAAAGAAGGGTACGCCACGAGTTGTATGACACAGACGAGCGAAGCGAAGAGTTCTCCACACTTTGATGTGTCTGTAGCTTTTCATGAACTGACTAGATACCTATCTCATATCTCATGAAATGTCAGATACATTGGAGCACTCTTCGCTTCGCTCGTCTGTGTCATACAACTCGTGGCGCACCCTTCTTTAAATTTGTAACTATACATATAGGGTGTCCCACCGAAAAGGGCACCCCCCTTATAACTTTTTTATTTATTAATCATGTCGAACAAAATTTAAATTACACATGTTTGGACCAAAGGTAACCATTTTTTTTGAGGAGTTTACCATTTGTGAGATAAAAAAATAAAAATCATGACAAAAGACGCAAAATCCTTAAATTGCATATTATTAGCAGAAGCTATGTTACATTGCCGTGTTGGCAAACTTTGTTTCAGCTAAAGTAATCCAGATTTCCTTAAATTCTTTTTTAAAAATCTCAAAAAAAATGAAAATTTTGTGTGAAATATCATCGTCCATGAAGCGGTGTTGTGAGATTGCTGTAAACAATTACCTGTACGATTTTGACAACCTGTTGACAACTACTGTTGGCAACTAATTTCAAAAATGTTATCAAATCAAGAAAAACGAGAAATCATTCTAGTCTACGGTGAATGTGCAGAAATTTACGACTCACAACGCGAGTCCTTGAAGAGCGCTTTCCAGACGTACGTTACTCTTTGAAAAAAGTCCGCAAAGTCGTCCAATTATTTGAAGACACAAGCTCAGTGGTCAAACCTAAAAGGGTTTATTTTTCTGTAAGACACAATCCTGCTGTGGTTCAAGTTGTGAGAGATGCGGTACAAGAAGACCCTAACATTCATAATGTTAGTAAAAGTTCGGTACAAAGAATTTTAAAAACGAATAAATTTCATTCTTATAAGCTATCGCTTCACCAAGAATTACGCTCTACCGATTACGATTTTCGAATGGAGTTCTGTCAACATATGATTAATTTGTTAGAGGAAAATAATGAGTTGACGAATTTTATTTTGTTTTCGGACGAAGCAACATTCAAAAGTAACGGTATGGTAAATAGGTACAATATGCATTATTGGGCAGTAGAAAATCCACGATGGATGCGCCAAGTGGATCATCAAAGGGTTTGGTCTTTGAATGTTTGGGGTGGCATTCTTGGGCAATATGTAATCAGGCCATTCTTTTTTTATGGCAACTTGAATGTTGAGATGTACCTCAACTTCTTGAGAAGACATTTGCTGGACCTATCAGAAAGGTGGATAGGACGTGGGGGACCCATGCACTGGCCACCGCGATCCCTGGATCTGACGCCATGCGATTTTTTTCTCTGGGGTGTAGTCAAAGACAAAGTCTACAGAACGGCACCCACAACTGTTGATGACATGAAGCAACGAATCAGAGTTGCTTTTGCGGAAATAACTCCTGAAACTCTTACACGAGTAAAACGGAGTTTTAGAGATAGGTTGTTCCTCTGCTTGGAAGTAGGGAGCAATGTATTTGAACATTTATTCTGTAAGCATAAGTTTTACGACAAAAATATTTTCTAACTTGTTTTTTTTTTTCAGGAAATGCATAATGTTTGCAGTGACAAAAATTCTTATTGTTAGTTTCACTTTTTAACACGTTTTGTTTTGCTCCGAATAATGTTGTTTTGCAAATACATTTTGTTTTCTGTTTTGTTTGATTTCAATATTTCGTTTATTGAATCATTTAACCAGACTGTCTAGTTCAAACATTTCCAAAATGGGTAGAGTTTTCCCAATATCTCATGATGCAAGTGATAGACGCCAACTTGCAACTTCCTTCTCGTAAAAGTGTTATTTTGATTCATTTAGTGTTTGGTCAACTTGCACTGTTTTTAGTTTGATGAGATGTTGGGAAAACTCTACCTAAGAAATTAGTCCCGAGAGATTAAGCATAAACACTTCTATTCGAACTTTAAAACTATTCAATAGCCATTCAATAACTACTAATACAGTCCCACTTGGTGTTTACAAAAACTGGAAGTCCAGTATTTTTCAGAGAAGTTTCTCCTGATTAGACAACATGATGGTGTCACGTCACAACTCCCTTTAATTTCCCATATAAAAATGTCAACTGAACGCAATGCTAGCAACATGGCAAGGTCGGGAACTTTTTTCAACATTGTTCAGCAGATGGAGCTGTTCTACCATTTTTTGTAAGGTCACTCATCCGGTTAGCTTTGCAAAAAAAAAAAGCAAAGCAAAGCTAACCGGATGAGTGACCTTAATTTTTTGACTTTTTTTCAAATGTATGTCATAATGACATTATGATATAAAATTCCACAATCTAAAGCTGTGTACCGTGTTTATGTCTACCTACGAAGCTATGCCTGGAATAATATTATTTAATTAATCACAAGTATGGTCTTTGAGATGGAATTGCTTTATTTAACAGTAAAACTTGTTCCTTACAATAATGATTAGGTACTTAATGATTCTGGTTTTTTAAGTAAAGACGACATCAGCTATCATAAACACAAATTCATGGATAGGGATCTGGAATCGACAATGAACGCATTGTAAGGTGATAGATTCTTGTGCAAAGATATCAGTAGTTGTGTTTGAGTTCTTGAAAATGAGAGTATGATTACGCCGAAAACAACAAGGTATTATTTCGCTCATCACCATAGCCAAAAAGAGTCTGAACTATCTATCTAACATCAATCAATCGAGTATAACCATCCTTGCAATCAAGCTTATTACTAAAGTCCAGATATAACACACAAATTCTTCTTTTTTACAGTTTTTAGAACCTAAAAATTCTATTAGCGAAGTTCAGAAATAACTGAAGGGTACAGGGGAAAAACGACCTCAGTCCATTTGTTTACGAAAATGAGGTGGAGTTGCAATATTGTAGTTTTTGAGATTACTATTAGATAATTAAAGTGGGAAATAGCAAATACGACTTTAGTACAAAGCAAAATGTGTATACCGAAGAAAAAAGTGATGACTCCACGTTGGAAATCTTTAAATTTGATTGTTCGTGATTTTATTTGAGATGGACTGAAGTCGTTTTTCCCCTGTACCCTTCAACTCAGAGCGACCAAGCGATTGAATTGTAGTGTACTTACTGCAACTAGTAGATCGTATTAACTATTTCATTATTATTAACATCCTTAAATAAATAAGTCACAAAGTTTCACAAAGTTTCGAATTCACAACACATGAAAGACAGTGAATCAAGCTAAAAACACAGAAGTTTGATTAATGTGTCCGTGAGATGTTCATCACACTAGCGAAGACCGGTAATAGTGTCACTATCTTCGTTTCTTCAGCATCGCCTACTCCATTATACTCTAAAGAGTAAGGCCTTGCCAATTAGCCAATTTGCAAAAAATGTGGGATGGTTTCAAATTTTGTTACCGTAGTAGCGGTAAATTTAAATTGATTTAAATAAAAAAAATACTTCAAAAGCTTCAAAATGAATTATTATTAATGTTTTATGTGTGGCAATTCGTGTAAACCCCTATTCCAAATTCCTTGCAAATCATACACTCGTCTGTAATGGATTCAAGCTTTTGAACCTTTTTGATATAATAAAAATTATAACACTATTTAAAATAATAATTTAATTGCAAATACTACATTACAGATATAACTATAACAAATGCTTTACGGCAAATCCTTCGTTGTGGCATTGTCAAGGTTTCTAAATCGTCAAATGTTGGGAACATTAGTGATTTTATTAGTCAGGTTTAAATTTCACATTCTACAAAAACATACAACAATGAAGACCTTTTAAGTTTACCACCCCTCATCCAGTTTGAAATTTAAAATTTAAGTACTCACAGCCCATAACCTAATTCAACAATTTACGCGGCATCTGTTGCCTATCTGGGTGGATATATCGTAAAAAAATTAATGATTGTGACAAATATTTGACACCATTACTTTCTACAGTTTTACCTTGACTATTTTTACGATTAATTGCTCTGCAGTATGGAGGAGGGCTTACTTATTCAAATGGTACTTTCGTAGACCTTACAAAGCATAATTTATATGAAACAATTTTGAAGACTGTTCCATATCTGAAATTAAACAACGCTTGTGAAAATTTAACAGAGTCAATTATTTATCCACATTTTATAAAACATCAATATTTTAAATATCTTCGCCACAAACAAGAAGTATACAAATTTATAATTAGGACAACTGTGAAACATGTGTTCTGACCAACATTTGTTTGGAGACTACAGACTTAGTGAACAGGACACTCTTGCAGCATAAACCAGTTCGTAGAAAAGTTTAAAAGCTGTAGCGCAGTTCATGACGAATTATCCAGGTGTTACTTTTCTTATTATTTAAGTTCCAGTTATTAAATCTGTGTTTTCAAAGATTCCTTGCCTTTTAACTATTATTTTCATTCTTTCTCTTGAAATCGGCTGCGTACTGTTGCTCTAAGTTGATAAGAACTACAAAGACATTGTAAGTTGGATAGATTTTAGTTACTCGTTTAGATTTGCCTACACAGTAAAATTATGACAATTTGTAGTTTGCCTAATCGTTTCTTGTTAATTTACCAGGAATTTAAAGGGCTCCTTTGTAAAAACAAGTTGTTTTTAACGTTTTTAAACCAACAGTATTGACAGTACGACATGACATTTGACCTCTTAATTTTTTTGAAACCTGTTCATCACTTTTTACTAAATGTCAAGTGGATAACGTTTTTCGGCAAATTGGCAAGGCCTTACTCTTTAAGAGTATAATGGAGTAGGCGATGTCTTCAGTAAATTAAATCTAATCTGCCAAAATGTTACTGTCATCGAAACAAAATTTGAAGTATTTTTGACGTTCAAACTGTGATCGGTAATACCTTTACATACCTTTACATCAAATTAAAAAGCGCTATCTAATGACCAATGTATGAAATGGTTCCCGACCTCGTCGGTTCGTTCTAGTTTAAAACAAATGAGGGGAGTTGCAGCACCATACCTTCTAACACCACCGACAACATTTTTTGAGATTGCAATGTCAAAGTGACAGTATAAATTCACAGGTAGCTGTTTACAATCTCACAACACCGCTCCATAGACGACTAAATAGTTATTTATGATATAAGTGTTAAAAGTGCAATTTTATGTTGCGAGTGGGGCAGTTTGCGGAACGAGCACAGCGAGTGGAGCAACCCCACGAGCAAAATAAAATCACTTTTAGCACGTATATCATACAACATTTTTTCTACAAACACCACTATTGATCACATTTTAAAAATAGAAGAAGCTGCCAGTAGAGCAACATTAAATCTGTTGCCGACTAAATCGAAGCAACAATACGAATTAGCGTTTAAGCGTTTTCAAAATTGGTGCGCCCAGAAGAATGTTGTTGGAAAATACAACGAAAGTGTTTTATTAGCGTACTTTGAAGAACTTTTGCCCCAAAATTATCTTGTTGACAAAGGCTGTCATTTCACTTTTAACATTAGTGTTAAAAGTAGACCACGTGATTTACTTTTAACACGCTACTATTTAATATTATATTTTTAAAGGCAGTATGCCGTGCAAAAAATTCAATTTTTAGTAGCGTTTGTAGAAAAAAAAAGATTTTTGGCGAGATTTTTAAAAAAGGTTTGAGGGTATCTGAATGACTTCTGTTAAAACAAAGTTTGTCAATACATTAATGTAACCTGGCTTCTTCTAATAATATGAATGTTAAAGGTTTTATACCTTTCTTCATAATTATTAATTTTTTATCTCACAAACGATAAACCTCCCAAAAAAAGTAGTTGCTCCAAAATGTGGACCTTCATTGCTAACATGTGTAATTTTATTTTCGCCTAGATTAATTGAAAAATAAAAAAGTTATGAGGGGGGTGCCCTTTTCGGTGGGACACCCTGTATAGCCGTGAATAAATTTAAACGGCAATAATGTTCAGAAAGCTTTGAAATTTTTTAAGGATAAAATGGAGCGCGTTTCCCCTGTAAATATTTTACCGCTTTCAGTCGGTTACAGATTTATTGAAGGGTTCCTTTCAACATTGCCATCGCCTCCACGTACCTGTGACAGGAAGGGTGGGCACGCAATCCATCCTCACGTCAGCGACAGCTTCGTTGATTGCTTGGCTCACATACACGAAGCAATATTCGACATAGCGTTCGGTGAATAAATCACAATCAAAGTGCAAACTGTGCTGTCCTCTGATAACTCGTTTTTCTGCCACATATTCGAGAGATGTTGGGGGTGCCAATGATGCAACATTGGCTCGCAACCGAGCGAACACTCGGACTCGGTCCCCTGATGCCAGGATACATGACGGATATTGGAACAGGACTTTGATGCCGCTGTGACCGTCACAAGGCAGAATGCTTCGGGCATGAACATTAAACACAAACTGCTCGCTCCAATCGGCCTGGAACAAAGTTTTTTTTTTAATCAATCAGCAATGTGTAAATAATTTCTATATGTTGACCGGCCATCATCAACAAACAATACTTTTCAGTTATAAAGTACCTACAGGGTGAGTCTACTAAAAGTATAAATGATAAGTCTTACATAGTATTTGCCAAATAATAACAAATAGTAGAACAATGTTCTAGTGGAAGTTTTTTAGTTATAAGTGAAATATCGTTCTTATACTGGGATTATCAATATGTCGCGTATCAATATGACATGTTGCGTCGGTAGTAACAATAAAAAACAATAGTCATGATCAGTAAAAAGTAAAATTCAAAATGCAGTGGTATCTGGTTATAACGAACTCAGAAAATGTATCAAAATCACTTTATTCCGAGGTTCGCTATAAGGTAAATTAAAAAAAAGTGTCTTTTTAGCAGTTATTCTGCTTTACATACAGGGTGTCCCACCGAAAAGGGCACTCCCCTTTTTAATTAATCTAGGCGAAATTAAAATTACACATGTTAGCACTGAAGGTCCACATTTTGGAGTAACAAATTTTTTTGGGGGGTTTATCGTTTGTGAGATAAAAAATTAATAATTATGAAAAAAGGTATAAAACCTTTAACATTCATATTATTAGAAGAAGCCAGGTTACATTAACGTATTGACAAACTTTGTTTTAACAGAAGTCATTCAGATACCCTCAAATCTTTTTTTAAAAATCTCGTCAAAAATCTTTTTTTTAGTGCGAAATATCGTCATCTATGGAGCGGTGTTGTGAAATTGTAAAAGCTACCTGTGAATTTATACTGTCACTCTGACATTGAAATCTCAAAAAATGTTGTCTAATCAGGATTGTGTCTTACAGGAAAATAAACGCTTTTAACTTTAACCACTGAGCTTGTGTCTTCAAATAATTGGACGACTTTGCGGACTTTTTTCAAAGAGTAACGCACATCTGGAAAGCGCTCTTCAAGGACTCGCGTTGTGAGTCGTAAATTTACTTCCACATTCACCGTAGACTAGAATGATTTCTTGCTTTTCTTGATTTGATAACAATTTTGAAATTAGTTGTCAACAGTAGTTGTCAACAGGTTGTCAAAATCTTACAGGTAATTGTTTACAGCAATCTCACAACACCGCTCCATGGACGATGATATTTCACACAAAAATTTAATTTTTTTTTGAGATTTTTAAAAAAGAATTTAAGGAAATGTGGATTACTTTTGTCGAAACAAAGTTTGCCAACACGGCAATGTAACATAGCTTCTTCTAATAATATGCAATTTAAGGATTTTGCATCTTTTTTCATGATTTTTATTTTTTTATCTCACAAATGGTAAACTCCTCAAAAAAATGGTTACTTTAAAATGTGGACCTTTGGTCCAAACATGTGTAATTTAAATTTTGTTCGAATTGATTAATAAATAAAAAAGTTATGAGGGGGGTGCCCTTTTCGGTGGGACACCCTGTACAGGCTGTTCCGGCTAAACCCCACATTAGAAGTATTGGGAGTTCTAAAAATTATAATTGTTTGAAAATTTGTATACAACCATAATCTCTTAGGTCCTGTTCAATGAAAATATTTTCAAGATGGCGATACTTTCGGTTATACCGGAAGTCGCTACCAACTTTCTTATTTTAAATAGAAAGCTATGTTTTTCACTACCGTTATTTTAAGATAGTTTCCATAAGCTTTCCCTATACCTAAATTTAGTCGTTTACGAAATATTTAGGGTTTATAATATATTTTTTTGGATTTGTACCTTCCATTTCAAAAATCAAAAATTTCGAAATATTTTTAAGCTCATTTGAAAGAGGAAGCCTAAATCTTTCTTCTGTTATTTCTAAATTTCTAAAAAAGAATAACAGACCCCCAAATTTTTAAAGTTAATAAGTTTGCACAATTTTTTCAAATGAAATGCTACAAGTTTTCTTTTACTAAATGGTAGATAATTTAATTCTATACTTATGTTTAATAGTTTTCAAGTTACAATAACTTTTTGTTGGGATTGAGAAATTCAATAGCCACAGGTTTTTTCTCATAGGTTGCCATGGAAAAAAGGGAAATAAAATGTGAGAAATTTTTCAGACCAACAGTCAATGAATTTATTTTGTTTTCACGGGATGGGTAACAAAATTTTTGACCAGACTTTGTCGTTTGTTTACATAAATGTTTCTTTGACAAACTATGTAAAAATAGTTGTGGTTAGTAAGAAATTTCCTACAATGACAAAAAAAACTAACAAATTGTAATTAAAAATTATCACAGATATGTATAGGAAATACTAATACAGATCGATGCAGAAAAAATTTCCTCCATCTAGTATTTTAGTAGAATAAAAATTGAGACATCCTTTTTGAAAAAATTAGGTTATGGGTACTTAAGGTTGTCCAATCTTAACCTTAAAATTTTTGGGTATGTTAACTTCTTTTCCAATGCTGAACACACTGAAGGATCGACAGATATAGGCTTTCTCTTTTAATTTTCTAAATATGATTTTGAAATCTCTAAAACTAAAAAAGTTACCGATTGTTTAAGTGACAAGTGCAAATCCAAAAATTTTTCAAAAACCCCAAATATCTCGAAAACGGTTAAACATAGGTATAAAGAAAGCTAATAAAAACTGCCTTAAAATAACTCAACTAAACCAAAAATGCACTGAAAAACAGCTTTCCATTCAAAATAAGAAAGTTGGTAGCGACTTCCGGTATAACCGAAAGTGCCGCCATCTTCAAAATATTTTCACTAAGCAGAACTCAATGGACTACAGCTGATTATCAACTTTCACATAAATATCTTTATTAGAACTTTGAATACTTCTAATGTGCCTGTATAAAATACGACGAAATAAATAAGTATTGTAAAAAAACATGAACCCTTTGCGAAACAATAATATGTGAGTATACTGTGTTCTGAAAATATTATAAGGTGTGATATTCGGAGTTCAGAAGAACTGAGATATAATAGAAAGATTTGATCGACGAATAAATTTGGCTCCAACAAAAATTTTAAACAAACATGATCTCTGAGCCTAGTTCTTCAAAATCTTTTATACTAAGTTAAAATTAGTCAAAACAATCATAAAAAAAACAAATCCCCCTGTAAAAAAATATCCTATACAGGGTGTCCGTTTTTCGAGCTCCACCATGGGGATCTCAGTTATTATAAGAGATACGAGGTTGGTTAAATTAAAGCAAAGTTGCGCATTTTTATGCTGAACAATTATCTTAAAGAAAATTTGATGTGCCATTTTTAGTTTTTGAATAATTGGAAAAAAACGGAAATTTGTAATTTTCGTTTTTATTTTTTCAAACGAAAACCAAAAGAACTAGACGTTTTTAACTAGGACGTTCTTCAGGCACTTTTTAGCAAAGAATCTAAATCTGTCATCGCATTTCCCAAGGCGTTCTTGATGTCAGAGTTACAACACTCAACTTTGGTTCTTCTTATGGACGCCATATTCGATTTTTGTATTTTTGAAAAGTGTTTTTATTTCTGATTACAACGATGTATCACATGATATGATTTAATCTTACATACTGATCAAAATGAAAAAAATCATTTTTGCGAAGTGCTTTGGAAAAAACGTGAACAATTTTGTTTTCAAACAATCTAGATTGTGGAAGTTTAATTGAATTTGGATCTGGAAGGTCCACATTTCCGCCAAGCTAACTTATTTAAAAACTAAACGACATGATAAGCTAGAAGTTTATTTTTTCTAAAACAAAACAAGACAAAGTTATAAGAATTCTGCTCGCACATTTATTAGAACTGTCAAAAGTTAGTTTTTTAAACAAAATTTTTGGAGTTATTTTTCAAAGCACTCTTTGCAAAAACGCTTTTTTCTTAATTTTATCAGCATGTAAGTTTCGATCATATCATGTGATACATCGTTGTAATCAGGAACAAAAAGACTTTTCAAAAATACAAGTATTAAATATGGCGTCCATAAGAAAAACCAAAGTTGAGTGTTGTAACTTTGATATCAAGAACGCCTTGGAAAACACGATAACAGATTTAGATTCTTTGTAAAAAAGTGGCTGAAGAAAGCTCTAGTTAAAAACGTCTAGTTTTCTTAGTTTTCGCTTAAAAAATTAAAAACGAAAATTAAAAATTTTTGATTTTTCTCGGTAATTCAAAAACTAAAAATGATATCAAATTTTCTTTCAGGTAATTGTTCAGCATAAAAATGCGCAACTTTGCCCTAATTTAACCGACCTTGTATCTCTTATAATAACTGAAATCCCCATGGTGGAGCTCGAAAAACGGACAGCCTGTATAGGTAAGTATCTGTTATTGATTAGGTTATTACAAAAATATTTAATTTTAAACATTAAATAAAATTTACTATTGAGATTATCACTTACCCACATTTATGCAATTCTTAATACATAATTTATAATTGTCACGATTTTATTTTATATAATCCATAACTTTTTATTTTTATCTCTTAATACCCGTTTGCACCGGTCATGGTTAAGAGTACGGATTAACTAAGCGCTAGTTAAGTTTATGTCCCAGTTAACTTTTATTATCTTTGCACCAAATTTTTCAAACTGTCAGTAATGTAATAGTAACGTATGATAACGTTAGGTTACGCAAGTTGCTCGACTATGATTGGGTTTTAAAAAAAAAATTGTAGACTTACTAATGTGTTTCTGAACTTGGAAGTAAAGAAGACCTAAAAAGGTTGTATGAAAATAAAGAAAAGAAACAAGAAAAGTAGCTGCTATGGAGCGAAAAGAAATTTTCAAGACGGATGGGGGAAAAGGGTTTCTGTAACAAAAGACCCCACTTTTGAATTGACAATGACCATTTTAAATAAAAAACAGTTCTGGGGTTTTCTTCAATTTGCGATGGAGATAAAAACGAACCTTCATCATGTCGTCAAAAAAATAATTATGCTATAGCAAATGCAAAGGAAACGCGAGAGATGGAAGAGCAGAAGAAGAGAGAAAGGAAAAGAAGCAATGCTAGTATAAGAAAACAGAATAGAAGTAACACAAGAGCAGAACTCGTCATTTCTACTTGATAGACGCTTAATTAACAAGAATATAAAGCTCCAGATAAAAACTCTTATACGGTCAAGTCGTAGGCGCCCCTCCCTATGTCCAGCTGGAAACGTGGCAAAGAAATATGAAGATTTGGGACAAGTAGAGCTCCAGGTTGCTAGAGCACAACTTGAATTACTGCAAAATGAAAAGGTTCATCAACAAAAAAAGTTTAAAATAGAGATTGAGGAAATGTTGAGAAAACGAAGAAAAAAAGAAGAGGAAGACCTAACAAATAAAAGCATGAAATTAGAAAAGTATGAAAGAGACAAAGAGGAGTCCGCACTGAGAAAAAATGTCTAGATTTAGAAATAAATCTTGTTAAACCGCACTCGATCCTCGAATTAAAATAACTGACACTTTGGTGATATTAACTGACGGATAAACGTCGGTGCAAAGCTTTATATGATTTAATCTCCGCTTAAGTTAATCTGTACTCTTAAATGTAACCGATGCACACGGGTATAAGAAAGACATTTCAATAGTCTCTTTTAAATGTAGAAAGAAAAAAAAGTTTCCTTTAATTTTTTCAAGTTGTTTAACTTGAAAAACTCTTCATCGTAAAGTGTGAACATTCTATCATTAAATCTATTTCTAACTTTCTGCTTTAAGGTAGTGAAATTTCAAGTTTATCACTTTTAGGTAGGAATTTCTTAGTTTTTGTGTATTTTTTTTAAACATTAATAAGAAGTTTTTCTCTAAGAGGTTCCATTATTTTAAAAACTAAGTCAAATTGTCTAATAAAAGAGTAATTAAAAATTAAGCTTCTTTCAAAAATGCAAAAAACACGGGGTGTCTTATTGCGATTTTGTATTTATTTGACAACATAATGTTTTCAATACCCAAACTAATAATCGCACAGCGTTTGCTATTAAGTACGTTGTATTTTCGTCTATGCCTGCGAATTTTTTCAATTGCAATTCCTTATAATTACAATTAATGGATTAATTAAATACTATTAAGTAGCTGCAAATATTTTTTATTTCATGTACCATCTGAGATCAAGCAATGCTTAAAAGTGTTTTGTGATAAAAATCCGTAAAAAATGTAGGTAGCCTTAAAGAATTATTAATTAAGTAAAAATTAAAAATTCATAAACGTAATTTTGGTGCTAGCAAAAAGTTTTATAAAAAGGTTTTCTCGAAAGCATCATTGTTTTAGAATAACACGAGAAATCATAACATTTAATTAATATTTTCAAATTTTTAAATAATTTAATTATAAGGAAGGTCAAGAAATTAAAAAAAAATCACATACACAAAGAAGTTTTTGAGAAGGCGTGAAAGATCCTTTAACAGACTGATCCGATATATTTAGTGAATTTAACCAAGAACATTCATATCAAATATGAAAGGACACTTGACCTTCATGTTCCGTATAATTGCTTTCTCAACTTGAATATAACCGGAATTAGGAGGGCTCAAGTTTTCGCAATGAATACCTTTACAGTAGGCCAATTAGAGCAAGGTTCCACTACTAACACGGATAACTTTTGACAAAATGAATCTTTATGGTCGGAAGTGATCCATCAATAATAATCTCGACATTTCGCACGAAAACAAGCAACGTAAAGCGATCTGTCTTTGTATAAATTAACTACTACAACCCTTTTTTTCTCCCCCTTTAATTCAAATAATAAAATTAAACGAAACTGGCTTTGCTTAAATGTTTTTTCGTAAGTAAATTGAGTTTGCTTCAACCCTAAATTGACAATATTAAATTATCGAAGTGGTTATAATGAATGTCGTTAATGAAAATCTGATAGTAAATTCAATTTACATTGTTTTGTGCTTGGTTTTGTCTAAACTCCGAGCAGGAACTAATCGTTTAACATTATAGAGTTTTAGGAGATGATTTACTTCGCTGGCTCGTATTGTAACTAATGTATGGAAGCTACTAAAATTTTTGCTCGTTAATAATAAAAACTTTTTAAGAATATTTTCTTTTCTGGCATTTGTTTGTGGTTCCTTGTGCTTGGAAGAAAAAACCACCAGACGAATATTGAAAGTAAATTGTGTATTGGACTTGGATACATAGCCAAAAGCCAATAAAATCAAAACACTATGAAACAATATGATGACAGATTTAGATTCTTTGCAAAAAGTGCCTGAAGAACATCCTAGCTAAAAACGTCTAGTTCTTTTAGTTAGTTTTCGCTTGAAAAAATAAAAACGAAAATTAAAAATTTTCGTTTTTTTTTACAATTATTCAAAAACTAAAAATGACACATCAAATTTTCTTTCAGATAATTGTTCAGCATAAAAATGCGCAACTTTGTCATAATTTAACGGACCTTGTATTTCTTACAATAACTAAGAACCCCATAGTGGAGCCGAAAAACGGACACCCTATGTACAAATCTGCTTAATTAATAGATGGGTCAAATTCAAATAAATGTGAATTAATTCTGCTGTTTATCCCTTCACAATACAACTATTAGGAAGTGAGTCGTTTAGAGAAAAAGGAAGTTAAAAACTTAAAAAAAAAAACATTTTTTTTAATGTCATTAATAATTATTTTACATTACACAATTTTCAATGAATCGATTTTTTTGACTTTTTAGGTCCCTTTTCTCTTGAAGTTAGTGGTCAGATGTAGCTACCTAAATTCACAGTGAATTCACGGTGAGGAAAAATGTCTCACGCGTGACTTCACGGTGAATTTAGCAATGTTATCTGGGGACAACTGTAACTAACTAAAATAGCTAGAACAAAATTTTTTATCATATCGTAAAGAAAAAATCAAAACAATTAATTTCAAGACACTTTCAATATTAGCCATTTTGTACGGGGAGGTGTTTAATTTTTTAATTTATTTTATTTTTTCAATAATTGAAAAATTATTGCAAAAAATTATTCAAAAATGAAATTATTTTAATACAGTCTTATGTAAAATGAATCAGGTTATTAATTACCAACACACAGTAATACAAATTGGATAAATTTTAACTACTAGCCGTAGAACAATGATCTTTTCTTGTAGTTTAGTCTTAATTTTTAGTTTCATGACATTACTCTTTTCTGAAAAAAATTGATAATTAAAATAGTTTTGCTAAGGTAATAAACTTAAGAGGGTTAGGTCAAATACTCGTAGTACCGGATTTATATCCTAATAAAAGCTGCTTCGAACACCCGGATTTTTTTAAATTTTATTATTGTTATTTTTCAAGTACGGCAAAACTAAGGTACTAGATGCTGTCACGGACAGAGGTATTATCTGTTTCAAAACTATAAAAACGCCAACGTCGCATTTTCCGTCAAAATTAGCTGTTATAAATTACTCATGCACTTTAAAAAAATAATAGTTAATGTAATTTATAGTTTTAATGAGAGATCCAATTACTAATATTTTTATCAGCCGTATTTAACAAAATAATTCGGTAAAATGCGACGTTGGCGTTTTTATAGTTTTGAAACAGCTAATACTGCCATCATATGATTTTGACAATGACAGCGGCTTTTGACTTTGAAAATTTTTTTTTTTTAGTCAAATCGACTATATTGTCAAAAATTGATATTTTAGGTTAATTTTTGTGTCAATAAATTGTGACAACATGTGACACTGTCACTAAAACTTTCAAATCTTGATACTTTTTTTTGGCATTTTTTCAAGGTCAAAAAGCCGCTGTCATTGTCAAAATCATATGATGGCAGTACCTCTGCCCATGACAGCATCCA
The DNA here is from genome assembly GCA_939628115.1 of Tribolium freemani. Lineage (NCBI taxonomy): Eukaryota > Metazoa > Arthropoda > Insecta > Coleoptera > Tenebrionidae > Tribolium > Tribolium freemani. The sequence goes on along the minus strand of OW626784.1, from coordinate 4,417,931 downwards.
GTATATACCTTAGGCAAAACTATTTAAAAAAAAAAACTATTTTAATGGAAACCTATGTAGAATAGACTGCGTTAAGCAAATTGCGAAATCCTTAATCGTTTTTTGGTTGTTTTTTTTTAATTTTTTTTTATCTATTTTCACGAAAACTATTAATCTCATGGCAATATTTTTTTCAACCGTACGGTAATGAACATTTTACTTTCATAATATTCATGCCCCAAAGTACCATTTTACCGGACTAGTTCGCTGGATAATTTTTCCCGGACTAGTCCGATAAAAACGAGACAATGAAGTTGGAATAAATCCTCATTACGGTTTCAAAAAAAATGTTGTACGCATCATGTCCGGAAAGTGATCTTCTACTGCTAGTCGTAAGCTACCAGGACGAGTCGAAGACTCGAAGACTTACTTTCCAGACTTGATACGTAAAATACTATTTTTTGAGGATGATAAATAATTTAAAGAGCTTTTTAGCTTTAGCTTTGCAAAAAATTTCAAAGATTGAAATATGGTGAAACACTAGCTTGTTTTGCTGTAACTAACCGTTTTGCTGTAGGTCTTTTAATTTTCGAGTAATGAATTTTTCCAAAACACCCGGAATTCAATTATTGTAATTTTCTCAATTACGGCACAACTATTCAAAAAAATTAAACTAATTTAATGACAACCTATGTCGAATAGAGAATCGACTAGCGTTTAGCAAGTTGCAAAATCCGCAATACTTTTGTAGTTATGAATTTTGTTTGTATTTTTTATGTATTTTTGCTTATAATGGGCAATTTTATCGAAAACTACTATTGGTTTCATAAAAATAATCATTAAAAAAAATGGATAGTTAAAAGCGCTTTCCAAGGATGGTGCCTAAACTTAATGGAGTTAGATCTAATAGTTACAAAGTTATTGTCAATAAACATTCCGGGTTACTTGAAATTGACCAAAATCTCAACAAAAATCGAAAAAATTTAAAATTGTATTAATTAACCTTTTCTTGTAGGTACTTTTAAAGGCTCTAAAAGGTTCTAAAGACCTAGCGTAATAACTAATAAGCAAAGTAAACCGTAGAATTCGCTGTAACAAACCATTTTGCTCTACGGCTTTTAGTTTTCGAGTTATGAATTTTTTATTGTTATTTTATCAATTACGGCAAAACTATTTAAAAAAAAATAAATTGCTTTAATAAAACTCTATGTAAAATGCTCTGGGAAATCGACTGGCGTCAAAAAAAATCGCCAAATTCGTAATAGTTTTTAAGATGTGATTTGTTTTATTTTACCCTATTTTTGCTTTGGTTTGGCAATTTTTTCGAAAATCGAAGAATAATAATATTTGTCAAAAAAGATAGATTATTAAAAGATCTTTTAAAAGATAATAAACTTTTAATAAATTACCTTATAAATGTTAACGATTTTAAAAAACTTTTGTTTTTGTTTTTTTGATAGTAGGTAAGTGAGTTGTCCCAAAATTTTTCAGTGAAATAATGGGTCATATTCATAAAAATTAGTATCTACTTAAAAGCAAATACTTATAAGTATTAGCATTTACTTATGAGTATCAGTTGAACCTAAAAGTAAATATTTGCATCCATATTCATAAAAAAATGCTTATTCTTATGAGCAAATACTTACGTCATATAAGTATCTACTATCGTGACCTGAGAACCATAAGGTTCTAACTGACTTTTATAAAATTTTACACAACACAAAAATTTATGTTTGCAGTTCAATAAAAGTTGTTTATTATAAACTACAAATTAAACTATGACCTTAAAATAGACACATAGTTATGTTCTGCAGATGCTATTTCTTTGTTATCAGAAAATCATCTGCATAAAGGAGATTTTGCTTGCATATCTATGTCGTGTAGGCACTTAGAACCCTATGGTTCTTTGTAAAAGCATATTCTGAAAAGATCCATATGGTTTTACCTTAATCAAAATGCGTTCTTTTGAACATTTTAATGAAAAATAAATATTAACACGTTTTTTTAATATTTTAACAATTTATCATTTGACAATTAAATGTTTAAATTAATGCTACTGTACTCAGATCAATTCCTTGTCTTCCAAAGACATCCATCTAAAAGCAAATTTCACATCTTCAATTTTTCTTTCAATGGTCCGATACTTTTGAGAATAGAAATTCAGTCTAGGTACTCGTAAACGGAAAAGACAACATAAAAAGTAAAAAATTGTTTTTAAAGAAAGCTTTTATTTAAAAGATGCACTAAAAAGTAAAAAAAAAAATTTCTATCACAACAGAATATTTTTGCTTACAAAATAGTATTTTAAAATTGATATAAGCTTTGGGAATGGTCATAACACTACGGCATTACAGAATTACTTTCATGAATTGACCACTGCTCCCAACACTGCTCCAACACTTTAGTGGAGGTTTCATTCACTTCAGAAATTATAAACATTCAGATAAGGCAAGTTGAGTTATTTTGACTTCTTTTAAGCTCTACTATCACCCCTTAAACTACATGTAAAGCAATCAAATTCACCCCGTATACCTCATTGAAGAGAATTTTCAAAATTTGCACTTAGAACCTTCTTGTTCTAATATTACTGCACTTTTTGCAAATAGAACCAAAATTATCACGCATATCTTCGTTACTTTTGAAGTAAATGACACCTCATTGTAATTTATTGTTTTGCGGTACCTAGTAGATTACTGTGACACATTATTTAAAATTTCCATAAATTGTCAGTTAGAACCTTCTGGTTCCCAGTTCACGTAATATGCTTGCTTGGTTACCGCCAGATTTGTGAAATATCGACAATTATTTTTAGTTTGACGTTCAAAATGTAAATCAGCCTCATTGTGGAGTTCTTAGCTAGATTTTTGGAGTGCCAGGTCACCCAGCTTGAAAATATGAAACATAATCATTTCATGATTTTCTAAGCGTTTCCGGCCAAAATTTTTCAAATTTTATTTCGACTTTTAGACCCAGAGGCCCACAAAATGCGCCGAAATCGGCCAATAATCACCTAAAAAATTCGAACAAGCTTAGTATTATCAACTAGCACCGACAGTTTTCGAGTTAACATCTTCAAAAAGTTTGTTTAGCGCTCATGAGCGGAATTTTGGAAATAACCTGAAATCCTCAGGAATACTCCGGGGTTGACAAAATTCTAAACAGAATCGTTTGGAGAATCCGAACATCTAAAGTTGAGTTTTTATCTAAGGCTGATAAATATTCCGAGAAATATTTTTTCTAATAAAATATTCTAATAAAAAATTTTTGTATGTGCAAGTGAATCTGTAACTCTAACTACGTATTCACTCGGGTTTTTCATAGTTCTAAAAAAAGTTTTCCAAATATCGTTCGATTATGATGAGCCCGGAGTCAGCCAAAACGCACTAAAATTGACGAAAAATCATCTGAAAAATCTGAACCTACCGAAAAACCGACAGTTTTCCGACTATTAACGTAATACAAAAATTGGTTTGGCGCTTTCGATAAATATTTTTAAAATGGTAAACCGGCTTTTGTGTGTCCATGGAGATCATTAAATATTGCACACTTCTGCTGAAAACCGCTACACTTATATAAATTTATGATCGGCCGCATTTTCTTGCCTAATTTTAAAGCTTCTTGAAGTTCTTGATACGGCAAATACAGCGTCTTTCAGTAAATAGATTTTTCTGCAGAAACGTAAGTCTAACGAAGAGCAGACTAGTAATTTCATAAGTATACAGGATGTAAGCGAAATAAGTACATTAATTTTAACCAGTGGTACAACTTATCAAGACAAACACTTTTTCTATGTACCATTTTCTCAAAATCGCATTTTTGAAAATCATTTTTTCCTCCTACAAATTGACGAACAATAAATTGAATTTCACTTTCATGAACTTGCTTGGAAACGGTAATCTTGTCGACTAGGTAACTTTGTTTCCAGTGGAATGTAAGAAAATTGTGTAAGATTTTAAAATAATTTTAACTCAAAAACTAAAACGTTTTGGAAAAAAAGTTATTAGGAAAAATGGTTGGTCTTGGCGAGTTCTATTACCAGTTAAAATTAATGTACTTATTTCTTTTACAGCCTGTATACTAATTTCTGTTAGTAACTACTATGTTTTATGAATATGGACAGCAGTAGGTTTCTATGATTTTATAAGTATATAATAATAATAATAATAATAATAATAATAATAATAATAATAATAATAATAATAATAATAATAATAGTAAATTTATTTCCAACAGACAAAAATGTCTATAGTGGATAATTACATGTAAGTATTACAAAATATAATTTAAAACAAGTGAAAAATTTTTGAATAACAAAACAAAGCATAAAGATACTACAAAAAAAACAAATAAATAACAAGACAAGATGATTATATAACATTCAACTATATACACAATAATTGTCTCTTGACCGACGGATTAGCAAAATTATGAAAAAATATATCGAATTTGTTACATATACAATTATACAGGCGGACACAATATAACATGAGACAATTAAAATGGTGATGACTGTTGGTGGTGTTGTATGAAAAAGTGGCGGGACATCGACTGCATATTCTAGGAACATTAAATTTTATATAACTAAGTAATGTTTGACTAGATATTTGACTAGAAACGATTTTTTGTAAAAATATTACGTTTCGTCTGCTAACTAGCGATGTCTCATTAATAACTTTAAGGAGATCTTTTTGGTCGCAATGTCTGGGGGGATAATATCCAAAGCTTTTAAAATGTAAGTACTTAGAGAATTTTCTTAGCACATTTTCTACTAGATCAATGTATGTTTGATGATATGGATTCCAGATAACGCAACAGTATTCGAGTTTTGATCTGACTAGAGCATAAAATAATAGCTTAATACATTGAATATTCTCAAAATTTTTGGTGTTCCTGTATATAAAACCTAATAACTTCATTGCGACACTGGTGATATGTAATATATGGGGTGTAAATGATAAAACATTATCCATAATAACACCTAAATCTAAAATTTGATGACAGTTTTCTAAAGAGTAGCCTTTAATGTTATAATGAAAAATCACAGGATTAGCAATACGAGCAAACGTAATTTTTTTACACTTAGTTTTGTTTAGGTCGAGTTTATTGTTGTCACACCACAATTCCAGTCTGTCTAAGCTATTTTGTAAGTCATAACAGTCGCCCACACATGTTATAATTTTTGCTATTTTTAAGTCATCGGCATAGATAAATGTATTACAATCTAACCAGCTAACTACATCATTATAAAATATAATAAATAGCAAAGGACCCAAGTTTGATCCTTGTCCAACACCGCTGTCTACGCTGTACATTGTGGACTCAAATCCACCTAATAAAACAGATTGTTGTCTTCCAGTTAAAAGAGACTTAAAAACAGAAATTAATTTTTTACATATGCCGAAGCTTTCGAGTTTTTTTAACAAAATGCAATGATGGACTCTATCAAAGGCTTTCGTTAAGTCAGTATATATGGTGTCTACTTGCAATCGGTTATCTAATGCAGTTGAAACAAATTGAGTGAATTCACACAAGTTGGATACTGTAGATCGCCCTTTGACAAAACCATGTTGTTCCGATACAATATTACATATAACATGAGAATAAACCACATCTGATAGTATGCATTCAAATATTTTGGCGATGTTTGGCAAAAGAGCAATGGGTCTATAGTTCTTAATATTTGATTTTTCACAAGACTTAAAAATAGGGACAATATGAGAGATCTTCCATATACTCGGGAACTGAGATGAATTTAAGATTAAATTAAAAATATGACGTAATGGTAGCAACAAACAGTTTATACAATCAACAATTAAAAACGCTGGTAGATTATCAGCTCCGCGCACATTATTTGGTTTAATTCTTTTAACAGCTATATGCTATATGCTAATACTACATAAGTATTAGCATTTACTTATTACTACAAAAGTAAATACTTTTAATTTTATGAATATGGATGTAAGTATCTACTTAAAAAATATAAGTATAAGCATGTACTACTTTTTATGAACATCACCCAATAATTATTCCGAACCAAGGCATCATGAGAACGGACTAACAAACTGTTAATTTATTCCCAAGTAATGCCAATGTGAGAGAACCCTTCACATAATGTAAAATTCCCTTAATGAAGGGCTCTGTCATAAAATATAATTAATTTCAACGTAAACTAATTACCTTGACGTAGGCAGCAGTATGAGGCAGTAATTGTGTAGTAGCAGTCGGTCGTAGAAAAAGTGCATAAAATCCAGCTAAACCAAAGAGTTCACACCTAAGTGTAAACACCCGCCTTCCTCCAAATCCCCGCACTTGATCCAATACCTATACACAACATTCCAATTAAGATGACAAGCGTTCCGCCTCTTCTACACACACTCACCTGAACATTGGAATTATTCTGTCTGTTATCGTCATTATCACAGGTAAGCAACGAATGACCACAATAATGTAACTCTAACCAAAACTCCGGTATCGCACTAATCGGACTGTCCGCCACCGGAGGACACACCACTTCCGGAAACTCGAGAATCGCCATCACCGGAGTCTCCGGATAAGTTTGTATATGTTCCGGTGTCACTGATAATTGAGGCATTGGCCACCGTACGTCCAAACTTCGTGTGATTACCGAATTATCGTCTCCAGTGGTTGAATTGCTGCTGCCAATCGGTTGCTTCTTAATAAGTATGTAATACTGACCGCCTTTGGAAAAGTAACCGCAAGGTATTTTCACAATAGTCGTATTGAGAGAAAGAGCGCGTGCTTCGGGTAGAACGGGAAAAGTGGTTAGGGGTTGGGCGATGTTGCCTTCGAGTCGAGATAATTGCAGCATTAGTGGTGGAAAAGACGATGAAGTAATTTGGATGTGGAGGTCTCCGCTCAAGGCGATGTGGGAAGGCGGCATCGATAATTCTATTCCTGGGATGCTTCCTCCTGCAACGAAAGCACAATGAGCTTTTTTGATAAAATTGCATAAGCACTTGTCGATTATAATTTGCTGCAACCTTAAATAACACAAGTGATATATAGAGTATATAGTGGCTAATGAACTTTTTGATAGTTTTAGATCAAACGTTATTGGCACTGTTCTAGAAAATAAAATCTTAAAAACATTAGGAATAAGGCCTTTTCCGACCAAATTTTGTCATTTTTGTTTTTTAGCTAAAAAACATCAGTTTCATTTTTGATAAATGGCGTTTTGATAAAATCTTACAAAATACTAGATGAGTTTAAGGTTTAAAAATATATAAAAAAATGTTTTTTTAAAAAAGCTTATATTTAAAAGATGCACTAAAAAGTAAAAAGTAATGCATTTTAATCACAGGAGAATATTTTTTCTTACAGGTTAAAATTCTAACATTTATAAAAGCTTTGGGAGTTGTAATAACAACTGTTATTACACTGTGCATCTACCGTGACGTCCAAATCACCAACATACCGTCTATGTCGGTATAAGTTACGGTATGTACAAATCGAGAACCCCTTTCTAAACATAACCTAAAATTTGAACACCTTTAGGGGGTATTTAACTACAGGCTATTTCGTCTAAACCTCACATTAGAAGTATTGGAAATTCTAATAAAGATAGTCATCTGAAAATTTGTGTACAAGCATAATCCTTTAGGTCCTGCTCAATGAAAATATTTCCAAGATGGCAGCACTTCCGGTTATACCGGATGTCGCTATCAACTTCCTTATTTTAAATGAAAAGCTATATTTTTTAATGCGTTTTTAAATTACTAGAGTTATTTTAAGGTAGCTTTTATAAGCTTCTCCTATACCTAAAATTAGCCGTTTACGAGATATTTATGGTTTTTAAAATTTTTTTGGATTTGCACCCTCCAGTTCAAAAATCGGTAACTCTGCCATTTTTAATAATTTGAAAATATTTTTCAGCTCATTTGAAGGAGGAAGCTTAGATCTTTCCTTAGGTGTTTTCAAATTTCTAAAAAAGAATAACAAACTCTAAATTTTTAAAATTAAGTTTGCAAAACTTTGAGCACTTATAACTCATTTTTTTCAAATGAAATGACAAAAGTTTTATTTCACTAGATGGTAGAGAATTTAATTCTGCTTCGATCTGTGTTAACATTCCCTATACTTATGTTTATACCTTTTTCTTGGGATTGAGAAATTCATTAGCCATAGGCCTTTTCTTATAGGTTGCCATGGAAACGAATGAAAAAAGGTGAGAAATTAAAGTTTTTCAAACCAACACCCAATGAATTTATTTTGTTTTCACAGTCTGATAACAGAATTTTGAACAGAGTTTGTTGTTTAAGTTTAATCAGAAATGTTTTTATGGCAAACTATGTAAAAATAGCTGTGGTTAGTAAGAAATTTCCTACAATAACAAAATAACCAACATAACTTGAAAATTATCACAGATAGGTATAGGGAATGCTAATACAGATAGATGCAGAAAAAACTTCTCCTCCATCTAGTACAATAAAAATTGGGACATCCCATTTGAAAAAAATAAGTTTTGGGTACTTGAAGTTGTCCAAACTTAACCTTAAAATTTTTGGGTTTATTAACTTCAATTCCAATTTTGATCACACTGAACAACAGACTTAGGCTTTCTCTTTCAATTCTCCAAACATGATTTCGAAATCTCTAAAACTAAGCGAGTTACCGATTTTTTAAGTGAGATTTGCAAATCCAAAAATTTTGAAAAAATCCTAAATATCTCGAAAACGAAACATAGGTTTCCATTTAAAATAAAAAAGTTAATAGCGACTTCCGATACAACCAGAAGTGCTGCCATCTTGGAAATATTTTCATTGAGCAGAACTCAACGGATCATGCCTAAGTCCCAACTTTCAGATAAATATCTTTACTAGAACTTTCAATACTTCTAATGTGGAGTTTAGACGGAACACCCTGTATATACAATTGCATTGTCATATTACGTAAGCATGTTAAATTTGATTTCATTGCGACTACAGGAACCCTCTCAAATTTACAAATCGAGAACCCCTTTGTAAACATAACCTAAAACTTCAAAACCCCATTTAACCCCTTTAAGGGATATTTAACTACATAGGATTGCATTGTCACGCAGATTATGTAAGTATGCCAAATTTCACTTCAGTGGGACAACAGGAACCCTTTCAAATTTGGCTCCGAAAAAATAGCAGACAGAAAGATAACATTGTGAGTTAAATAAAACTTTTAAAAAGGAGCTAAATTGACTGAATTAAGAGAATGTCAATACGAATTTTGATCAAATTTGGTAATTTGTCAGCCAGATTTAGTGAAATCTTTTGAGAGAAAAAACTTTTTATTTCATCGTCATGGATAAAATCGTATTTTATCCACTGATTACTATATGGTAAAACGGATGTTTATCGTCTAGAAAAATAAAGTTAACAGCCATTGTTATTTTTGTGTTTTTGACGTTTTTTTTTATTGTTGAATTTTTTGACGTTCATAATTGTCAATCAAAATAACTCAGAAGTTCAATCGAAATAATGGAAGATAGAATAAAATTTTGTACTACGATAAAATTTACCATTATCTTCTCAAGCGTATCTCCGCTCTCAAAGATAAAATCAAATTTTATCGTCTTGTATAATAAATAACTAAATATGAAACGGCAAATTACAAAAATATAAGATTTTTTACTCCAAAATAAAACTAATTTACACACACACAATCATTTAGCGGCTGATTCCAAGTTGAGTTACGACCGACGCAAATCGTGATTGACATAGCAACGACGCAAATCTAGCAATGTCATTGGTTGCTGCTATGCAACTGCGACCCACGCAAAACTTTGCGACCAACTTGAAATCAGCCCCTTACACCATAAGTAACAATAAACACTGAAATTTTTAGCCTGTATTTGAAAATAACGCAATCCAAGGAGTGACCCTCAAACCATATCTTTGTGGAAAAAAATAGTACATTTTCGGTTTGTTTTTAATGCAATTTTACTAAATATATGCGCGTTTCGGACTGAAAAACGTGCTAATAAAATGCAAAAATAAAAATAATGCTATTATATCCCATTTCATTTCATAGTAGAATTTTTTGACAGCGCATTTGATTTTTTTGGAGCGAAATAAAGCACAAATTGAGAGTTTCTGTATAAGAAATGCTAAATCCCAGTGACAAATTTTGGGCCAAGAAAACCCACCAGAAACTCCAAAAAATGCAAATGCGTTGTTGTAAAATTCTACAATGAATTGAAATAGGATATAGCTAAATTTATTTAGGTAAAAAACGCAAAAATACGTTTAAAAGGTTAAAGAAAGTAGGAATAACTCTTTTTTCAACCAAATTTTGTAATTTCTTTAAAATTTTTAGCGAAATTTTGAATAAAAATAAACGAAATCGAGTGAAACAGACAAAATAATATACGTTTTTTTTATTTTTGTGATTTTGAGAGGTATTTTGACAAGGTTTTATTTATTTTACTTACAGCTTCAAAAACGAACTAAATTGACTTAAACAAAATAAAATTGACGTCAATTTCCATCAAATTTGTTGATTTTCTAGCCAATTTTTGCAGAATTAAAAAAAAAATTGACGTGGGTTTACAGAAGCGTCATTAATTTAATTGACCATTAAATCCGTGATTAACTGCAAACGTGACCACATTGAACCAATTTGATTGGTTCATTCACATAGTTAACATTTAACAGCATATTAAATTTTAATGGAGCCTTCTATAAAACGGCCTTTAGTGTGTTTACCATTAAAAAAGAAAAACCCAATACTCACACTCACTTAGTTATTAGTTCAATTTAATTTTGTTAATTCTTCAGAAGAAAGCTAAAATAATTTACAATTTTAGTATAATTGGGTAACTTTTCAGTTTCTTTCTAACGAAATTTTGCCAAGTGATACTGAAGTAGGTGCTCAAAAAAAACAGAAATAAGATATAAGAAAGTGATTTTTAGGTTGTTTGGATTTATTTGTGTAAGAAACTCAAAAACCAGTTGAGAAGCTTGAAAAAAGTATTTGTTATTAAAACTTTTGGCTATGAGAACATTTTTTTTAAATTTTCATTCAATTTATGTTATGCCGAACAGTCCTTTTGTATCGTAATGTAAAATTGTGTTAAAATGAAAAAAAGGATCTGATAGCCAAAAGTTTGAATAACAAATAATCGAAAATCGAAATCGAACTTAAAATGTCAAAAATAAAATAATTTTAGATCTACATTGGTGTTTTTTTTCGATTTCTGCTAACAAAATTTTAACAAAATCTAGCGTGAATGCTCAAGAAAGACGGAAAAAACATTGTTTTTAACCAAAATTTATTATTGTAAAAAGGTATTCTACAGTAAATGAATCACTGGTCAAAATCTGGTTGAAATAATCTAAGTTTTACCTACACTCAGCAAAGTTTTTATAAAAAAGGTTTCAAAATTCGAGAATCGCAGAATTCCCATAATTTTTGGTGATATTGTGATATTTTGTGATATTTCTGTTTGTTTTTCAAAACTTCAAGAGGTAATTTCCTTTACTGGCTGTAAACGGCATTAAAACGATCAAAAAAAAAAGAAAAAAAATAGTATATTTGACTAAATTTAGTCTTCTCAGAACATTTAATCTTCTCAGAACAAACTGAGAATGCACACTATCCATGTGTTTAGTTGCTATAAAAAATAACACATTTTTCGACCAAACTTTATAGCTTTTCGGCTAAGTTTTGAAGAAATTTCGCTTAAAAGCGGGCTCAATGGAGTGAATCAAATCAAATAAAACAATAAATCACACAAAATAAGCTAAAATAATGTCAGTTTGGATCATTTTTTTATTTTCCAGCCAGTGTTAACGAAAATAATCGAAAAAGTTTTGTGTTGACCTCAAAAAATGTACTTGAAAAATGGGAAAAAATTATATTATTTTCGACCTATTTTGTCGATTTTTGGCTTCCCTTTAACGAAATTTTGCGAAATAAACAAATTTCTAGCAGACAAATATGCTAAAACACTGGAAAAAACAAGAATTGGTGCATTTTCAGTCTTCCTTAGCGAAATCTCACAAAAAAAACTTAGTTTAACAAACAACACAGTTTTGACCAAAATTTGGAAAATTTTTGTTCAGCCAACTTCTTACCTAACCTAACCTAATCTTATAACCTAAATTAAATCAACTTTAATCAAATTTCGTCATTTTTCACCTAGAAGGATGGAAAAAGTAAAGGTAATACCATTTTTAATAATTTATAACAAATTTGTGTTTTTTTTTTGGTTAATTTTTATGCAATTTCGTAAATCTTGCCCAAATCTTGTAAAATAAATGAGTATCTGATTCAAATCAGATAAATCCTTAATCACATCAAGAGTGATAAACAAAGTGTCGAACAGCAAAGTCCACATTTTCGTTCATTTTTACGTTGTATTATAAAAGCTTATTTATTTTTTCATTTTTTTTATATAGTTTTTCGTTTTGTACCTCGATATTTTTCTAATGTTATTCTCCTTTTCCGGGCAACATTTATTTAATTATTTTTCTCTAGCTTTTTCTATAATATGTTAATTAATAAATGAAATTGATAGCGTTTTGTAATTGGAGCACAAATAACGATTCTTGTGAGTAGCGTCCAAACTCTATATAAGTTCAATACACACCACTTAAAAGTGGTTGAGACTTTACCACACATTCAGGTGAAGGTAGCTTTCTTAGAATTATGTTTAAGCACATCATCCGATATAGGAAATTGTGTTGTATAGAAGTCTATAAAAAGTTCTAAGAAAAATCTTGTTGAAAAACATCAGCGAAAATCTCATCTCAGAGCAAGATTACGCGCTCAATTTCACCCGCCACAAGCAACGGTCTCTCGCTAAACTATTCATACTCGTATATCACGGACAGCGAATTTACGAGCATTAAACGCTTTTTTACGTCTAAACTTAATAAATTATAGCTTTGAGTATAAATACCCAAGTTTCCGCACGTTTAAATCAAATTAACTCCAACGAGTTTTCCATCTAGAAAAAAAATACCAAGAACAATTTTCAAGCTCCAAACTGAAGTCGTAGTAGTTGTCGTGTCGTAACGACCTAGTTTTCAAGTAGTAAACAACATTGCAGGGTCTTTGAACAAACAGTATTTGCAATTCAGACATGGGTCAAGTTTAGAACGGTGTTTTTGACATGATCCCAAAAGCGATTTGACTGATGAAGAAATAAAAAGGAAAGCTTTTCTCTCATTTGCATTCAATTTTAAAGCTTTATAAATAGACAGTAAATACATTTTATATTTTCCTAAAACTAAAAAAAATATTTTTCAGCTATACCTTTGCTCTACCAAATTGTGGAAATAAAACAATAACTATTACTTAAAAACTCGTTGATTTGGGTCGAAAATGGTGTTTTTTGGGCCTTGCTTTTGAGCACTGAAACACGAGTTTTTGCAATTTTTTTCTCTTATTGTCTATCTTTTTAGCATATGTTGTGCAGAAATCGGAAACGTATTTATTTCGCCAAATTCAATCCAAAATAGTATGAAGCATTATTTCAATAAAAGTTTTTGTGCACAAAATGCACAAAATACTATTCAATAGTTTTAATATCAGTTTTTTACAAATTTTCTTCTTCTCTATGGTACTGACAAAAACTAGTCACTGATGATACACATGAAGTCTCGAAAGCGCTCTGTCCCTTTATACATGTAACTTTGGTTTTAATTAAAATTTGTGGAAGCGACTTTGGTTTTTTACACTCCTCCACTGATCACTTGAATAATTTCAATGTTATAAATGTTTGTTAATTAAATAAATTGATATAATTTAACGCCAAATTTAACCAGGAATGTAGGAAATACAGGCTGTACAGGGTGGTCCCACCATGGGGATCACACTTATTATAAGACATACGATGTCGGTTAAATTAGAGCAAAGTTGCGCATTTTTATGCTGAACAATTAGCTGAAAGAAAATTTGATGTGTCATTTTTAGTTTTTGAATTAATGGAAAAAAAACGGAAATTTGTAATTTTCGTTTTTATTTTTTAAGCGAAAACAAAAAGAACTAGACGTTTTTAAGTAAGACATTCTTCAGGCACTTTTTTACAAAAACTCTAAATCTGTTATCGCCTTTTCCAAAGCGTTCTTGATGTCAGAGTTAGAACATTTAACTTTGGTTTTTCTTATGGACGCCATATTTAATACTTATATTTTTTAAAAGTCTTTTGGTTCCTGATTACAACGATGTATCACATGATATGATCGAATCTTACATGCTGATTAAAATTTAGAAAAAAGCATTTTTTTCTAGAAAAAAAACACCAAAAATTTTGTTTAACAAACTAACTTTTGACAGTTCTATTAAATATGCGAACAGAATTTTTATTACTTTGTCTTGTTTTAACAAAAACAACGATTAAAATCCCTTCACACCAAACGTTTATTTGCAACACGACGCGTTTCAACCACAAAGTGGTCATCCTCAGGTGAGAATCTAAACTAAGCTAACTCTAACAATGTCATGCCTTAAATACTAATTTTGCCGACTTTCACTTTTCCTACCCCCAACTAATGAGTAGAGGGGAGAAAAAGGAATGGGGCCGTTGTCTGAATTCATAAGTCTATTTCTATTTTTAAATATTTCAAGGCTTTCGAAAGCGTCAAGAAATTTACAGTTATTAACTGCTCTAACAATTTTTAAGCTAGTGTTATCAATCCTATGGTCTTTTTCAAAAATATGTTGGGCAACACTTGACTTTTCAAATCTGTTGAATCTTAAATGCGCTAAATGTTCTTTAAATCTAGTGTTAATTGATCGACGTGTCTGCCCAATATATTTTTGTTCACAATCTTTACAATTAATTTCATAAATCCCCGATTTTTCCAATGATACAATTTTATCTTTTGGATTTCCGAGAAAACACTTGAGACTTGTGCCCGAGTTGTAAACAACTTGCAAGTCAAGATTTTTGAAAATTTTTCTCAAACCTCTTGTGATTGAGGGAGTATAAGGTAAAGCTATGAAATTTGTTTTCTTTGGTGAGTTTGTAAAAGTCGTGGATTGGTTGACCATGTTTCTGTATTTAACTTTTCGAACAATTTTGTCAATTGTTCTTGTCTCAAAACCATTACACCTTGCTGCATCTTTTATAATTTTGAGCTCTTTTTCAAACCTTGCATTACTCAAGGGAAAGTTAATGAGCCTGTGAATCAAAAAATTAAAACTTGCCATTTTATGTTGAGGACAATGATGTGAATCAGCAGTGATATAGCGAAGTGTACTAGTATTTTTTCTATAAATATCAAATTCTATTCTATTGTTAGCTCTAATTACTAGTGTATCTAAAAATGGTAACTTCCCATCTACTTCTTTTTCACAAGTGAATTTAATGCTTTGAAAGCGGTTGTTTAAAATTTTGATAAAGTCATCTACTGTAGACTTCCTAGGATCGAAAATTGCAAAAATGTCATCCACATACCTTAGCCAAACTCTTGGAAAATATTCAAGCTCATTTTCTAAATCCTTTTCAAATCGGCTCATGAAAAGGTCAGCTAAGAAGGGCGATAATGAATTACCCATTGCCGTACCTTCTTGCTGTTCGAAAAACTTCCCGGAGAATTGAAAAATGTTTTGCTTCATGCAAAGTTCTGTGAGTTGAACATATTCGTTAATAACATGTTGATCCAAATTGTTTTGGGACAACAAATCTTTTAAGTAAGCTAAAGTCTGTGGAATTGGAACACTTGGAAAAAGAGAGCTTACATCAAATGAAACTAATAACTCATCTTCGTGCAATGTGATATTTTCTACTTTACTAATAAATTCTAAAGAATTTTTAACTGAAAAACTAGATTGCTGAAGTGGTAAGTTATTAAATTCGTTAGTTAACCATTTGGAAACCATGGAAGTTGGGGCCCCGATCGCTGAAACGATTGGACGAACTGACTTTCCAGGTTTGTGAATTTTTGGAAGACAATAAAGTTTAGGTACACTTGGGTTAGAAACATGCAATTTACGTTTAATTACAGGAGTAATAAGGTTGTTACAAGTTTTCAAGGTGTTGTTGACTTCTCTAATCATTTTTGGCAAAGGGTTTTTCGAAATAGTTTTGTAAGGACCATTATCGATAAGGTGGTTAACCCGATCGTAATAATCCTTTTTGTCAAGAATAACAACTTTATTACCTTTATCTGCTTTCATATAAAAACAATCTTTCGATCGCAAACTTTTAATGATTTTAAAATGGTCATTATTGCAAAAGGTGTTTTGACGTGAGTTTAGGTTTTTTGAAATTACTTGTCTACAAGCCTCTCTAACGAAATGTTTTGTAGGTTCGTTGAACCTTTGAATAGAAGATTCTATTGCGGCAACGACCTCCTCAACACCCGATCGAGAAACCTGTACACCAAATTTCAAACCTTTGTTCAAAAGATTTAGTTCTTTATCAGAAAAAGTTTGCGAAGAATGATTTTCAACAATGTTTATAATCTTGGTAGGAACATGAGTTTCTTTTAAAAGAGCTCTAAGTTTTTTGAGATGTGAAAATTTTTTATTCAAAAGTTTTTTATCTATTACAATGAACATGTTCCTTTGAAAATTACACCATTGTTGGAATTCTAATTCACTAAGACCTAATGTTAATTGTTTCCAAAGCCCGTATGCCTGAATTTCAAGCCTACTGCGCTTTGCATATAAATATTCGATTTCTGACATGAGCCATCGTTCTTTTGCAAATCGTTCAATACGTTTGCTATATTTACAATTATTGGAAATTTTAACATGCATGAAATTTGGAAAAACAGAATGGTGTTTACATGTTTTCAGAAATCTAATATCCTCACAAATTAACTTAATAATAGTGCTTACCTTAAAATACTGGTTGTAATCCGTTGACCTGGTAGCCATCTTCTACTTCTTGTTGGATTTCCTTGGCGTGGAATGGTTAACAAAAACAACGATTAAAATCCCTTCACACCAAACGTTTATTTGCAACACGACGCGTTTCAACCACAAAGTGGTCATCCTCAGGTGAGAATCTAAACTAAGCTAACTCTAACAATGTCATGCCTTAAATACTAATTTTGCCGACTTTCACTTTTCCTACCCCCAACTAATGAGTAGAGGGGAGAAAAAGGAATGGGGCCGTTGTCTGAATTCATAAGTCTATTTCTATTTTTAAATATTTCAAGGCTTTCGAAAG